>OZ035833.1:2862428-3129928 GCA_964034765.1 Knipowitschia caucasica
TTCTCCCCGTGTCTGCGTAGGTTTCCTCCGGGTGCTCCGGTTTCCCCTACCACTAAAAATATGTACAATAGGTCTGGCATGTGCCTCCTGTACTGGCCCCACTCCCAAAAATAACAATTGTAAACCGCTTTGAGACTCCGATGTGCAGTGAAAAGGCGGTATATAAATAAAAAAATTACTTACTTACTATCATTGTTTCTAACATATACTGATGATAAACTCTATTCTTAAAGTGTTTTATACATAATTTGATACATTTTTAGCTTTAAAAATAAACATTTCACCCATCAGAATAATCATATTCAAAAGGTATGTGCATTTACCCTCAAAAATACATAACACAATATTCTGATGCCGGGTTCTTGCCCACGTGTGTGTTTAGTGTTTGTGTTGTTGTTTCTCCATAAACAGAGAGAGAAAAAGTTATGATTCAGCCAATTAGAAAAGCTGTTTACACGTGCGCTTGTTCACAGCCGCCAAAAACACGACTGGAGATGGTTTAATCCCGACTTTGGCTCCAACCCACGGTGAATAGGTCGTCCAGAATCCAGAATCCAGAATCCAGAATCCAGAATCCAGAATCCAGAATCCAGAATCCCAGCCGAGTGCAGAGAAAGAGCAGCAAATAGAGAATAGAGGGCTAAAACATGGCCTCTCCTTTAATGTGTCAATTGTGTTGCGTTTTTGTTGGGATTAGCACGATTTGCAAATAGATCTGGGCTTTTCAGATAATTTTACACAAGAGCCAGAATCTTTGATGTGGACATTTCACTGACTACCTTTTTTTCAATACATTTTCATATAAGATTAAACTAAACTAGAACGTGCACTCGGAGAGCACATACCAATGCCAAGGGTCATAATTGATAAGAATTACTCATGTTACCTTTTGAATTCACCAATATTTACATTTGTTAACAGGTGCAACTGTCAGGAAATGCCAATTGACAACAACTATGCCTATATTGTCATGTCCAGTCTTCCTATTCCATCGTTTCTTCACCAATTATCAATCTGGCCTGTGGTTTTTTGTGCAATCCTGCCTACAAAAACACACACACCGGCACGGTGGCTGAGTGGATAGCACTCTCGCCTCTCAGCAAGAAGGTCCTGGGTTCGAATCCCGGTCGGACCAGGGCCTTTCTGAGTGGAGTTTGCATGTTCTCCCCGTGTCTGCGTAGGTTTCCTCCGGGTACTCCGGTTTCCCCTACCACTAAAAATATGTCCAATAGTTCTGGCATGTGCCTCCTGTACTGGCCCCGCTCCCATCTCTGTGTGGAGTGAGAGACAAATGCCCAAAATTAACAATTGTAAACCGCTTTGAGACTCAGATCTGCAGTGAAAAGGCGGTATATAAATAAAGATTACTACTACTACTACACACACAAACAAAATCCCTAGATTTTTTCCCAAAGAAATAACCCTAATTAAGTAATATGTCATGAACAAATCTTATTAGAAAACATTATCTTTGACATACCAAGAGGTGATTGGCTGAGTGAGGGCTGATATATATACAGTATATACATTCAATGCTGTACTTTAAACCATGAATGATGAACCACAATTAGTGTCATGAAGTAAGAAGTAGGAAGGACACAAAATGCAGGAATGCCAAAAAATGATGATTTAATGATAATGAAATAAAACGGAACCAGGAACAGGACGGAACAGACATTGACAATACAATGGACCAGCAACAAGGGGAGAGGAGCACAGGTACATGTAGAGAGACAGGTGTGACACATCAGGGCGGGGCAGACCATCAAGGGGAACAAGACAGGACGTCAAACTAAAACATCTGAACTGATTACAAAACAAAACCAAAGTACAAAATGACTTAAAAATCCACACCATGACAGATAGAGAAGGCCAACCAGCTATCAACCAACATTGGGAAGATCGACGTTGAATGGGCCTGACGACAAAGATACTTTTGTGGGTATTTTGATCACTGCGATATTTACTTAAAACAGGTTCGTTCATCCGTACAGACAGTAGATCAAAGAACTAATTGGAGTGACAACGGGACTCTGCTTCAACATTTTTTTTTTTTTTGCTGGACTCTCCACTTCTCTCTATCGGGCAAAGAAGCACTACTCTCCATCTCTTTCTGCAGTCGTCAGCTCTTGTTTGTGGATAGATCTGTTCAGATGCAGGGGCTGAGGCTGTGTCGCCGTGGTTTCTGCACACCTCTCCTTCTCCCGGGGTACAGGCTGAATAAGCATGGCTCTGATTGGACGGCACCAGGCTGATGGATCTGCGTGAGGGCGTCGCCAACTGCAGCCAATGTCATCAGGCTGTAGCTTTTTTCTGGACAGTGGATTTTTAGAGGAAAATTGGTCCTAATAGGTTTCGTTCACATCGCAGTATTCCATAGAGCCGATAGTTGAAGCATTGTCAGCTGGCAGTAGCATTTTCTGGACAGTGGATTTATTTTGAGAGAAATTGGTCGCAATAGGTTGGCTCCGTACGACTTCTCAACGTTACAAAACTAATTGCTTGAATTGAGTGTTTTTTATCTTAATTTGAGTCCAATCTGCCTGTCTTAAAACAGGATTTGCCAATGGGACAAAGCCATTAAGTCTTATTTCAACAACTGTTTTATTTTATCATTCCAAGGACAAACAAGATAAGTGTGCTTGTCCCATTAGAAAATCTAGTTTTAAGGCAATCAAAATGTGCTTATGATACATTTTGGCAAATTTTTGCAATTTTTTTACTTATTTTTGCAGTGTATAGTTTGACGCGGCTCACCAGAAATGTTTTATTTGGTTCTGAGCTGAGGTAATTCAGATTGTTGTTGCTATGTCATTATACACATTTGCAATTAAGAGTCAAAATTAGGTTAAGATTAAGATTACAATATGGAGCAGTTGGTTATAGTTTGGTATAAGGGAGTATTCTTTATTTATATAGCGCCTTTCACAGACCAGAGTCACAAAGCGCTTTACAAGTGTTGTGATTATTTGTCCTCTCTCTCCACACATGGGAGAGGGGTCACCAAACAGGAGGCACATGCCCGACCTAATGAACATGTTTTTAGTGGTAGGGGAAACTGGAGCCCCCGGAGGAAACCTATGATAACTATGGTAACTGTCAAAACTTGAGTCTTAATTTAGAGATCTACAAACTGCTTTCATTGTACCAACATCCCAACATTTTTGGATAATTTTTTTTTTTTTCAAAGCACCAAGACCTCAAATGCACTTGAGGACGTCAAAATGGTTAATACCTGTTTATATTTGGCTGTATTTAGACAAGAGCACTAAATGAAATAAATTCATTGTTTTTGAAAATGGATCTTATGAAAAACATGACATTTGTGATGTTTTTTCTTGGGACCCTCCTTCTCAAGGCCTCTGTACTTAAATACATCTATTCAGTACATTCACATTCATACTTTTGGGAATCAACATTTAAATATTTAACTTTCATTGTAGGAATATCCTTGGGTGACTTTGATTTAAAATGGTAATCCTCAAAAGAGCAACAGTCTACTTTACAGCTTTATTTGCCTCTAGCCTTAAACTTTGGACTTGAACATTCTACACATCAGGCTCTAAAGCCTGGCGCACATCGACAGAGTAACTGGAGACGACTCGTTTCAAGGCGGCTTTTGGCGACTGAGAGTAGATGATGGAGATGATCAGATGAAATCGGTCGATGTGCGCGCTCTTACAACTGGAGATAAACAGTCGATCTCTGGATTCAGTCAGTTGCCCGTGTTCTACTTTTCGGCAACTAGTCGTCCTCAGATCCGGAGATATCACCCGATGTGCTCCGACAACATGTGTGTATTGTGTGTATAGCGCCCTCTACAGTTTATGTCAGAAAACACACTGTAGTTGAGGCCAGTTGCTGTCGATGAACGCGCTGTTATTCCCCAGACTGGCCTGATACAGGAGTTGCCAGTTTACACCAGATTGTCGATGTGTGCGGCTCAGCAACTCATAGGCGACGGATGTAATCAGTTGCCTGTCCAACGTACGCTAGGCATAAAGCAGCCAAGGATCTCCCATTAGCATCACGTTACCTGTAATGGACACTGAAACCATATATACTATTACTGGCTAATGTAATTGTTCTAATGTATATCTGCTTCAATGTAAAATCAATACCAGGCTATATGAACATCTGTTGCCATGACGTTATCATTTAGCATCTGCTGCGTATCGATCGGGTATAGATTTGCAGCGTTTCATGGGGCTGCGTGCTGGAATGGATTGGAATGACTAATGTTCTACACACTAGAGACTGGAATGGTGCAATATGACAAACAAGAAAAGCTCCATCTCCATCTACGCTAATATCAGGAACTACCGGCATAAATACTCCCCCCCGCCCCTTCTGTTTAAATCAGAGTTGTCAATTTCATTAAGGGTCAAGGGCTGGATTTTTTACTGATACAAGATTGCGATGATAAAATACAACTCTTACTGAAGATGTAATTCCACTTGGGTCAAGGAAAAGTCACTTGTGGAGTAAAGGTAAATGTGCACTTTATTGATCCCCTTTGGGCAATTCAATCCTCTGCATTTGACCCATCCTGAGGCCGCTAAGGCTCACGTCAGGAGCAGTGGTCGCCGTAGAAACAGCGCCCAGGAACCCATCTCCAGATGTTGATGCTCAACTTGGAACATGCAAACTCCACTCAGAAAGACCCTGTTCCAACCAGGATTCGAACCCGGGACCTTCTTGCTGAGATGCGAGAGTGCTAACCACTCAGCCACCGTGCCGCCGAGTATACACTGTAGTGAGCAGCATCATTTACAAGTTTCCTCCGGGTGCTCTGGTTTCCCCTACCTCTAAAAACAGGTGACCCCGCTCTTATTTCTCTGTGGAGAGAAAGGACAAATTCCCACAACAAGTGCTAGTAAAGCGCTTTGTGACTCTGGTCTGTGAAAGGCGCTATTTAAAGATGACCAAAAATAATCCCAACCGGAGAACTTCAAATAAACGTCTAATTCCCATTGGCTCTATGACAAATATGGAAAAAAGCATCTCTGTACACGCTCTGGGCTCTTCTGTTCTGATCTTGTACTTTCAGCCTCAATTCAAAATCCAATATTTATTACCATTGGCTCCATGTTAAAGTTTGGTTGGATGTGCCTGCTTACACACAACACCGTCTTTACTGAGAAAACACTACAAGCCATCACTTCAATTACTCATGGGAACTTTTTGGAAAACTTTTTGCACACATGTTTTCAGACCCATGGCCAGGGCTTGCAATGCCCACAAAACTCCCATCTTTCTGAGTTTGAAGTGTGCAGATCTGCCTGGTGTTGGCCTTTATCCCCCTGCTCTGTCCTAATCCTCTCACCGGTGTCTTTATTAGGCTGGGCTCTGTTCTTATCAGGCCCATGTGATGTTCGGATCCAGAGGTATGTGCCCCCAGGACCACCTCATATCCTCTGGCCGCAACATGCTTTTTCTATATTATCAAGTCCAGTGCGTCTGACTTTGAAGTGGGTTTGGACTTTTGGGGCCAATATCGCAAGTCATGGAAGTTAGAAAGGACTAGAGAGAGGCTTTAGGGAAGAGGAAGAATGTGTGAGTGCAACGGGGAAGGATTTGGTGAAGCAATAAAGAAATGGTTCTCTCTCTCTCTCTCTCTCTCTTTTTCTCTTAGATTTTTTGCAGCTTTTTGATAAGATTGAACTAATTCCATATCAAAATGAGCAGGATTTGAACCTTTATAATCATACTAAATGGTGCGTTAAAAAGCTCTTCTATTTTTCAATCAGTCGTTTTGTGTTAGAATAATAATGGTACATTTCTATTCGAACATACTTTTTGTACATATACCTCTAGTGAATTGTTTAGGGACCAAATCAACAAGCAAGACAATTTATTTATTTTATGTTCATTTTTAGAAAACATTTGATGATCCCCTTAGCTTATTTACCCAACACTGAAATAAGTGTCATGACCCACTGTCGACGCAATAGTAAGTAATAATAATAATGCATCAAACTTATATGGCACTTTTTAGGACACAAAAGAACAACATTCAGAACAGACAAGGTAAAACAACTGGGTTTTAAGAAGTGATTTAAAGTTCTGTAGTGAGTGGGAGTTTCTGATTGGTTGTGGGAGTGAGTTCCAGAGAGTGGGGGCAGCTGCGGCGAAGGCTCGGCCCCCCAGGTTCTGTGTTCAGTCCTGAGGGAATCTGAGGCGGCGGGTGGGACAGTGATGATGGAGGAGGTCTGTGAGGCATGAAGGAGCCAGGTCATGGAGGGACTTGTAGGTGAGGAGGAGGACCTTATACATACACCATACTGTATGTAACAGGGAGCCAGTGGAGTTGTTTGAGGACAGGGGTGATGTGGTCTCTGGTGCAGGAGTGGGTGAGCAGAAACAAGATAATCCTTTATATCCTTTACAATTACTACAGCGCTGCATATGGGCAAGGTGGGGTAAAGTGTCTTGCCCAAGGACAGAACGACAGCATACAGCAGTGGGAGTTTCTGGAGAAGGTCTTGTGGGTGGGCTCGAACCCACGGCCAATGCTCTACCAGCTCTACCAGCCACTGTGGCTTGTATTGTAGTTGAGGGGGCCTGCACCATGTGACAATCATCTTTTGGGCGCCTTTGAGCCCCACCAGAAGAAACCTTTTTGTTTTAGCTTTTAGTTGAGGAGGACCAGGGGACAACAATTATTCCTTCAGCTGTTAGTTCAGATTCTTACAAAACCTTGTGGTCTACACTGGCAATTCTTGTGGGCTCTACGGTGATGCTGTGTGAGAATGTGTACAATTTGTTTTACCAGAAGGATATAAAGATACCCATACAACATGAGAGATAGATGGATACATACTTTATTGATAAAGCGCAAAACAACAATTGTTTCGAAGCTACTTGCGACTTGCTGCCATTTCCAGCTCCAAAAAAGGCATCAACTCTAAAACTTCGGCATTACTTCATAGTGCCCTTATGTAGCCAATCGTGTGGTTATTCGGACATAGCTGAAAAGAATGGCACTACTCAAACAGTGGAGAACTGCTGAAGTGGCAGAATACACAAGTTTTGCAATCTGTTCTTGATGTGGCTGCTTTTGAACAAAGAAAAACACATGGGATGAGAAGACTGGATTTGTGGATTTGTTGAATTACCTGAGGAATGTGGACTCACTCGCGGCCGTCTAACATCAAAGTAAACCAGCCAAAGAAAGGGCTATGGGTAAAACACATTTGGAAGCGGTCATAACAGTGTTTGAGAATAGTTTTTCCAAGAAAGTCTTAAGTTTAAAATAGGGCATGTTTTTTGGGAAACAGCAGAGCACAGGGCAAACCAGGACAACTTTGTGAGTACTTTGGAGAAACTACATACAGAAGGCTTGATGAGTTTTGTCCTTTATTATGACATTCAGCCTAATTCAAGATATGTTTGGACTTGTTTAGGGGTTATATGTATGCAATATACATGCAGTCGTATGTGGTATATCAAGAAGGTGTTACAATACACTCTAAACATATTGTATTAGTACTCTGAGAAGCACTTCACAGATATGATTTCCATTTGGAGTAAATGTGTTCAGAGCTGCTGTTGTCGGCCCTATTATGGCTCCCATTAGGCGTTCATTATCTCCAACCTTGGCTCTCTTCTTGATTCGATTGCTCATATTCAGCACATGTACACACTCACTGAAATAATCCACTAAACTGAAACGCATGGATTCCAATTCCACTTTGCCTATTATTTGGGCCATTTAAGGAGGAATGATAAGCATTATTTTTGGCCATTAAGAACGATTACAAGACTATTTACTTTGTCATTTCATCTTTTAGAAATGATATCTTCAGTAGATAATATATGGTCAAACAAATATGAAGAGTGAATAATTTTATCGGACCTATGGTCAAGGGAGGAGTCGAATTTGTTTTTTCCCCTAGTGCACTTTGTTTTTATGTTGCACATACATGAATGTATGTGCAAAAATGTAATACATCAAAATTGTCTTTTCTTAAAAACACAAAAAAACATGCTCACCCCATCTAATTGAGTCCCTGGTTTTAAAGATGCAACCATCAAAAATTTGAAAACTATCAGCTGCAAACACAGCCATGCTTTTGCAAAGAATGCAATTTCACCTGAGAAATGGCCAACTTTCTCTTTTTGTTTTCAAGCATGATGACATAGGGATATAAAGGCATCATACTATTACAGGACAGGGGATTTCAGACACAAGCGTACGCCCCATGTGATATGATACTTTAATGATCCCCTGTAGGAGAAATGTAGCTGTCCAGCAGCAGAGACACAAGAAAATGGACAAATGCAAAACATTAAAGATATCAGGCAGCGACTTTTGTCGTATATAATGTTTTCTCAGTCTTCATTCTGTCTGAACTCTGTAAGAACTCAAACAACTGAAACGACTGGAATAAAAGCTCCAGGGTATGTGTGCTTCGGAACCCGTCTGGATGGATCTAAATACAGCTTCTGTTTCTTGACGAGGGAACAATGTTGTAACCTGGTTAACAGCTTGAAAAGTGGATTTTGCATAATAGGTCTTCTTTAATGGACCTACATGATGATCTCACCCCCAGCACCGAATCCCCACATTAGTAAATTGTGTGGTGTAAAACTCGACCCGTGAGGTTAATTCCATTCAAATCAATGCTGACCACCCACTCGCTCCTCATCCCCTCTCTTCCTTCCCTTTCATCCTACCTCCTTCATCCCATTCAATGCCTCATTTGCATACCTCCTTTTGCAGCACTTTGCAGATTTATGACGGCACATGCACAAAGCTGTAGCGTCACGAGCGCCGTACGTTATGCAAAAACGCTGTTATAATTTATTGCGGTACAGTAACAACACAGCCACTGTTCTATTCCTCTTCCTTCGTAATTCACACTATATTGTTTCTAGAGCAGGGCTGTCAATCTGGCTCCAGAAAGGGTCGGTGTGGCTCCTGATTTTAGGTGTAAACTCCACCCATTTCCTCTAATCTTTGAGTTAAAACTGGACTCACCTGAGGAAATGGATCGAGTCTAGTGTGCTGACTGTGCATTGGCCAGCAACTTATTTGAGAATCAAACAATTAAAAAACAGGAAAGGCAGTAATAAGATACATAAAGGAGCTATCGGTCCGTAGGGTAGCAACCTATCTCGGTAAATGTTAAAAAAGTCCATTATTCTTGGATCATCACCGTCCTGAGACCATCTTGCTTTGGAAAATCAAATACTAAAGTGATTACTTTATTGACTTTTTAAGTTTGATTCAATAACTTAAACCCTAAACCTAACCCCAGTCCTCTCCCAAACCATAAAGAATCCTAAGCCTAGCCTTAGCCCTAACCCAATGGATGGGTTGGATATAACACTGCTTTGATCTGGACACTTTGACATTGATCCTGGACTTGTAATCCACTGGTGAATTCAAATGAACCCTTCCCATACCTGGTTATGTCTAGCAGAAAGTTGTGTATGGAATCAGTTTGATAGTTGCCCACTTATTCTCTGGTTACTGGTCACAACGCCTTATTCTGCACTAGCTCGTAACAACAATGCAAGCAGAGAAGCACTCGCCGAAAAAGCAAAGTTCCATTAATTAAAACAATTCCTGCATCCAGATGGTAATCCATATCTCCACCAAAATCTAATAATCTATTCCGTGTCCCAGTTCAGAGGTTTCCTGAGAATTGATTGAGGCAGGCAGAGAGACAATCTAAACACACCCATACAGTAACTCATTACCACTATAAAGCAAGCAGGAGCATACCATGTCTTCTTTAACTAACTTCAAACCAATATTCAATTTCAAACGCTCAAAACATGCACTTCAGCATTAATCTACGGCTGTCATAACGCCAGGCGACCAATGGGCAATATGTCTCCTGTTAAAAAGCACGCATATACAATCCATCTACTGGGTTTTGGAACGGTGCGATGGCTCCGTTCGTCAGCCGTCAGACCCTGCTTTATAGATTTCCCATTTTCCGAGGCGGACACATTTGCTCCTGTGTCATAACAGTCGACAAGATTTATAGCACGTCACCTAGAAGGAACCCGGCCTCTCGCTATTTACATTTTTGCTAAATGGAGGCTGCTTTCTGACGAACTGTTTGTGAGACTAACTCGGGCTTTTCAGAAAGGCAATATCCATTTGGGGGGACTGCCACTGAAATGTGCGATAAAACAGCTAAATGTTGCTGCGTAGATTCTAATTGCGGAAGGGGCTTTTGTATGGGCTTGAAGAGGCTTTCTGAAGCTTTCTGAAATGTATGTATGCCGCTTGTCGAGGCACAATGTTCGCCAGATTCGCCGGGAGTTTTAAGTGCTGCGTTGAGCGGTGCCTTTATGTCGAAAGCACTGTGGATTTTTGTTGAATACAAGTTAAAGATATGGTGCGATTTCAATGGATGTGTACAATTTTAGTTCATGTTCCGGGCGCGACTTCTGGCTCGCTCCCATCTCTGTGTCTGCAAAGTTATACAAACAGTTTGGCCTTGAAAAAAACCACAATATATGATGTATTTGTGTTCATTTTAGCCGTTAAACAGGAGCCCAATAATTATAATTAATGTTTTAGAACACTGGTGTCAAAGTCAAGGCCCTCGAATGAATTGTCTTGGCCCCCAGGATGATGTTTGATTAATATATCAAACGTATATCAAAATAAAATATTGGATAATTCATTTAATGTTCAGGATTTTTGTTTTCTCTTTGAAGGAAGTTTTGTTTTTGAGCCTTTTGAAACATGTTTTAACTTGAAAATAGTGACAGAGCCATACAACAAATGAAGTATGGTCCTCTGTGAGGTCTTGGTTCAACAGGTTATATGCAATAATTTTAATATGTTCTAAAATTGAACTAATTCGACCCTCAGCTGGAAGCAAATTAGTTTTTTTGGTCTCTGATGTATTTGACTTTGACATCCCTGCTTTAGACTGTTAAAAATCAAAATCAGGAAATGCAGAACTAATTATTTTTAAGATTATGTTATGCTATGAATATATGAATGAATGAATTAATGTTTCAATGCAAAATTCTTATTGTGGCTTTACCTGCATGTGAAAGCCAGATGCCATCAGATCTCAGAAGCTAAGCTAAGAAGGGCTTGGTTAGTACTGTGATGGGAGACCTCCACAGTGGGGCAGCTGCGGACACTTCACCCACATTGCCCAGAATCAGTCTGGTGTGTGAGTCAATGGTGGCGGTTGTTGGAGGCACCGATGGTACTGACTGGTTGCCTTTCAGTCTTTCAGAATAAAAATCTTGTATTGGTTTGAAATAGCTGTTTGATCATTAACTTTGATCACAAAATGTAGATTTTAGAAAGAGAGACCCATACGTACATGTAGGGAAATAATAATTGACCTGAGTTTATGGATAGCTAAGACCACTGGTTCTGTCGAGAAAAATCTTGCTGGCCCAGAATGGATAGGAATACCATATTAACCCAAACTAAGCTTACAAGGCACCTACAGTTTTCAAAGAAGTAATAATTCTGTACCAATTTATTTTGCTTGATAACGCATTTTTTTCTATTTCTATTGTTTCCACTGAATCCCTGCCATTGGGTCCCAGCTGACAAACGGGCTGTTACTTTTGTTTTGTTGTCTGCTTCACTGATGTTAAAGCTGGGGTACCTCACTTCGGGTGAATTCAAGCAGACTGTGATGGAACTTTAGAGTTTTTCCGGCCCCCGAAACTAGTTGTGCAATGTGTTTTCTTTGGACTCCATCTGCACCTGGCTCCCTGTAGGAACTTTAACTTCACTTAAAGTCAACATTGCGCTGGAAAGCTGAGCAAGTGATTAGCTGCTAATGGGCTAAAGCGTGAAAAGTCGCCATTAAAGAGCTATTTATCGTCTAAAATACTGACCTAATGTCTGCAACTCAGCCGTGCATGTTCCATTAACCCCACAGCACACGGGGAAGACCTGCGCGCTACTGGCATTCTGACGGATGGCTGTATATAGACGATTTAACACCCTGAAACAATGGCAACAGTAGGCCGAGAGGGAGGCAAGGCAAGTTTATTTGTACAGCACAGTTCATACACAAGGCGACTCAAAGAACTCAACAAGACAAGATATAAGCTTATTATTGTATATAAGTACATTAAAAAGAGTAAAAAAATGTAAAATCTCTCAGTTGTATGTACAGCTTTAACCTGGATTTGAACATTGTCAGAGGAGAAGCCTGTCTCACATTTTCAGGAAGAATTTTGAGACAGATTTTTGCTGCATGAACCTGAAATGCCTCTGACTCTGGGCACTGAGGTGGTGGATTAGCGGTAATCAAGTAAAGCAACTGATTTAGTAAAAAGTTAACTTCTTTCTTACCTGATGTAATAAAAGGCAAAACAAGAATATTGTGTCTATTTATTATTATTGGAGAAAATTAAAAGTTTAATGGTCTGGATTAGTAATCACACCAAATAAGAAACAAATACAATATGTTACGGCTTTATTATAAGTGTAAAATACAGTAAATCTAATAATTGCATTATTTTACATGAATATCACCGTATATATTACTGTGAAATATGATAGTTTAGACAAGTGATTTAACAGTGAAATACACTTTTTGGCATATGAGCTCCATGGGTCACAATTTGACTAAGCTAAGAGCTGATTGGCTGAGCGGGAGTGGTCCTCTCTGATCTTAAGATGTGACAAAAATACATTATGTAGAATAAATATTGACTGAAGAAAACGTGAGAAAATGAACGAGTTACTTTTTTTGTGCTTTGAAAGTCAGGTACCCCAGCTTTAAGACTATTGTTCCCATTCCAAAACTGCTCTTCCACCCATCTACCCTGCTACCTGCTCTCAAACCTGTTTTTATATGCTCCTAAATGGCTTTCGTTCCTCGGCATGGGCCATTTTCAGCCTCTCACCAGAATGATGGATGGCTCACGAAATCTTCACAAACTTTTCCCTCTGAAACTTTGACCGAGTTGCACCAGCTTGACTCGACACAACCTTTGACTTTTTGCCACATTCCATCTCCCATGACAACTTCCACGTGATGTCAGATATGGCTCAACATTTTCTCAAACCATTTTGCCCAATGTATTATGCGAAAATTTTAACCTGTGACATTTCTTTAGCAAACTTAAAACCAATGCATCCCATCATCTGTGTCTTTATAGATCAGGCCTATTCATCCAAATCAGGCCCTCCAAATGTTTTTGTTATTTTTTTTGTAAATAGGCAGGAAGGCCAACGCAGGTGTAAGTGTATAGTACAGATCAAGGCAACTCAAAGTGCTTAACGCTCGGATTCCCACAATTATAAAACTAATAATGATTAGATTTAAGAAAAAAAAAAAAAACTGGTAAATATAACTTGAAATAGAGCTTAAAGCGGTGTGTTGAAAGGCTACCAAATGCTAACTGGTGGCAAGTGAACACTATGTTGCTATGGTAACTGGTGGTATTAGCACTGGCAAAAGAAATAGACATTTTCAAAAAAATAACGACATGGAAATAAAGTACATATAGAGACATAAAAAGTCACAGAGTTATGAAGACAAAAATGTACATACTTTAGGTAATTACACTTACAAAACCAAAGTCCGTCAAATTGACTGCTCTGGGAGTTTTAGTGTTAAAAATCGGTTAAAAGTGGATTTGGATGTGTCCTGAAAGAAAGAAATATTATGCATTATTTTTGACACTGACACTATATATTTTGTATATAAAGATCTCAGCTCCTGTGGACTCACCACCTGCAGGAGGATCAGTGAGGGGCTGGTGCTCTGTGTACTGGGTGCAGCTCTGGCCACCCCCCCGACCCAGAAAAGGATTAAGGGGAAGAAAATGGATGGATGGATGAACACAACAAAGACACTGATTATTCCCCACTTAGGGACGAATAAAGGATTATCTTGTCTCTCCTTGTACCAGAAGTTAGTGCGGATGGAGCTAAAAACAACTACAGGTTTTATCACACAGTAAATTAGAATTTGTTGTATTTGTTTTCAACTGAAACCGGGAAACCAAAAAAAAAAAGTTTCGCCTCGAGCCATAAAACATGCCACTAATGCAATGCAAATGTCGATCTCTCTAACTCCAGCCAAGCCTTTCACATATAAGCTTATCTCTCTCTTTTGTGTGTTTTCTTTCATGTGTGCCACCCGAAACGACCTGCCTCCTCTCCCAACCCAAGGTAAGACCAACATTTATAACTTCTCTTTCTAAGATATGTTCCACAAAAGCTCCTTTTTGCATATCTCAAATTCCTCCCACTTCGATCGGAACACGCTGTCTCCGGGACATAAAAAAGGTCAAGAATTCTTTTCAATTAGCGGCAGGCATATTCAACAATGGGAAAGGTTTGCATTGAATGTGTCTGTAAAAATGATTCAGGAGGGAGTGGCGGTTGGGGGTTGTTGAAAGCAGTTCTCGCTTTGTTGCAAAGTTGAAAGCCGTTTTCATATTGGATATCATATATTTCATATTTTGTGATGTTTTTTGACCTAACACCAAACATGTAAAGGCTGGAAATGAAGGAATGAATTATGGCTGTTGGGAGAAACACTGGAACATCCTTCATTATATTTATAATTATATGACTTGGATCGTACGCGCGCTCTGATTGGCTGATTTGCGGTCTGATATTTTCCCATCCCGGACCGTTACCATGACAATTGGTCCGCAGCGCGTATCAAATTTGTTATCTTTTCTTGGTAAAAAAAGAATGAGCGACGACTTCGAAGAGCCAGAGGAAGGAAAAACAGCAAATAACGACAAAAACACAACAGTCAAGAAGAGATTGACAAGGAGATCAGAAAGGTAAAAACACGATCAGGAAAACCAAGTCGGAGATTGATATTTGCATAAATTAAAAATAGTCATATAATAAAACAGTTATTAACCTCGCTTGCTCGGTCTGTACCTTGGTCTTTTTGTACAGACCAAGCCGTGGCGAGGAAAAAAAAAAAAAAGGCCGCGGTCTGATATTTCTCTGTACAGACCTCACGCTCGGTTAAAAAGCTGTTATTATTAGGGCGGAAAGACAGTTGCAATTAGATAGATACTTTATTGATCCAGTAGCAGCAAAAACACATCCATCCACACAAACAAAACTAATAAATTGAACATTCTAAAAAGCTAACAATAGTAATAACAAAATGCAACAGCACTTTAGGTCAGAGCAGCAGAGATGGAGTAGACTCATGATTCGGACCAGTTTCTCTGTGTCTAGTCCAAAGAAAAATACTGAAAGCTTCATTAGCATTTTTCAAAAAGTTAGTATTCCTCCTGATCTGCTTGTTTCGAACCATGAATCGTCTCTGCTCTGGTCTGAACCCGTGCAACATCATGAACACTGTACTGCAGCAACATCTCAGGTAGAAAAAGCAAGAAAAAAAGCAATTATAAAGGGTTAGGGTTTCCAGAACAAACAAACAACTGTATTTTCAGTCGTGGGCGGCACGGTGGCTGAGTGGTTAGCACTCTCGCCTCTCAGCAAGAAGGTCCTGGGTTCGAATCCCGGTTGGACCAGGGCCTTTCTGAGTGGAGTTTGCATGTTCTCCCCGTGTCTGCATAGGTTTCCTCCGGGTGCTCCAGTTTCCCCTACCACTAAAAATATGTACAATAGGTCTGGCATGTGCCTCCTGTACTGGCCCCACTCCCAAAAATAACAATTGTAAACCGCTTTGAGACTCCGATGTGCAGTGAAAAGGCGGTATATAAATAAAAGGTTACTAGGTTACTTACTCATAATAATGGATTGTTTTCATACATACTGTAGGTTTTTTGGATACTCAATGATGCTTGAGTATTTTTCACAGCTTTTGACAGCTGCAGCAGCGCTCAGACCTACAACATACAGGTTTGATTTATCAACTGTCTTAATCCAGCACTGGTCCCATCATTATGCAACTTTTTCAGATTGATTCATTCTTCAGCAAAGTTGAGATGGTGATTTTTGTTTACATTTTTGGCACTGCCCAATAGCAAGAAGCTGAGAAACTTCACGTGTCAAACAAAAGAGACCCTTTTTGAGGCCCCCGAACAGATTTCCAGTTATTGTGATTGACAGTAACTGATTAATTTTGACGGAATTATGTGAGTTTGAGATATTTTCCAAACTCACGTTAAATAAAAGTAACCCTTTGGTAAACTCTTTGGTATTTTCACTAGTCTTCACATGCATGCATTTGTCTGAGCACTGTCATATCTTTACAAAGCCTTTTCAGACAGAAAATTGGAAGAGTGAAGACCACCCTCACTCGGTCAATCAGCCCAAAGCGTCAAAAAGTGTGTAAAATATATCATGTTTTCTAATACGACAAAGACAGCATGTTGTGGTCTGAGTGAAGGACACCATGTTCTGCTTATTCCTCAAGGATAAACTTCTGAAAGGCTTTGAACATATAACATTCAGTCCCTTTCTCTGTACATTATTCTACGTTCTAGAGCAAAGGCTTCATACACGCTGCGTACCCGCCTCTGTTCTGACCCATTTTCCTGTCCTCTTTTCTATCCTCTAAAGGTTGGGCTGAAATCGAGGTTACTTCCATTTTGGGACGGTAGAAAAAGCGAAAGAAGGATTTGTTGGTGCTAACAGATCTAGCCATGTGCTTGTGGCTTCTCTCACATCTTTCAGATAGAAAAGTGACAAAGTGAGGACCACCCTCACTCAGCCAATCAGCTCTCAGCCCAAAGCGTCCCTAACATAAGACTCACAGGGATCTTTCTTACGATACGCAAAAATGAAAAACTCTGCTGACCATGATCTGTTACGTTTTGATGTGTCAACACTTTGTTGTGATGGTTTTTGTCTGCAATGACTTAAAGCTGGGCTACCTAACTTTCAAACCACAAAAATAGGAACTATGTAAAAAACCCACTGATTTCAAAAATCTGTTTTTATGTATGTTACATGCATGTGTTTTTGGCCTAAGTCACGTTTTTAAATCAGCTTTTTCAGACTGAAAAGTGAAGAGAGACAGTGCGACAGTGGCTCAGAGCCATCTGCCTTTGGGCCTGAAGGTCGTGGGTTCGAGCCCACCGTAAGATCTACTTCACGACTCCCACTGATGTCTGCTGTCGTTGTGTCCTTGGGCAAGACACTTAACCCACTTTGACTGAAGCCCCCACTGAAAGATCTTATCTCCTGTGGACTCACCACCTGCAGGAGGATCAGTGAGGGGCTGGTGCTCTGTGACTGGGTGCAGCTCTGACTGCCACCAAAATGGATGGATGGATGTAGGTAAAGAGAGGCCCACCCTCACTCAGCAAATCAGCTCTCAGCCCAAAGTGGCAAATAGTGACACACAGGGCTTTTTTTTCCAACTATGCAAAAGACAAAATGTTTCCTAATATGATACAGAAAGTCTGGTGTGGTCTGATTTTTGACATTTTACGTTTATTAGATTATTTCTGTTGATAAAAACAACATGTAAATGAAAGCAAAAAGTTAGGTACCCCCAGCTGTATATTCTCAAGGTGATCGCTGTAATTATTCTAGCCAGATAGATATAAGGATCATAGTGATAGCAGCGAGGACTCAAGTTGCACAATTTCAAATGTTAGAAAAACACAGACTTTTTTGGAAACTGGTGCCAGCGTGCACAGCATGGCCCCACCCACCTCCTCACTCCAATACTGACTGCTATTACGTCGCAATCAGTGGAACGATCATAATCCTAATCACATAATATTTGACTTAATGAATCTCCACAGTAGGTAAATAGAAAACATTTAAAATACGCCACTGGAGACATCGCTGAAATGAGTCTCGCCGAGTTCCTTTTTTATGGACATTTGAACTTCAAGTTGTTTTCCCGCTGGCGTTTGAAACGGATGGCACATTTATGAGCGTACACAAATATATGCAATTATTTTGATTAAGGCTGAGTATCAGAGTCTGGACATATGATATTAGAGTGCCTAATTTAAGGATTTTAGGTGTGTACTAAAGGCGCCCCCTGGAGGTTATGGCCTCCTGCAGATAGAGGTGATGAAAGTTTACGGGAGAAGCACCTGTTGTAAAAGGCTGCTGTAGTACTTGTAAAATAACACTGAACTGAATCAAGAGGTATTCTAGCGTTTATGGACTTTTATTACTTCAGGTTTTAGAATTTGACAAAATAGGCTCGGTGAAGATCCCTAAAATGCTGGAACTCCATTCATTGCGACAACATTAGAAGCCAACAGCTACGGTAAGCAACTGTCTCCGGGTCTTAATAATAATGTATCAGTTTTATACAACGCTTTTCTGGACACTCAAAGACGCTTAAGATGTCATCATTCTTTCTCTCCAAACACGGTGGTGATAAACTACTACTGTAGCCACAGCTGCCCTGGGGCACACTGACAGAAGCGAGGCAACCAGTCTGACCCCCCTGGCTCTACCAACTGAGCTACTGTCGCCTGTCGTCTTGGTATTTTGTTTCCGGCAGAAGGAAATAATACACTTTTGGTCCTTTTTGTCACCCCTATAAAAGTAGAAAACTTCTTTACATGTTCAATGTAAACAAATAAGTATGCTTCATTTAAAACCCATGCAACATAGAAAAGATTCTCAAACATTTACTAATGCATTTCTCCCTCCAATTCAATTAGTATTATTATTATTAGTAGTAAAACCCAAACTATATGACTTGCATAACCCTGGGGTAGTTTCCGAGACAAACATTTTCTTCCATGCACAGTTTGAGAAGCCCAGATCTAGGACGCTGTATGATCTAGGACGCTGTATGCAGCTGCAAAGGGAGGTGTTTTTTTAATCACACAGTCGTCTCCAGTCCAGTGCGAAAACAGTGAATGCAAGATGAGCGCGGGGAGCGTGCAGCGGGGAGAGGGCCGGCCTTTGGAACTTCTCTGAGCCGGAGTTCAAGGCAACACAGTGAGACGCGAGGGCCGCCGTGTCCAGAGCCGAGCGCAGATGTGACGCTTCCATGCAACTCTATCCAGAGGAACAAACACGATGCATTCTTTGTGTTCTACCTTAATACAAACCTTTACACTTGCCCTCACAAATAAAACAATTCCATGAGTAGACAATAGTTGAATAAACAAAAGAATACAAGAAGGATGAGAAGAGTAATCGTTTGACGGTTTGGGCGGAGAGATGATTGGCTGAGTGAGGACCTCTTTTTTCAGTTTTCTGTCTAATTGAGTGGATCTAAAGAAATGACAGAGGCTGAAAATACACTGAAACCTGGACAAACACACACGCAAACCTGTCATAGAACCAAATGTATCAAGACTTGAGAGAGAGAAACTAGTAATAGCATCTTTTAAAAAACGACAAAGCAATTAATGGGTTACAACAAATAAACAACAAAACACAGATTGAAAAGGGGTCGGACGAAGCAGACGTTCTGGCCCAGACCGGACTCACAACACAATACTAAACACACACATAGACTCTCACACAAGATAAGCAACTGGCCCAAACACTCTCTGACCCAACAGCTCTTTCCTCCATGTACTTCTGTAAAGGAGCATTTTTTAGTTTTGAATGGAATCG
Organism: Knipowitschia caucasica; assembly: GCA_964034765.1. Lineage (NCBI taxonomy): Eukaryota > Metazoa > Chordata > Actinopteri > Gobiiformes > Gobiidae > Knipowitschia > Knipowitschia caucasica. The sequence continues at coordinate 2,881,876 of OZ035833.1, forward strand.
TATTTAAATATTTTAAATTTCATCTGGTAAGCGTGATTTTACAACTTTTATGTTTTTTTATTTGAAATTCAGGTCTCCAAATGAGCTCGTCTCCTACAGCCGTTGCTCTCTCTGTGACTTAGTGCCGTAGATTGACTTGACTGTGGTTGACTGTGAGCTGCACTGGTGTCTGACAGACCTCTGACCAGAGACCCACGGGACGACCCTGGCAAATATCAGCAGAGCGCCAACGTCTGCTATATATATATAGATATATATATAGATATATTGACATTTGTATAAAAATAACTACACAGCCATTGAATTTCTTAATGATTTCGCAAACAATGATAACGATAATGTTATGTAGCAATTATGTCAATTCTCTAGATTTGTACAGCTCACATTTGAACACATTGTGAAAATAAGATGGCCCTGATTTTGCTGCCATATGAACAATGTAACATCCAGATGAGCACTGGAAAAGAGTCTGCTTCAGTTCTCTCAAGCACAGATTGCGTATATTGTACACCCACAATGTACAAGTGTCTCAGCTGTGCGGCGCTACAGAGGTGGGCGGAAACACATGGGCCCAGTGAACGCACCATTTCAACTGTGCCATGTTCAAGGAAAACAATCTGCAAGAAAAGACGTGATTGTACAAGATGTTGGACACATTGGGCTTTTGTCGGGGTTGTATAGTTCTAATCTATGGCACCTGTAGATCATTTTAATATATTATGACGATATGGGTCTAAAACGATGGAAGAAAAGCCATTTCTGAGGTGAAAGTGAAGCCAAATTATTGCTTTTATTTAACTTGACCTAAAGATTTTTGACCAAAACTTGAGCAAAAGTAAGGAAGGCTCTTATTCTTGTTCTTATCATTAATAATTGTGTCCTGGGTTTAAGGTTTCTAATATAAAAAAATGCATATAATAAAAAAAATGTCTTTGGTTTAGATTAAGAGATACTTTACTCATCCCACAGTGGGGACATTTCAGTGCTGCATCTGTGGAAAATCAACCTTGCATTCTCCACCACCTGAAGAAGATGACAAAGTCTGGGATCGTGTCTTTAATTCAGACAGAAGACATGTTTTATTGTCGATGGTAGAGACAGCACGAACACATATGTCACAGAGTGATAATATACAGCGGAGGAATGGAGTCGTCCAATCAGCTTTTGCCACCGTGCGAATGGCTTGGTCTACAGAAATCAAAACATGCCGTGGAAAAGTACTGCCTTGTGCATATGCTAGAATGATGAGTTAGAACTTTACGGTAACCACAGTTGCTTCAAAGTGTCATGAAATACCTAAACATCACCAATAGGAATGAGGAGAACACATAAAAAGATTAGAGAACGATGATTCTGAACTAAAATGAAATCAAATCTAACGTAAGCATATCAATGAAGCAAGTAGGACGTAAAATTGTAGCCGCCTCTTACTATGTTTGCAAGTAAAAAAAAACATTTGTAGTCCCTTGTAATACCCTCGCGTGCCTATAGGGGCTCGCGTACCCCTGGTTTGGAAACACTGCACGACGGCAGTTTGAGACGCTGTGAAGGGCCATGCATCTGTGCTCAACACTTTTTACTAATGACATGAGGAGCCATCTGCCTGAGGAGGACCGCCAGAGCAGACGGCAGAGTCCGGTTACCTTCTGATTGGATTCTTCACTCAATAAAACAGACTGAGAAAGCGTGCGTATCCAGTGTCTGTGACGAGATGAGGTCATGGGAAACTTATCTGAGATTAATAACAGAAAATTACCTTAAATTACATATTAGCGGGAATCCCATCGTCTTAAGGATGGAAAATATTGTTTTGAGCTTTCAACAAAATTAATTCATCATCAAAAATAGACCTGGAAATAAAACTTGAAGTTCTAGCTAGAATACCTAACTTTTTTATAGAACAATTATTTTAAAGTAACATTATGCGGATATATCAGACTACACCACGCAGTATTTATCTTATTAGACAAATATTATGCTACGATATTTCACATACTGACAGGTGTTTGGTAGAGTTTGGGTTGGTTCGCTCTTTTTCATGTAAACAGCTGATCTCAAGATGTGACAGAGGACAAAATATGTTTGTGTAAAAACTGCAGAGGGACTACAAATTAAAAAATTAGCTTTGTTGGTAAAATCTAATACATGTAGATATATTAATGTGTATATTCATTAATGTGCAATGTCCCTCCAAAAAACGACGAGTGACAGAACCCGAGACAGAGCGAGGGAGATAGGAGCTACAGTGAGATTTTAATTACTGGTACGTATAGATATATTTTAGTGGTTTAAAGTTTGGTACCCCAGCTTTAAGACATTCTTTCACATTCTAAAACATGAACTGCCTTTGTAAATATTCTCAAAGCAGTGAAATCATGTTTTCGTTCATCCAATAGTCGAATAGAAGTCTAAAAAGTTTCATATTTCCAAAACCGGTCTAATCTCTCCTTCAGTTCCCTCTCGTCCCTGTAGTATTTTCCCTTTCACAATTGGGCGCCTAGTTTGAAGACATGGGGGCCGCGAACAAGACTAACCGGATACGACTCCTAATGCAATGAGACTGAATAAAAGCCTGCGTAATGAGGCCCTCTACTGCTACTTTGGCTCAAAATCCAATTGTTTCAAAGATCGCCGACGGGAAGAAAGAGCAGCTTGAAATATACCTTTTACGGGAAGCATCCAATCAGCAGCCGAGGGGCGATTCCGCAACTGCATGGGCCATATTAGATTCGGTACATGGGGGTTCGTCACGCTGTCCGTAAAGGCTGCGCTGGAGCTGCTGTAGATATAGTGGGATTGACGGCAAATTTAATGAGATATGCAAATGAGTTGGCCTTTGTAAAGTAGAGTATAGGATGTACAGTTTAAAAGGGTGTATGGACGTGCCCACATTTGCATTGGAAGTTTGAGCTGTTGGGACTGGAGACTGAATCATTAAAGAGAAAATTATTTGCGTTCATTTTGGACACAATTTACTTTAGAAAATGTATGGATCCTCGGGTTCGGGTCCTAGGGGGCGGGTGGTAGGGGGTGGGGGATGAGGTTTGCTTTGCTCCCTTTTGTTTCTCTCTGTTGTCATTGTTTACACACTAATTTAATCTCCTTCCCAGTACTGTTCTATTAAATTGTACGCATTCAAGCTACTAAAAGCTTCAATAGGTGGTATTCTAACACTGCTTGGAAAATGTATGTTTTTTTTTTATTTTTTTATTTTTTATTTTTTATTATTATTTCTATTTTTTTGTTTTGTTTTGTTTTTGTTATTTTTTATTTGTTTTTATATATTTTTTGTGTGTTTTTTTTGTGTGTGTGAGCTGTACTCATCCCTGCACTCTCCTTGAAAATAATAATACAAAATTGATTTTTTTAGCAAGACAGTCCTGGTTTGCTATAAGTATTGGTATTAGTGTGACTCTATAGTCTGCTGATATAAATTGGTCGTTATGCTCATTATGAAGGCGTGCGATGGTAAAGAAAGGCATTTGACTCAGAAAAGGAGTATTGAGACTGATGTCATATGACCTTAAGAATGAATGATGCAATAAGAGAGTAATGGTGCTCACCAAACTTTGTAACTCGAGGTTTCCAAGTGATGGTATATCATCATTAATATCCTGACTGGTTTTATACTGTTACGTTTCCCAAAAAGCAGTATTTCGGTCTTTTTTGAGATTTAGTGATAAGTCTGTATTCACATATTTATTATACGTTAAGTTGTCAGTTTGTTCATTTCCACAGAATCACCGGACCATATTAATTGATATGATCATTGATAAAGAATATTAAATCCATTCATTTGGATATTGTGCACATTTTATTTATGAACATCAGGAATAATGCGGGCTCCAGTATTGACCCTTGTGGTATCCCCAGTGTGGGCGGGTCCCGGATCAAAACTGGCCAAAACGACGTGCGCTGACATGCTGCAATACCACCCCGGGCCTGTGGGGGTGGACCTGGAATAAGCCAATGCTAACATATAGCATCTTCTTACCTCTGGAAAACGTCTTTACAAGATGGTACAAAAGTTGGCTCTTGGCCCAAAGCTCCGTTCCACATGTGTGTCAATCCTGAGGGGAGTGTTCTGGACCAGTCTAGTTTAGTCGCTGTGAATTTTTGAAGTCACTCGTTTAAATGAATGAAGCTTGTGCAGCTGATGCATGGGCAGACTCCATGAAAGCCCAATTATTGCCTTATTAGTTAGTACTTAGTATAGGCGTGACTATGTCCGTTAATATATACAGTCTATGGGTGAAACAAGTTATGTCCCTAAACATTTCTTTCCAGCAAGGCCAGTAGTTGTAGCAAGTTTTTTCCTAAACCATGGTTTCTCTTGGTTTTGTTTCCTAAACTGTAACTTGCAAATAAACAGATGCAATCAAACAACCGACTGAGAAGTAGGATTATAATGGAAAGTAATTGTTAGAAGAATATATCGAAATTGAACGGAAGGTAAAATAGGCTCAGAGTCAAATATTTGCATAAATTGATGCATGTGGTTGTTTTCTTGTGAAAATGTGCTTGATGATAACGTGCCATAGCTGCCATTTCAGGTAAACCATCAAATAAACATATTTTCTCTACACAGACATGTTTCAAGTTTAATAAAAGATCAAACTAATACAAGGAACAAATACAATTTAAACAAAACTAAATATTTGACATATTGCAGACCGATGTAATCAGCTAAAATCTGACAGACTATTGCAGATTTTTGGAATTCCAATTCTCAATCTTAGGTTTCAGGGTCAAAATGAACACATGATATTTGATATATATAAAGCTTCACTCCTTCCTAATTCACCTTTTCATCTCCTGCAGACCCATGATGTGTGCCTCAGTCCCTCTCCACTGGTCTGAAACCACTGTAAACAGGATACTAGCTCGGAGCTGCTGTGTTTACTGAAGCCTGCACTATTACCATTCCAAAGAGAAACTGAATACAGCGTCAACAAACACTCATCAGCTCAGACAGACCCAAGTACAGACGCAGCACCTCCTCAACAACTATAGCATTTCCAAAAAGAATAGAAGGTTTTTATCCCCTTTAATATAACGTCCATTGCATCCATTTTGACAGCTCCCATTCACATTCATCGATTCTAAGGTTTTAGGTTTCCACTACTCTAAAATAAAATGTACGTATATATATATTTTTAAATCTTGAATACATGTTAAAATAGGTTATTATAAATGACAAAACTCATTGCTTCTTAAGTAAACAATGTGTTGCTATGGTAACTAGCACTTGCTCCAAGCTGAGATTGCTATCTATGCTGTAAACCAGTCGTAGGTATCTTTGAGATAATTTCATAATAATGATGACAGAAATAAACTACATATAGAAACAGGAAAAGTCACTAAGATTAGATAGAAAATGTACATAACGTAGACAAGCGGAATAACTACATTCCAAATCAAAAAGCCGTCAAATTGACTGTTCTGGGAGTTTAGTGTTAAGTATTGCTTCCTTTCTTGAAACAATACCCTCGACATTGGCATGTTAGACTTGACCCATTTTATAGCATATAAATCAGTGAGAAAACCCCATCACAAAACTCCACATGAGCGCTGTGTGTCCTAAAGTGTGGTCTGCGCACCTCGTGGCTGACCTCTGGAGAGCCGGGTCAGCCCCATTTCACTGCGGTCTCCAGCACAAGTGGAGCTTAGCATTCCTGGCTCTCACTGGCGGCCGGATCTACATCTGCAAGACACATATTTTCCACAGAAATCATTCTATTTCAGGAAATTGTGAGCTGTTGGCAAACCGCATGTGGTAAAAGTTGGAAAGGTTAAGTCGAGTTGTTATCAGAGGTATTTTGTGATAAGTTTTAAGCGGATATGCCACAGGTTAAAAATGGTGGTGTGCAATTTTGTTGATATGCTTGGGTTTGTGTTCAAGACTGTGGACTGAACTCTTATGTCTCCTGCCTGTTATGGCAACACTAATGAGAAACTCATTCTGCTCTCTGATTGGATAAGCTTGAAAATAGTAAACAATACATTTTATGGACATCAGCCATTGTATTTTTAATAAAGAATAAAAAATGGTCAAAAAATGATTTGTACAATGGCAAATATTATCTGGGGGTTACATTACCATCCTTTAGTACTATATATTGAGTCTTATTGGCAGATGTTTTCAGATTTACAGTTTTTCACATTATTGGATACTGAAATGTTCACTATGTGGTAATATGACAGTATTCACAGAGCCATTATTTTGACATTGTGGTATAGAGCAACTGAAACATTTGTCCTGGTAACAGTGGTTCTGTCTGGGCCAATCCACATGAAACAAAACAGTCACAAAGTTCCATCTTCTTTGTCAGCATATATCAATTATGTTCAAATGATTTCCTCAGAAAAAAGTGTCTAGAAGCAGTGAGAAATTAAAAACGTAGAAAGGACTTTCAGGCGTTCAGACGGATTGAACATTGTATTTGTCACTTCTTCAAAAATGGCTTCTTTCTGAGTTGTACTGACACCTGCCCTCCAACTGAAATACAATTCTACAATCAAATTAATATTAAAACTCTACACTTGAAACTATTTGAAATCAAGAGTTTAGGACAGCCATCAGATACAGGTTTGAGTTGAATGGCACAGTGCATATCTCAAGCATGGGTTGGAAAAAGTTAACAAATGTTCTTGCAATATCCCATTCTATAACTGTATTCCAATTTCATTTCCGTGCTGCACAAACTTGCTATCATTGCCGTCAAATTGCCAAAAGCAGAAAAGTTACGGTGCGTTTACTGGAAAGCAGACATGCCTTCGCCCTTGACAAACGCATGATGCTCCGAAGGCAGCAGATGCGTTCATTGTACGTGGAGATTTATGGCCTCACGCCGTAATGATTTTGGCTGCGGACCAGAATAAATGAGCGTGGAGTGGAACGGGCTAAATCATGTCGCCTTTACAGTGCGCCCCGGGAAAGGTAATATTGTCCCGTATTACGTAGTGGAGACATCGCTCACATAAACAATAGAAGTAGATTGTCAAAAACGTGAATTTGAGTGGAAAGACTGTACGTCAACCGTTCACGGCTTGCTACTGTTGTGTCTCAAGCAATCTAGGCAGTCTTCTGAAAATGTAAGCTAATAGTCTAAAAAAGTATAAAGCAGCTTTTTGGTTTTTTTTAAACCCATGGAAGTCGATTCAGGCCTGATGCCTTTGCTCAAGGGTCTCCAACCAATAGCTTGGGAGCTACCAGTCGCTCGCTACCCTCTTCAACATACCTCCCCAAAGGATTATTTCACATGCTTACAAATCTTTATCTTAGAACACTAATGTATTATGATCATTTAATGGGTATACATTACATATATTTATATATTTGGTTGCACGGTGGCTGAGTGGATAGCACTCTCCCTTCTCAGCAAGAAGGTCCTGGATTCGAATCCCGTTTGGAACAGGGCCTTTCTGAGTTGAGTTTGCATGTTCTCCCCGTATTTGCGTAGGTTACCTCCGGGTGCTCCGGTTTCCCCATCATTAAAAACATGCACAACAGGAATGAATGTAATGAGTGAGTGAATGGATGGTGTTGGTTGGGGGCTTTGATGCACCAGTGTGTCATATTGTTGCAATCACCGGGTTTTGAGTGATTGCAACAATATCTGATTTCTGAGCATTGTAAAGCGCTTTGGGTGACTTTGGTCTGTCAAATGCTCTATATAAATAAACATAACTTATGTACAATGAGACTGCATTGTAAAAAAAGGCTAAAAAGTTACAAATTGCCCAAATTATTTATAGAACCTTTTGACAGTCTTGAAACCAGATTTACCGGTGGAACAAATACAACATACCTATACTATATGCTTTATCATGCTTGACATAAGACTAAAGCGGTTATCCATCCATCCATCCATCTTCTTCCCCTTCATCCATTTCTGGGTCAGGGGGGTGGCAGTCAGAGCTGCACCCAATTCACTGAGCACCAGCCCCTCACTGATCCTCTGCAGGTGGTGAGTCCACAGGAGGACGGCTGCTCTGTCAGTGACAATACGGCCTTGATTTTTCAGCGGGGGCTTCAGGCAATGCAGGGTTAAAGTGGTTCTCACCCCCGCTCCTCGGAGCTTACGTTACTCACATTTCCTGTTCAAATCTTCCTCTAAATGGGCGTAGCCTGGAGGACTAAAGGGGGCGTGAACGAGACTGGGCCGTTTACATTGCTCTGGGCGAGGGGCTGCTTACGTCAGGTCTTGCTGCCGCGCCAGTGTTGGCGCCAGATTCAAAATTCAAATGTAGTAACACAGGTCGCCAGCAGATGGCGCCTCACAGACGGTTTTAGGCAGAAAGTCTAACTTTCAACTAATTTGCACCAAAGTGACAAGATTATGACCAGGATATGTAGACAACACTATTGGACACTCATTTATACCGTTTATCAGCAAAAAAAAGTGGATTTGAGGGTGAGTTGTCCTTTAAGTGTCTTGCCCAAGGACACAACGACAGCAGTGATCAGTGGGAGTCGGTGGAGAAGGTCCCATGGTGGGCTTGAACCCACGACCTTCAGGCTCAAAGGCCAGTGCTCTACCAACTGAGCTACTGTCGCCCCCTAAAGCGGTTATTCCATTTGAAAATCCTTTAATTTACTATTTCAAGAACATCCAAAAGTATTCAAATCAAGATAGAAACAAAAAAACTAAATTTGTTGTAGCACACAAATACGTTGACTTTCTCTCCAGGTGAAAAGCTTCAGCTGGATTTGCATGAACCAATCGTGTGTAAGAAGCAGGAAACCTTCTCTTTGTTTTGGCTTTAAATTATCTGTTTTGGGGCTTGTTTCCTTCGGTGTGTGGCTTGATCAACCTCCATAAGACCGTTTAGTTTTCTGCATTGTTGAACTACAAACCTCTGTTCGCTGATTGTCCGATGCTTCTGACAAACATTTTGAAATGAGGCCCATGAAAACTGTTAATAAGTTCTTATGTTAGAACGTATTCTCTAAACCTGGACATGAAAAAAAACAGATGGACTTTTCACATCTTTCGTCCATGTTAAAGTTGTTTTCTTTTGAGGTTTGTGAAATGTATATTTTCTTGTACCTAAGTCAAAGCCACAGATTTTCATACTTTGTCAATTATCATTTTTGAACGTTTTAATCCTTGGAGGGCGTTTGCTATGACGTGACTGACAGCTGTGAGTGAATATGGAAGTGCAAGGGACCATTATGTACATTGTGAGAGTTCAAAGATACTAAATATAACAGTATAATGTATATGTACAGGTGGTCATAGATTATCTCTGCCACACAGGCAGACATATGTAATCTCCGCTCTCGCACCTCTATGCTTTGCTACATCCATTCTCATCCAATTATCATTATCTCCAAGTCCATTTCTGCATCAACTTTTTCCCTCACAGTCAGATCAGATTAACTCAAACTTTGCGTATAAAAGCGCGGCATCTCTCTATCTGCTCTTTCGGGTTTTCTCACAGACCCTTGTCCCATCGCCGCCATCGCTCCATCAGCACTGCTCTTCCAAGGTTGCTGTTTTTTTTACCTGCCGATGGGGTAAAAAATCACCTATCCTACAAAGTTCTTTTCTCCATGTCTTCTCCTAAAGGTCATTCCGAAGGCTTCGACGGCTCTTGACGACAGTGTACACCAATAAAATCCACCCGTCGAAGTTTCTTTTTGACGTACCCCCGAGCTACTACCTAAAAGGATTCCAACAGCGCCTGCTCTGCGGATTCTCGTTTGGGTCGTGACGGGCCGTGCGACTTGAGAGCGAAAGATATGAATTATTTAGTCTGCTTTCAAGTCGTCTCCAATAAGAGCGTAAAAGGGAGAATATAGAGCAGAGGAGCACGTATGACTTCATTGTGGTTATGAAAGGGGAGGCTGGGAAAACAGTGCATGGTATGTTTGAACTTCTCAGAGTTTGTTTGTGAATATTTAAGGTGGTTCGGTGGAGGAAATGTTTCTTCGGGTCTGTTGATGTTTGGGTAAAAGTAACGGAGGACGCAGCAGTCCACAGGAGCTGATCAAACAGTGAAAAGAGAGAGGTGTACTATAGGTTAGTTGGTGCATTTGAGGTTAATTCATCTTGTATTTTTAGTAGATTCAGTTATAGTTTGAATTGTAAACCAGACAATTGTAACAATTTGTCTCAAAGTTAACGTCAAAACGCGCCATGGAAATAACATTGCTACAAACCCACAATTTAACTAATGTTCCTTTAAAGTGTATGACAAAACAGTTAACATGTCTGCCTTTAAGATTTTGCAAACAGTTTAAAACTTTCTTCCCAGTTTGACTAAATGATACTCTGAAATTGCAAAAAAAAAAAGAAATGTTTCTGATAAATAATTCTAGATACAAAATTGTTTTTAAATTATATTTTCCGTACGATTGTTTTTTTCAGATTTTGTTTTTATTCATACAAAATGAATCTTCCATAAATTAGATTGCAGTGCATACATTTTTTTTTATTGTGGTTCTTATGGGGCAGAGCGTTAGATAAGTGGCAACTGAACTGTATTAAATCCTTTAGAAAAAAACATTTAGTTTGAACTGTTTCATTCTGTGACCGACAACTACTGTTGGATTTAGCGCTATACAAAAATAAACTAATTGGAATGGAATTGAAAGCCCCCTGCATCATATTGGCAGGTGCTGAAAGACACCATGGTTTGTAATTGCGTACACAAAATAAAAACCAAATCAGATCCACTGATTCTATCCATGATTTTAAAGCAGCACATACTTTATTTCCCTCATTCGCGCTCGACTCGTCTGCGTCCCCATGAAGCACTTGTTCAAACAACCTCCGCCTCCGCTGCCTGGAAACATCTTCAGAAATCTGCCCTTTCAAGTCCTCCCTGGGCCCGTTTTTGCTCATTTGATTTGTCCTAATTTGCAGTCTTCCCCCTCATTCTCTTCGACAGACTGGAGAATTGCTTATGTTAAAGATGTTTTCTGGCTTCCATCACATGAAGTCTACAAAACAGCCATTTAAACGTTTCTGAACAACTACTTTGATACTTGCTCTGTGCGCCGCCCTCCTGGAATACTTGGTAATTCTATTCATATTGTGTCTGCACTGTGGGGGAGGGATTAGTTCACTTTTTGTGTGTGTTTTTAAGTGTAAAAGTGTAATTCCAAAAGTGGTCTCGATAAAATGTTGGGCTGCCATTTCTATTGAACTATATTTTAATATTTAAGTTAGTTACCAGCCCTTTGTATTTGAACTGTATGTTGAGATCGATAGATCATTTATTGATCCCCGTAGGAGATATTCAGGCAGCAAAAGTATAAATAAAATGTATCATTCTAAAGAGTTAAAAATAGTAATAATCAGCAACAGCCCTTCAGGTCACAGCAGCAGAGGTGGAGTAGCCTCTGGGTGGAGCAGGACGGGTCACAGCAGCAGAGGTGGAGTAGCCTCTGGGTGGAGCAGGACGGGTCACAGCAGCAGAGGTGGAGTAGCCTCTGGGTGGAGCAGGACAGGTCACAGCAGCAGAGGTGGAGTAGTCTCTGGGTGGAGCAGGACAGGTCACAGCAGCAGAGGTGGAGTAGCCTCTGGGTGGAGCAGGACAGGTCACAGCAGCAGAGGTGGAGTAGCCTCTGGGTGGAGCAGGACAGGTCACAGCAGCAGAGGTGGAGTAGTCTCTGGGTGGAGCAGGACGGGTCACAGCAGCAGAGGTGGAGTAGCCTCTGGGTGGAGCAGGACAGGTCACAGCAGCAGAGGTGGAGTAGTCTCTGGGTGGAGCAGGACGGATCACAGCAGCAGAGGTGGAGTAGTCTCTGGGTGGAGCAGGACGGGTCACAGCAGCAGAGGTGGAGTAGCCTCTGGGTGGAGCAGGACGGATCACAGCAGCAGAGGTGGAGTAGTCTCTGGGTGGAGCAGGACGGGTCACAGCAGCAGAGGTGGAGTAGCCTCTGGGTGGAGCAGGACGGCTCACAGCAGCAGAGGTGGAGTAGCCTCTGGGTGGAGCAGGACAGGTCACAGCAGCAGAGGTGGAGTAGCCTCTGGGTGGAGCAGGACAGGTCACAGCAGCAGAGGTGGAGTAGCCTCTGGGTGGAGCAGGACGGCTCACAGAAGAAGAGATGGATAATATGCAAGTTATTTGGTTGTATTGTCGAGGACTTCAGATGCAAAGTAGCATGGTACTGAATCTGTTGCAGCCATCTTAATGCAAATACACATTATCCATGATAAATAAAACCATAAACCACTGGAAATGAGATCCTGCATTTCATGGTTTTTCCATCAGTCCATCTCACATCAGACCCAAACTGTCCTCAGACTTTGTGTCAGAAAATCACAGACAAATAAGTGTTTATTAAACATGAATTGAGAGCGGTTTGGATATCGACGTAAATGCACATCTTCAGCTCATCTGGTGCATGGCTTCTGATTCTTGCTGTATTCACCTCGATATCCTTGTCAATTAAAGAAAGCAAATTGTTGACATCAACTGATTAATTAAATTAATTGTATTTTTCACAACAGTGGTTATCTCAGAGGACTTTACAAAGTAGTTTCAATATTATATTTGGCGGAAGTAATTTGTCCTGTTATTGTGACAGTCCTAGGTATCTGAGTTTTTTCCGATACCATTACCAAATTCCATACTTCCTCTCATACAGCCCACCTGCGGTAAAGCCAGAAAAGAAATGCTAATGTGCTCTTTTCCAACATCTCCCAAGCACTTCTTATTAACCTAAGTGCTACGTGTCAAAAGGCTTATCACCAGCTTGTCAAATACGACGGGCGAGCTCATAGGCCCAGCCCCCGACACCCATACCCGGGCCCCAGATCAGTGTGACGATGGGGCGACAGACTTCAAAGTTCCGGTCTCCCACGTCACTCATTCTCCACTGAGCCCGTCCACACGGAGGCAGAACAAAGGCTTCACTTGCAGCGCAGCGGTGAGGTGTCAGACCAAGGACTGAGATCGGAAATGGAAGCCAACATGTTGGGAGTTTTTGTGGGTTTTTATTGTAGATCGATGGTAATGGAAGTAATACAATCCACTGCTGTCAAAGGGTTTGTAATAATCAGTTTTAAAAAGAATGCATCATTTTGACCATATGACTATGTAGAATTTGGTATCAAAACCAATATGTTGAACACAGTCCCTCTCCTTGGCATAACCACCGCCGCGGTGGATGAGAGGATTGCACTCTCGCTTCTCAAAGAGAAGGCCTGAGTTTGAATCCCAGCAATAATTCAAATTCATTTTCATTTTTTTATTTATTTCATGCATTTAAAAACAAATGCAACCACAGCATTTAGCATGAATGAAAAGGAGCAGAAAGAAGTAAAAACTTATAATGTCTGCCCCCTATCAACACAAAATCATTTACAGTTCCAGTTCATTTAACTTTTAAGCTGTCTCATGCAGCCCTCTTTTTCCTTTTCTTTTTTTTTTTTAATTTTGCTCCAAGACATCAAAACACAAAATACGTAAATAAAGTTGATCCGCTACTCCGCAGTATCATATTTCTGTAACATTGATAATTTAACATACTTCTTAAACACGCAAATGGACTTAGAAGTTTTAATTTTACAATCAAGACTGTTCCACAGAGCGACACCATTGATTGATATACATCTTTCCTTTACAGCCGATTGAAACCTGGGTTTTGTCAATTAAAGAAAGCAAATTGTTGACATCAACTGATTAATTAAATTAATTGTATTTTTCACAACAGTGGTTATCTCAGAGGACTTTACAAAGTAGTTTCAATATTATATTTGGCGGAAGTAATTTGTCCTGTTATTGTGACAGTCCTGGGTATCTGAGTTTTTTCCGATACCAATACCAGACCTAATTTCTCTGCCCCAATTGTGTTGCTCAATTGAGGCAGAGCGTTACAGAAGGGGCCACTGAAATGCATTAAATCACTTAAAGATATATTGTTATAAACCCTATGGAATGGACATTTCCTGTGTTTGAATTGAATTGAGATATAATCCGTACCAATTGTAGCCAAGGTTTTTTTTTCCTGATGGCAGCGCAGCTTCACCCACGCTCAACCTCCTGCAGCTCCATGAGGTTGAGTGGGCTGCTTCATCCACATGCTCCGTCTCCAAATTGAGTTTGAGACCCCTGATCAGAGTTTACCAGGTTTGAGATGGGAGCGTTTAGACTGAAGGTATGTGAGGGCTCAATGTTGGAAGATCGTTTAATGATCAAAATGTGGAGGAAATATAGTTTTACACCAGTGCTGCGTCATCTGCCTACATTTATTCATCCTTTTTGACTAAAGAACCTTTCACATATCTGTAATAACCACAAATACCACTCTACCGCCTTATTCCCATGCGGCAGAAGGCACAGGAAGTGACCTGAGATGTTTCTGCTCCGACATGGTGCACATTTAACCCTTGAGTGTCCGGGGCACATCTTTGCATTCCCAACATAGCGCTCGGCTCGTATTGTCATTCACACCGTGTGCTCTGCTACGTACGTGTCACCATGGCAACTCGCAAAGACGTGTGGATCTTCATAGAGGCCGGTTCCAGAGGTTATAGTCCGCCGCATGGAAGTGGACGACCGTGACGGCAGAGACACTTCCCCAGCTACGTACGGCTCTATTTAACAATGAGAATGTTCTGCTGAGTTAGAGTAGGTTTGCTGTTCCAATAATGGGATTTCTTAAAGGAGACACGTTACACAACTCGTTCAGTGTTTTCATTAAACATCTTTCAAATGTATGAAGATTTACGGACTTCGGTCACCCCGCTCCCATGGACTAATGGCTCCAATTATTGCATTTCCTGTCTTTGATTCTCTAATCTGATGCTGACGAATCGACAACTTTTTAAAGTCCTTTAAGACGACTGCGGTTTTAATTTAGGGCAATAATCCACGCTAATATCAGAAACTTCTGGCACAAACAAACTAAACCAGGTCTGGAAAAAAGCAGATCTAAAGATTTGACTGAAGCCAAAAATACATGTAGGTGAACGGTCACAGATCCTGGGTTTGAATCCTGGTCAGAACAGAGTCTTCCTGAGTGGAGTTTGCATGTTCTACTCGTGCCTGAGTAGGTTTCCTCCAGGTGCTCCGGTTTCCCCTACCACTAAAAACATGCATGATAGGTAAAATCCTCCAGCTCCGGTAGTCCTGACCAAGCCGAGCATCAACATCTGGAGATGGGTCCCCGGGGGCTGTACTACAGCGATCACTGCTCCTGACGTAAGACTTGGCGGCATCAGGATGAAAATAAATAATAAATAAAGTACACCTTCTCCTTTCCCTTTACAGAACCAAACCGTTTTAAAGCAGAGTGAAATCGTTTTTGCGTGAAAGCTACGGACTGCTGCTTTAACTAGTGCCAGCCGCTTGTAATGCAATCCAAACACTTGCTGCATTGCTTACACTTGAGACATCTTATGCATAAATTATCATACTAAACCACGGTGGTCGCTGTGTTTACGCGAGCTGCTTAACCGGGAGCCGGCTCCACGCCTGTTTTCTGTGCGCTTTCATTTGTCCTGGCCCCGTTAATTAGCCAACGTCTCAGTGCGAGCAGAATGTCGAGGCCTGTTTGGGATTATTGCGTTAAGACGACCAATAACATGCAAAAGCTGTCACTCTGGCCAGCTGGGGCCCGTCCAAAACGTGTCCAAGGGCCCCTCCTGTATACAAGCTTG
This sequence comes from Knipowitschia caucasica, assembly GCA_964034765.1. Taxonomy (NCBI): domain Eukaryota; kingdom Metazoa; phylum Chordata; class Actinopteri; order Gobiiformes; family Gobiidae; genus Knipowitschia; species Knipowitschia caucasica. The sequence continues at coordinate 2,897,496 of OZ035833.1, forward strand.
TATTATGACACTTAAGGGGCTTTTGTACAGGGCAAACATGAAAGACAGAACTAAATTATTGGAGCAAAACAAAAGGTGAATGTCCGTTAATTATCGTATTGTGACGCAAGATTGAAAACGTTTTGAAGGCCCAAAGATTTCTGTCTACAATCCCTGTATCTGACACATCTCACACATGTCTTCTAAGTCTGCAGAGTGGACTGTATTGGGGGAATGGGAGAGGACTCACTGAAGTAGGCTCTTACCTGGGGCTGTTGGCGAGGCAGACAAACAGCCATATTTACTGCTCTATTCTCCATCTGGGCTCTTCTGTGACTCTGCGTGGGGCTGGAGAGACTGATGATGTCTGGTACACTTCATTTCTCCCACAGTGGCTCAGTTTTACTGCAACAAGAGTTGAGATAAGAAATGGTTATTGCGGTCGCGTTGGGTAAATCTACCAATACAACGCTTTTTCCTACCAAAATAATGTCTTGGAAAATATTTTGAAATAGAAAACACCTCAGTCTAGTGGCAAAAGAGGGACACTACATTATGCTTAAATTAGATTTTAATCCAACACGTTCATGTCAAAAAAGAGCATTTGCATACCAGGAATGTGTGTCGATTTCTGCCTCAAGTTATTTGATTAAAATGAAGAGATCCTTTATTCGTCCCACAGTGGGCTGGGTGGGGGGGTGGCAATCAGAGCTGCCCCCCAAAGCTCGTAGCACCAGTCCCTCGCTGATCCTCCACAGTAGGATGTCTGCTCCGTCATCTTTCAGCGAGGGAATTTCCGACACCTATTACCATAAAGGTTTACAGAAGGTTTTTCTAGATTTTTTGGACAGAACAGCCCGCGCCACTTTTTGACAAAATGCACATGCGCAACTCACTACATGCATGAGCCCAGTTCTCCTCGTGCACGCTCTGTCACTGTCGGCATCTTTTTCCCCTTCTTCTCATACACTTCAAAGACACTTATTCTCTTGCAACCCTCTGCTCTTTTCAAAGTACCCGGTGAGAACTGTGAGTTTGCTGAAGGCGTAGTTCACCAGACACACCAGAAAGTGCGCATGCATGAAAAGTGAAGACTAAAATATCTATACCTCCTATAGGAACAAGCGTGTATACAACGGCCATACATCACCAGAATGATTGACAGGAGAACCAATAGTCTTGTACCACCAAGAGAATTAAAATCCTCTTGCCTTTAATAGCACGTCGTCAATTGTGTTTATTTGTTAAAAAATCCTTGAACTGACGATGTTACAACAGCAATTCTAATTTCCCTGCATAATGGCCTTTAGAATATTGTCCAAGGACGTGACTATGAGCAAGTGGGTCCCGGGGCGCAGGTTGAAGGATGGGCCAAAAGCAGATCATGAAGATATAATTAACAGAGTATAATCGTTGGTGTGCCAATGTCACTGTCGCGCTACTTATATGTTTAAGTATATGTATCTCGTTTTAAGGGTTGTGCTTCCTAAAAGGTTCCCTGTCCTGGTGAACAAAGTTGATTAAACTACGGGTTGGGAGACATTTGACAAATAATAATCACAATTTAACTTTTTAGTATTTTGATAACAATATTCAATTGTGAAAGTTAAAAATTAAATATTCGTCTGTGTGGGAGGAATGACTGCAGGAAGAGACATTGTTTTCTTCCTGCAGTGCTTCTTCCCATGCTCCAGGAAACGAATGAGGAAGCACCGAATCGTCTGTGACCTTGACCATAGTGAATCACGGCCACGGACTCTCTCAAGGGGCCGACACTAAGGCCCCTGGTACCATGCCACTGGTTACTGTCATTATTTTATGAATTTGTGACAGTTAAAGTAAACCCTACAACCTCTGTGTCAACCTCTACTGTTCCCCGCGGTACCAACATGTCCCTATAACCTCTGTGTTGTAGGTTGTAGTCAGTTTGTACGATCCGTTATCTCAATATCAACATTATGTTTACGTTCGATTATAATCAGACCCAGCCACACTTCACTTCAGGTACCCCAGCTTTAATTGATGCTCCCCTTTATATAAGTAGGAATTTGGCTAACGCTAGGCCAACCCAAGTATACTGAAACAACATCACAACAAGACGGAAAAGATCAAATTTCTGCACTCTGCTTGGATGTCATTGTTCATACAGAGACCTTTTACCTGTGTACACAAACCCGACACACACACTTCATTTGCGGCGGTTGTGAATATTTGCCGGGCCGCTGACATTTTGGAGATGAAGTGGAGCAGAATCAAGAGCAGATAGATGGAAGGCCATTCTAACAGCGCTGCCTGATGCACGGCTACACCTGGTGTTTATGATTGCAGACAGCAGACTACGCTTGTTCTCTGCTGCGGTGCAATGGAGAGACACTAATGCAATCGCCTCCTGTCTGTAAGCAATACTGCAGGTCAGTGAGAGAGGGGAGCTAATTATCAGGTTTTTAGTTTTGTTTTCAGCAACTGGAACCTTGAATGAGGTTAATTGTCGTGTGCAAACATTTTAAGCAATCTGTAAAAATGATTAGTTGTAATAGAACATTTTATACAAGGACATTTATAATCATGATTATGGCTGTACAAATCAGCACCAACATGTACCCCCACTCCACTGGGTGTGGTTGTAGGCTTTAATTCCAACCGAGCAGGAGCACAATAGACTCTACCTATTTCCTCAAGTCTTGGGGTTAATACTGGACTCACTTGGGGAAATGGGAGGAGTCTGGTCCGCTTGGCCCCCGGTACCATGTGATTGGTGATCAACAGTGACACGGTACTGTCACTGACTCCTGCGGGGGGTTAGTGTCAGTGCCATGTCACTGGTGGAGGAACTGACACTGAAAAACAGTGAACTGTGATAACTATTAAGACTACTATTGCAACAACACATCATCAGGAGGGTAAAACAAACCTGTCTCACAACGGTCTACGCCAAGCTCACGTTCTCTATTAGTGGGCGAACCATCCAACGCTTGGTGAATTCTGCTTCACAATGATAGGAAGAGCCGTCATCGAAGGATCAAAAAGCGGCGTCGCTATGAACGCTTGGCCGCCACAAGCCAGTTATCCCTGTGCTAACTTTTCTGACACCTCCTGCTTAAAACCCAAACAGTCAGAAGGATCGTGAGGCCCCGCTTTCACGGTCTGTATTCATACTGAAAATCAAGATCAAGATAACAGTCAGTCTCACTCACAAATGCAAATGCTATATACAGTACATAAAGATTACTTAGTTACAATCTCTATAAATCTCCTTAAATGTCTCAAATCATCACTGTCTTACATCAGCAAGGGACTCAAAAACCCACTGGGACAAAGAGAGACCCCTTGGGGAGTCCCACGCTGAGAGCGGGATCTGCTCCCACAGAAGATCAGTCTGCAGCTGTAGGCCCACATCTATGTATCTAATGAAAGCCATTTTCAGTCTGTGAACCTCCTTACTTTGGCCATCAGCCTCTTGACTGAAGGCCAGGCTCACACATCGACACCAGCCAAGAACTGCGCTCCGCGAGTTTAGAACCGAGTGTGATACAAACACTTCAGTATATCCACAGAGGCTTTACAATGTCATGATTTCAGATTCCGGAGCGCTGTTGTTTTATGTGTTCAAATCCTAGAGTACAGCAAATGCAGGTCTTACTCCCCCGTGGATCTACTGCCATATTGAGCTGTTGTGTATTGTGTCCGTGGGGAAGGTTGAAAACAAAAATTCAAAAACTCATGAAGCGCTTTGTTGTGGAGGAACACAGTGTTATCTATGGCTGCATCCCAATTCATTAAAAAGATACATTTGTACAGAAATGTGTACAGAATCATCGCTGCTTTAAAGTATTCTCTGAGCCACAAGAAGCCAGTGCAGAGACCCGAGAACTGGACTAATGTGGTCGTACTTCGTGGTTCTAGTCAGGACTCGAGCTGCAGCGGTTTACTGCTTGTTTGGAGAGACCAGTGAGCAGGCCATTACAGTAGTCTGCATTACCTCTAGATTTGTGACCAGATTTGTAGGTTTTAGTTGGTGTAAGTGACTGATAACACTCTCATTCTCTGAACCAGAGAAATAAAGATCGTCTGGAGAAACTCATCTAACTATTGCTACTACTCATCGAACTTTTATCACTACTAAGACTTGAATAGACGTTGACACTTGAAGGCATCCATTCCCACTCCTCTCATTACAAACTCAACAAATTGGTCATTAGAGCCTGGCCTGTGCTTCACCCCAGTGCATCATGGGACAGTTCAGACAATAGTGCATATGTGCTTTGTTGAAGTGAACCCGCCTGGTGAGAAGGGGCAGCTCTTCAGATTCCAGCGCCACTTTGGCCGCAGTCCAGTTGGCGTGGGTCTTGTCAGGGTCTGTAAAGTTACTCAGTACATTGACCAAATACTGGCCAATGTACATTCGTAAACATAAGTAAAACTGTTACTACTAATATTAACAATGACGAGATAATTTCTTCGTGGAGTAATTTCTGTTCTGCACCACCGGTTACAGGACAAAACAAGGAATGAGGAGCACACATTTCAAGATAAACGAGCAATAATTCTTTACTAAAATACTAACTTTAACATAATAAAGAAGTAAGTCTAAAATCTATAAGTAGTAATTAATCTTTATTTATATACCGCCTTTTTACTGCACATCGGAGTCTCAAAGCAGTTTACAATTGTGATTTTTGGGAGTGGGGGTCGCCAGAACAGGAGGCACATGCCAGACCTATTGTACATATTTTTAGTGGTAGGGGAAACCGGAGCACCCGGAGGAAACCTACGCAGACACAGGGAGAACATGCAAACTCCACTCAGAAAGGCCCTGGTCCAACCGGGATTCAAACCCAGGACCTTCTTGCTGAGAGGCGAGAGTGCTATCCACTCAGCCACCGTGCCGCCCATATAACTTTCCTCTGAAAAAAGAAGCAAGAATTACGTATACAATCTCTGACTTTAGCATCGTAGAGAAGCACATATAAAATACTGTATATTCTAGTAAGTAATATAGAGATGAATACATATCTGTACGTGTTAGCAGCATGAGAGTATGGGTCAAACTAGTGCAGAATGTTTGAATATGTTTGACTACAGCCGCTCCTACAGCTTCTGCATTCATTTCTAAAAAGTCTCCAAACCCACATCGGCCCAGAGTGAACCCTCAGCTCTACCAGCAGATAACCACAGCGGTCGGGTAAACTTTTCAGAATTCTGCCCACGTCTGGGAATCTTCAGCTCTTATTCCCCCAGCCCTGTGCACCATGCGCTCCCTTCTCCCCAGCTGACATTTAAAGTGATTTATCGAGCTCCAAAACAGAAGTATATGGCCCATAATGGTACGGCATGGCGCACTTCTATCCCAAAAGGTCACTGCTGATAATAGATAATGGAGACGAGATGAAGATGTGGAAATGTGGAGTTAGGACAAACACATGTATTATTTGTGCTTATTTTAAAATGAGCAGAATATTTTGCTTTTTTTCATTTTCACAGTCCATTCTAAGCACATGTGTGATAAAACACTCAAAAAATGTAAAATTATAGCCATTTCTTGCGATCGAACCGAGTGGATCTCTGCTCCTCTGCCTGCACAGGGACGTAGCCTCATGCTAACGCCGAGGTTAACAAATCCTAACTGTACAACTTTTTTCTGGGACATAGTCATTTCAGACCTGAGAATGATTTAGTTTACAGTATACTACTTGCCGATCGAGGCTCCTTGTCAGCATTTTTTAAGTTGGGAATAAACCCAGGTTTCAAGATCAACTTTCAAGGTAACTGTAGTTCTGCAAACAGTCTTTGGTGAAGTGTCATTCGCAGAAAAACACATTTAAGACAATCCACATTCACCTCATTCTATGTATTCGGGCCAAATACTGTTGTCACATATTTAAACCTGCTAAATATGCTAAACATGCTAATGTGGGACCATACTAATATTTATTACTGTCTATTGATCAGACGCTGACCGTAGACAGCGCTGATTTTCTGGTTCAGCTTCTCACCGCTGTCAATCACCTCAGGAGGCGGGCTTTGGACATCATGATTTGATTATAACCCTTTAGGCGTCAGAGGTTTTTTCCTGAGGTTCAATTTTGACATCTTTTTGTAATTTCTTAATAACTTAAAAGTGAGAAGGGATAGAGGTTTTATGAAAATTAGAGAAATGATAAGGATGGCCCAAAGTTGATGTAGGAATTAAATGTAACCATCTAATTTGCATATAATGATGTCATATGGGCGTGGCAATCATGGATTTTCATGAAATATACACATGTTTTTTTTAGATCTCTAGGATATGAACACACAACAGACCTCACACTGCACCACACTCACGGGTCAGGGAAATATAGTAAAACACTGCAAAATAATGTGTGGCGGGAGTTTGAAGGAATTTTGGCACAATTGACCGTTTTAAACAGAACCGCATTTTGTCTATTGTTGAGTTAAGTCAACTGTGGTGTCTACAGGGTTAATCAAGTCCTTTTTTCTACCTCTCGAGAATGAAAGGAAGATTGCTCTCTAACTAAAGCTTGAGGGAATCAAAGAAAGAACTACTCTGGGCATGAGTATGAAGGTCAAATAGCTCTGTAATGATGTTTAAACCAGATTAATATGGGACCTTTAAGACTATTTACTTTGTCGTGACATGTTTTGTGAAGTGTGTAATGCATCTAACTAGTGCGTTGCTTTCAAAACATTTTGCTTCACATTAGATTCATCAATGGAAAAGCTCATTCAGCCAATCAGCTCTCAAACAATGGATGGTGTTGTTCACAAAATGTTACTCACACAAGACTCTTTCTGTTGGGACAAACACAATCTATTTATGAAAGAAACCAAATGGATACCCCAGCTGTAAGCATCAGTAACCTTTGTAATAAATATATCAAGAAAAGGTACTCAGCTGTAAACAATCTGTTCACAAAACTATAGAAAATGCCAGAGTCCAACCCTGCTGTGAGGTGAAACTACTACTCCTACTACTACCACACTGCAAAAAATGATCAAATATGTAAGGGATAACGTATATTACGCAGGTCATTATCGGAAAATAAGTACCGACAGGGCGAAGCGGACCCCGCTTATTATACGGCTTTATACCAACAGAACACACAACATAAACTTCAGTCCACTTTTAGGAATGCCGAAAGGTTTATTTAATGCCAGAAAATAAAATAGTTCCCAAAGGCTTTCCCGTGGCTATGCTAGCAACAGTTAGGCTGGTAACTTCCAAACTAGAACTCTCTGGAACTGCATGAAAACTGAACAAAGAATCCTGAACATCAGCGGTGAGTGACCCAAACATAAACTTAACCTAAATCCATAATTCCATCCTCTGCAAATGTTCCTAAAATGTGCCGGTATCTACTTCCGGGTTTTTCGGGATTGCCTTTTCTCGCATTACATCAGTGTTTTTGTCATGAAAACGTAAACGGAAAATTCTGAAAACTTCCGTGCACTTGTATTAAGACTGGATATGTATAAATTACTCTCCGATTAACATTTCATTGCGTTGATTGATTGGCATTTGCGTTTATTGAGCGGCCGGAACTACTTCCGGGTTTTTCACGATCGCTTTTTGATTCAGAGAAATAGTATTTTTGTCATGAAAACAAGACCAGAAAATTCTGAAATCCTCCGTGCACTTGTATTAAGAATGTATATGTATAAGTATTCTCCGATTAACATTTAAGTGTGTTGATTGAGCGTGGCTAGCTCCGGAGTGGCCGGAACTACTTGCGGAGTTATCCACGCATTTGAAAGACAAGCAGAGAGTGCGTTGCCAAAGGGCAGCGGTCATTATTGTTTTGAGAGGTCCGTTATAGAAAATAATGACCGGTAGAACGTTTTGAAATTACATTCCAATCAATGGAGCATTCTACTGCTGCTCTGAGGAGCTGTGTAATAAGAGGTTATAATTGCTTGTTTTTCACTTTAATTTGGGTACACACAGACATTTCAAGAACCGGTGCTTTATTTTCTCATCCCATTCCAGACAATTGTTGTTTTTCTTTAAAAACAAGATAATTTTGCGAGTCTCATTGCCAAATCTTGTTTTAAGGCAGTCAACATGTGCTCAGAAAATGATACATGTACTACTACTACTACTACTACTACTACTTCTACGTATAGCACTAATGGGACCTGGGGGTGGTCCTTTTTGTTGTATTGTCCACGAGTAAATGCCTCTAATCCTGAGGTCTTTGGGAGGTCTGATACATCCAGTCATGAATGAGATGTATCACAACGAAGTGTATCCTGTATGAGATGTTGACAGTAAATTATTGTTTATTCAAGTCAGTCTATGGTCTGTAGCCACTTATAAACCCATGTCACGTCAACTCAGCTACTCCTGCTACATCTACCACAACTACTACTGGAAAGACTCAGACAAGTGGACCCATTAGACTGATGTTTATGTTTATGTACTCCTCCACTGAAACTAATATAACCACATTGATACCAACACGTGTCCCACAAAGGTCACTTCTGAACACACGGCACATGATTCTGGAGAGCGGATTATTCAGTCGTCTGAGGAGGAGAGCGGTAAAACCAGCTAAAGATTTGTTTTGTGAAGGCTGAGGCGCGCCATCGATCTCATTGGCCTTTTATCTCCTCCTCCACGCAGGTTTTTGTCTAAAAGGTCATCGCACAGAACCAGGGAGTAAGTGGTGACAATGCGGAAAAGACGTGTTCGGTGACACTGGAGAAGGAGCGCCAGGTTTATGTCTATTTCTAACTCTACATTTATACCTTACAAACACAAATAAAACAAGAAATAAAACATTGGTTATTTGACACGGTGGCTGAGTGGATAGCACTCTCGCTTCTCAGCAAGAATGTCCTGGGTTCAAATCCCGGTCAGGTCTTTCTGAGTGGAGTTTGTAAGTTCTTTCCTGCTTACAATTCCTTCGGGTGCTCCGGTTTCCCCTACCGCTAAAACAAAGTTCAGAAGGTATAATCCTCCAGCTGAGGTGGTCCTGACCAAGCCGAGCATTAGGGGTGGGCGAAATATATCGTAGACAATAATATCATGAAAATCAATTTGAAGATATGCTTTTTTGTATTATCGTCCTTTTTCTTTTTACATACATATTTCACTTAGAGAAGGACAGACGCCCGTTCGTCAAATGTGTTCCTAAAAACCCAATCACTGCTTTATTTGCACAATTCAGTAAATATTGAGCCTTTTTGGATGTGTTCTTTCTGTGTTACTTGAATCTGATTTTTTAATGTTATTTTATGTTAGCGCATGTTTTGCAAAGACGTGTGAAGCACTTTAGAAAAAAAAAGCGTATATTTAGATCTACACTGTCTCTATCTATACATGCCCTGGCAGCAAAACATTACCGATCATTTTGTGTAAAAATGATTGATTTTAAAGATATCGTGACAATATCGTTATCGGGAGTTGGAAAAAAAATATTGAGATATTTATTTTTGTCCATATCGCCCACCCCTACTGCTGTACCACGGCGACCACTGCTCCTGACTGACGCCCCAGTGGCATCAGGATGGGTCAAATGCACAGGAGGAATTGCGCTACAGGGATAACTGAAGTGCACCTTTTATCTTTACGACTGAAAACACACACACACACACACACACACACACACACACACACACACACACACACCTGACCTCTCGTGCATGAAACTACATGTGCTCAATGTCGCTTTACTTTACTTATCTGCGCAATAATATTTAGAAATAATGTCAGAATGTGCAATACGTGCAATATGGAACCGGTGTAATTCTACTTCATGGGTCACTTTGTCCCAGACCCTCACGCTGCTAACACGTGCAGATGTAAACATACAACTGTATATTTCCTGCTGGAGAATATACACTATTTTGTACCTACTACTTCAAAGTTAGAGAGTTATTGATCACTTGTTTTGTGTTGTGTCAAGCAACACTGACATTTCCCCACAGTTGGACAGATAAATCTCTTAATCTTAACTCATTGACTGCCATTTGTCTGAGACCCTCTATTCGACTGCGGATTACAGGACAACAAAAATAGCTAGAAACAAATTTATTTTTGCTGACGAAAGTAGACAGCCCAGTCTTTCAGTATCTAGTTTCATATTACACATAGTCTTTTCACATGATATTCTGTGGGGTCTTGAGAATCAGTGAAATCATCAAAAACAGCTGGCAGTCAATGAGTTAATCTCGCTTGACAAGTCCCAGGCCTAACCACTCTCCGACCCTACACCTCTCTCCCATCAGTCACTCTGTTCTCAGGGAATCTCTCTATTTCCTCTGTGTACTTCTTCAGTGTTTTCTGAAAGGTTCTTCTCCACAAACTCTTGGCTGAGTCAGAATCAGCGTTTTAGAGTTTTAATTAAGAGCTCTCAGTACAAAAACAGCGAGCACAATGAAAAGTCTTCAGGACAAAAGGATATTCACAAGAGAAATAGACAAGGACTTCTTCAATAAGTCTCTCTTTCCTGACTCTCACACTCACTGCTGCAGTCAACGCCTACTGTGTAACCAAGCCACGACTGCCCCGGGGCAGACTAGCACGCCTTAAATACCCCCACTTGCCCCGCCCACATTACAGCCTACAATAACACATATCATCCAATGTACTCCATACCTACAATACATGAAAAGTATGCAAAATATGTTTTCTAATCAGATGAAGAAGCAGGTTTTGGTCTGATTCAACAACATTGTACCTTTTCAAGTCTCTTTCTGGTGAGACTAACATACAGTATTTAGATGTTGTTAAGATTAGGTACCTCAGCTTTAAATGTGATCTCTTTGGGGAGTGTGCATGTCAAGCATTTACTTGTCATAGTTGTGGCAAATAGCAACTGTAAAAGAATCTGACCCACTCTTCGTGATCAACTTTATTAAGACTTTGTAATTAAAGATATGACCTCTGATAATTGACCAATCAGGTGTCTTCTGTGACCCAAAATTAACGTTAACGTGAGTTGGAATGGATCAAAGTGGCTCCTGTTCGGCTCTTTGGTTGCTATGAAGGATTTTGGCTCCGGACTCCCATCCATGGAGGTTGCCAGGGTAGGCTCAACTGTCAGACTGCTGCAAATGTGAAATTGCATCTTTAATTCTTAAAGTTTTTATACAGCACTAAATCATAACAGTAGTCGTCTCAATGGACTTTACAAAGTTGTCAAATTGCCAAAACAGATTCAAACACAGGAACTGAAAAAATAACATTAACACATAGGAGCCACTGGTCCATGGGGAGCGGAGGACCAATGTCCATACATGTGCTTAAGTAAGTAAGTAAGTAAGTAAGTAATTATTTATATACCGCCTTTTCACTGCAGATCTGAGTCTCAAAGCGGTTTACAATTGTTAATTTTGGGCATTTGTCTCTCACTCCACACAGAGATGGGAGCGGGGTCGCCAGTACAGGAGGCGCATGACAGAACTATTGGACATATTTTTAGTGGTAGGGGAAACCGGAGTACCCGGAGGAAACCTACGCAGACACAGGGAGAACATGCAAACTCCACTCAGAAAGGCCCTGGTCCGACCGGGATTCGAACCCAGGACCTTCTTGCTGAGAGGCGAGAGTGCTATCCACTCAGCCACCGTGCCGGAGCCACCGGAGGGGTTCTATATTAATAATAATAATAACACATTTCTTAGATAAGATGAGATAAGATAAGAATTCCTTTATTCGTCCCACAGTGGGGAAATTTCGATGTTGCAGCGCACATATAGGACAGTAGTAAGAGCACACAGGGAGCACACACAATATATACACTATATACAAATAAGTAGTAGCTATGTTTCTTAGCTAACATAACTAGCTGTAGATGCTGGAAATACTTCAATACCAGTCAAAATATATACATGTAGTGGTGCAGTTATATACTGTACAGTTAAATAGTGCAGGACAATAAGTGGATAAATGGTGTTGAAGGCACTGGAGAAGTCGAAGAAGAGGATCCTCACAGTGGAGCCGGGTTTCTCCAGGTGGGACAGGGAGCGATGGAGGAGGGAGATGATGGCGTCCTCGACTCCGATGCCCGGCCTGTGGCTCAGAGTGGAGCGGAGATGTCCCAGGACCAGTCTCTCCAGTGTCTTCATGCAGTGGGATGTTAGAGCCACTGGCCTGAAGTCGCTGAGGTCTTTGGCCCGTGGTTTCTTGGGCACTGGTACCACACAGGACGTTTTCCAGAGCTGTGGTACCGACCTCAGCCTGAGGCTTAGGTTGAAGACGCGCTCCATCACTCCGCAGAGTTCGTCTGCACAGGAGCGAAGGAGCCTGGAGCTGATGTTATCTGGTCCTGGCACCTTTCTTGACACTGAAGGTTGCCTTACATAGAAGTATAAAAAGTGCATTTAAAAAAAAAGTTGAAATACAGTTAAAGCTCTTGTTGATTCAGCATTCACTGAACACATTTTTTGTGTGTGAAATCACTCTGCACACGGCCCTAAACTTTGCACATTTAACAGATTTTCTGAGCCTCTTCCATTCTTCCATTCTGAGCTGTCAAAACACAATGCTCTAGATTGAAAGTGCTAAGTTTAAAGTTGGGAGATCGGCCGCTTCTACAAAGTGATTTGTGGGTGTGAAAAACAGTAGAAAAGCAGAGAGGAGACAAATGGTGTTGTTTGTGGAATTGTTGCCAATCAGTATTCCTCTTTATTCCCAATATTTTGAGAGCTTTTTTTGCATGTTGAGAGTTGCTAATGGCTACAGCAATGCTACGGATTTCTATATGGATATAAAAGTGCTTGGATGCTATCAACTATGGAGCTATTATTGTTTCAATAATATTTGTGTGTGTGTAAACAGATTTGTGTGTGCGTAAAAAGATGTGTGCGTGCGTAACCAGATTTGTGTGTGTGTAAAAGAAATATTTGTGCGTGTGTAAATACATTTGCAAATACACCTCTGCCGCCAAGCGTGTGTCAAAAAGATTCGTAAGTGTAATGTGGTTGTTCTAGCAGTACACCAGCAGATGGTGCTGTTGTAGCTGGTTATTACCTACACACAAGCAAACCAAAACCCACTGCCTTGACAAGACACACTACCGCAGCTGTTTATGATATTGTTTTCCTATATTCAAAATCCTGTCATTCACACCACCGTATGATACATGGATCTATTATAATAACTGGTTTGGGTGTTACTAGCTTGGAGCTGAAGGATTCTCGCGTACTGCAGACTAAATTCACGTGGGCTACACAGCCATTTTCCCCATAGAACTCAAAGTAAACTAAAACAGCTGACAGAGAACCTACAGCTTTCATAAAGGTCGGACTTTGTGGGAATTTTAGTGTCCCTTGTCATCCTGAACTTTTCTTCTTCTTAAATCCTTCGGGTTTCTCTATCTACACTTTAGTGCTACAAACTCTGCTGGTTTGCTTGCGTGTATAACCAGCTACAACAGCACCATCTGCTGGTGTACTGCTGGAACAACCACATTACACTTACGAATCTTTTTGACACACGCTAAGCGGCAGAGGTGTGTCAAAGAGATTTGTGTAAAACAGAGCCTGTGCGTAGCACTTAGGCTTTTTTCTTTCTTCTCTACGCACACACACAGTCCAAGTTACACTTGCGAATCTGCGAAGGCAGGACTTCGTCAAAAGATTCGTGTGTAAAAAAAAAACTTGTGTGTAAAACTTACTTTTTTTTTTCTTTACACACACACAAATCTTTCTGCGCACACACAAATATTTTTACACACGCACAAATATTTATTTTACACACACACAAATCCGGTTACGCACGCACAAATCTTTTTACGCACACACAAATCTGTTTACACACACACAAACCTGGTTACGCACGCACAAATCTTTTTACGCACGCACAAATCTTTTTACACACACACAAATCTGTTTACGCACGCACAAATCTGTTTACACACACACAAATCTGGTTACGCACGCACAAATCTGTTTACACACACACAAATCTGTTTACGCACACACAAATATTATTGAAACAATAATAGCTCCATATCAACACATACTAGTGTTTGTTTGTGTGTAGAAATAGTGCAACAAACACAATCAATCTTTGTGCAGTGTGTGGTATTCTAACTAAAAGTACACACATGGAGTTAAAGGTTACGACATGGACATGCCTGTAGCTGTAACACACTTTAACATATTATCTTACTACACTATAACAAAGCATGTAATTGGGCTGGAACAAAGTTTTAGTACACACTTTTAATCACCTGAACTCCCGACTGCCGAGGTGGGTCAACAGGATACACTATAAAATACAGCGGCACAACAGAGGGCTACGTGAAAACTGCGTCATCTGAACTAATCCATGCTGAAGTGAACTTTTCTGGTGTTTTATGATGTTGTATACAGTGCCTAGAGATAGTATCAATACAGCTTGAACAAGATTTTATTTAGATTTTTTCACTGAAATAACAGACAACTGTGAAATGAAAGTAAAAGTAAACATGTGTCTGTTAATATTTAAATAGAAAACAATGACGGCTGAGTGTTCACACCTTCACCCAGACCTAAATCCAACCGAAAATCTGTGGAAAAAACTGCTCTTCATCTAAACTTTCTGTCTCTAGATGTGCAGATCTTGCGGAGGACATACCCCAAACACACAAAAGGGGGTTCCAAAGTCTTAACTCCTATATTAGTGACATGTTAGTCCCATATGAACCAGCCCGGACTCTGAGGAGCACAGGGACTGGCCTCCTGCTGGGACTCTGAGGAGCACAGGGACTGGACTCCTGCTGGGACTCTGAGGAGCACAGGGACTGGCCTCCTGCTGGGACTCTGAGGAGCACAGGGACTGGCCTCCTGCTGGGACTCTGAGGAGCACAGGGACTGGCCTCCTGCTGGGACTCTGAGGAGCACAGGGACTGGACTCCTGCTGGGACTCTGAGGAGCACAGGGACTGGACTCCTGCTGGGACTCTGAGGAGCACAGGGACTGACCTCCTGCTGGGACTCTGAGGAGCACAGGGACTGGACTCCTGCTGGGACTCTGAGGAGCACAGGGACTGGACTCCTGCTGGGACTCTGAGGAGCACAGGGACTGGACTCCCGCTGGGACTCTGAGGAGCACAGGGACTGGCCTCCTGCTGGGACTCTGAGGAGCACAGGGACTGGACTCCTGCTGGGACTCTGAGGAGCACAGGGACTGGACTCCTGCTGGGACTCTGAGGAGCACAGGGACTGACCTCCTGCTGGGACTCTGAGGAGCACAGGGACTGGACTCCTGCTGGGACTCTGAGGAGCACAGGGACTGGACTCCTGCTGGGACTCTGAGGAGCACAGGGACTGGACTCCTGCTGGGACTCTGAGGAGCACAGGGACTGGCCTCCTGCTGGGACTCTGAGGAGCACAGGGACTGGACTCCTGTTAGTGCCCAGAGTCAGAACTAAACATGGGGAGGCTGCTTTTCAGATTCATGCTGCTAAAATCTGGAACAGTCTTCCTGAAGATGTGAGACAGGCCTCCTCTCTGACAGTGTTTAAAACCAGGTTAAAGACAGTTCTGTTTAGCTGTGCATACAACTGAGGGATTTTTTATTTGTATCTTTCTTTTTAATGTTCTGTGATTATTTATGATTTTAATGCTTTCTCATTTTGTTCAACACTTTGAGTTGCCTTGTGTATGAATTGTGCTATACAAATAAACTTGCCTTGCCTATACAGTATGAAAACGTGTGTCCAACATTTTGGTTTTGTAATTTTTGTTAAACAACAGAATCACGTGTCATTTTGCTTTAATTCCACAGTTGTCTGATCCTTGTGAGTGAACGATGGGTAAACAAAATGGTTGTAAACATAAGTTAAAGTTGTGTGTATAGTTTGGCATCAGTACATACAGTACGATACCTACTAGTTTTAGTACTCAACACTTTTTCAATACTTTTGCAATTGAATCTATGTAACTAGTCTCTGGCTCTAAAGCACCTTGGTTCTATCACTAGTTATAACATGTGTTTAAAGACCTTATGACGGGTTTGATTTATTTAGAAATACAATTTTAATACCATTTTATATTAGAAGAGAACTACTAAAGGTTTCAAAATCAGTTGTTGTTTTTTTTGTCTGATCCCCCCAAATCGAAATGCAGCCAGCGAAAGTTCAATTTGGTAGACGTTAACCAAATTTACCCCCTCCAGGCCGGCTCGCATCCCAGCCTATCGCTCAGCAGACGCCCCCTTCCAATCATCGTACCGACAAGTTAAAATCCATCCCATATACCTTGTTCTTCTATCTCAACTGTAGCTAAACTTAGTATTGTCTTTTATGCCATATTAGTGGCAGTTTCTTGATGACCCGTTTGTCTAGACCAGCTGTGTGAAACGTCCATACCACTTTGTAAAGTTTTTCCGTTCTGATGTTGCGCGAGCCACTCGACTTCCGGTGAGGACAGGAAGTGTCAAAATAAAATGTTCCCTACTGATGTTTAATACAAACAACAGTTTCCAGTACTATTTCACTAGTGGCCATATTAATGACTCGCAACACACTCACCAACTCCTCAACGCAGGTGTGTCAAGTAGCAGTACTGAAGGGTGCTCTGTGCACCTTTTTAGTAAACTTTTAAAAACTTTTTAGCGCGTTTTTATTGATCAGTTTTTTAATATCTTGAGTGTTTAATCTTTTTAATTCAGTGGTTTCAGCAAATAGCACTTAGTCCCGACTGAAACCACTAGTAGCACAGAGGCTAACACAAGCTAACGAGGACATGGAAAGAGACAATAAATTTGCTCAAATATGCACAATATTAGTCGCCTCACCTTGGAGCTCCGTGAGAGCGGACCACCCCCCGAGGGGGGGGGGACCCGCCTGTTCACCATTTGCAAACTACGAAAAGAAGTCCTTCGTCTCACCGCTAGAGTTGAATGAGAAACAATCCTGAGTGTCCAAACTTATTTGAGTCGCTGGTGGGCTGTCACTAACGGATGATGTCAACATGAGCGCTGCATCCTTGGACACTGTCGTGTGGAGAGATCCGTCAGCTCCGGACCCTCTGTTACTACACCACTAAGCGCCCGCTTTCCGAATAACGAGCCCCGCGGATTCCGAGGAGCCATCCTGCGCCGTGGCCTCATGTCCTGAGTGGCAAACCGCTATGCTATCCCTCTTCCACCGGACATCCCGGCCCACTCATGCAGTATCCTGGACACTGCTGCGTACTCTACTGCTCGAGGAATCCATCAAGTCCAGCTGCGAGGAAACGCTCCTAAAAGGAAGCAGATCTCAGGCGGAAAGGAGCGGTC
The DNA here is from genome assembly GCA_964034765.1 of Knipowitschia caucasica. Classification (NCBI taxonomy): domain Eukaryota; kingdom Metazoa; phylum Chordata; class Actinopteri; order Gobiiformes; family Gobiidae; genus Knipowitschia; species Knipowitschia caucasica. The sequence goes on from OZ035833.1 coordinate 2,914,686, forward strand.
CACCAGCATGTTGGCCTGTTCCCCTCTTTGACCCCCAGTGCAGCAGCCTCAGACTGGGGGTAGCGAGCCATCTATCACCACCGCTCACCTCCACCGGGTCAGCAGCAGCTGCCAAGAGCAGCCCCTCTCACCGCTCCAGCGTCCCCGAGCACACAGGAGTGAGGTCGCCTGTGCTGAGAGTCAGCACCCCCGCTCCTCTCTCCATGTTTTCGCGGCGCTCAGGCTCGGGGTCCTGCTTCGTGGAGGAACCAGCTGGATCGTTCCACGTGCTCCTTCTCCGAGGCACTTTCGCCCCGACCACTCTGATTATTGGAGATTCCATCGTGAGCACGTCCGCTCTTTAACGGCGGTCACTCGCTGTATTCCCGGAGCTACTGTACCGACCTGCTCATCCGTCTCCCTCCTCTGCTTCAGTCCCCTGCTGAATTACCGTTTCCAAGGTAGTCGTGCATGTGGGAATTAACGACATGAAACTTCAGACAGTCAGAAGTCACGAAGATCATATATGGATCTGTTCCACCTCCTTCAATCCTACGGCCTATCTGTTTTTATTTCTTGGTCCAATACAGGACTGTAAACAGAGGGTGACTGCCTCTACAGTCGTGTTTGTTGGCGCTGCTGTGTGGCTTCAGGCTACATGCACAGCTCTTTTAACTATGGCTTTGTGAATAACTTTGCCCTTTTCTGGAAACGTTACGAAGCCTATCAGTCCAGAGGATTACACCCAAACAGATACGGTAGCAGCTGTTGATGGGATTACTACGTTATGTTGTTCAGCGTTACCCGAGGGGGGCGTGACTGTTTACATCTGAGCCCCCTCGGACCCCACCGCTCTCCCCCGCCTCCTGCTCACCAGCACCGGGTGAGTACAACGGTTGCGAAACCAACTGCTCCCTGTCCGTATGGCAGTGAATTACCAGTCCAAAACACAGTGAACTGTGCTTAGACTCCCTTTGACTCTGGGAGCTAAGAACAACAACAAAGGGTTTTCACATTTTATAGCCAATGAGACTGTGTGTGTTCCTCGCACCAGCTCAAAAATGTTTTTAAATTCTAAAAAAAACGAAATCAAAAAGGACAGCAGTTAGATGTCGGTCCAACTCTGCAAATCTAATTTCTGTTCCCTGTAGGAAATCAATCAAACCACATTAATCGACTCTGACGTTATTTTTAAACTTGCTATGTTAATGTCAGATTCTATGTAAAAAATATTTTTAATTAATAATTTTATCACTTCTTATGATCTTGATTTTATTGCTTCATGGCTGAAACATGCTTCGACCAAAATACAGGAAATGCAGTTATAATAGAACGCAACACCACCCAATTTTAAATTCGAATCCGAAATACGAGAAACCAAAAGGGGGGAGCCATAGCTGCAGTTTTTTTTAGTGAGAGCACTTTTGTCTCCCATAGAATGCCCCTTGGAAATTTTTCATCGTTTGAGTATATTTCTTTTTTAAAATGGAAACAAAAGCAATCTTCTACTATTTTCATTGGTCATGTACAGGCCAACACAGTATGTTTCGTTTTATTGACCATTTTATGATTACGTTCATTCGTTGTGCACCAGTTTTGATAGTTTAGGTTATTACAGGTGATTTTTAATGTACTGTTGTATGTTGATGACAGAAATGCCAAAGGAGCTGGCTTCTGTATTAGAGACCATTGGTTTCATTCAGCATGTGGGTGGCCCCACCCCAGCAGGGGGCACCTCTTGACTGCTAATTACAACCGGGGGGTTAATGTATCAAAATGTTAATTAGTTGATGTTGCTTTGTCAGATCATTTTCTGTTGTATTTTTTGACATGTGTTTTGCTAGCAAACACCAGCTCCGAATTTACAACTGTTAGTAGAGAAGACACATAATGAAAACACAAGTGAACTGTTCATCGGGAAATGCGTAAATTTTGGCGACTCCATGCCTCTCTGTTGATGAATTGTATAACTCTGTCACCACCAGTCGTTCTGACTGTCTGGAACGCCATTGCTCCTGTGGACGGTTTAAAAATAGTTACCAGTAAGTGGAAAAAAGGCCCCATGGCTAAGGCAGACTCGGTTAGGGCACAGAAGCATAGAGTGCCGGAGGGCCGAACGGAAGTCGGGAAAGTCCAATTTCCGAGGGCGATTATGAATCTTTAAAGGATGAGTTGGGTGGTTGAATTTAACCGTGGTTTCTACGTAGGAACAAGAGAAATGTATTTTCTTGAAATTATTGGAGGTTGCACAGTAGTAACAATTTTCGTGTTTATGTTATTCAACCAGTGGTTAGATTAACGAACCCCCTGTAAAAGTTGCCCTAGAATTTTCTCTAAATTTGGTGTAATGAGTTCGAACCAAGTTTTCGATGACACAAAAGTACAAGGATCAAAACACTATCACCTCCACAGCACGTATAAACAATGCAACAGCCAGAGAAGCTTATTTGAGCTAACCTCACTTTGCACTGTGGATACTGAAACTGTCAAAAAGATAATCATTGAGTCTGAGCTCCTCCACATGTAGCCTGGATATATTGCCTCTAACATTTTCTGAAAGTCCGTTCTGAGCAGTTTCGGTTGTTACCGTCCACTGTCACAATTAGTACAAAGGTCTCTGTCGTCAGGAACATTTCCTATGGCCTAAAATAACAGCGTCATAAGACCTCTCCTAAAAAAAGCAGTTGGATCCTGCTGGACTTCAAAATTATCGCCCCATATAGAATTGCATTTATTGGAAAAAAATTCTTGGAAAAAGTGGCCTCCCAACAATTACTGAATTTTTAAACAATGAATAATCTTTTATTATGTTCCAGTCTGGGTTTAGACCCCACCACAGCACTGAGACCCGCATCTAGGAAGGTAACAAACGACATTCGACTCTCACACTCTGATGCAGGTATAAGTCACAGTTTTGGTCATGTTAGATCTTAGTGCCGCGTTCGACCTCGTCGACATGAGATCCTCATGCAGGAGCTGGACGACTGGCTGGTGTCATGGCACAGCCCCTAGACTGTTTAGGTCTTACCTTGGGAGGATAGGAGTACTCTGTGGAGTATTGGAGACTGCGTTCGATGATGTGCCCTGACCTGTGGTGTACCACAGGGGTCGATTCCTGGGACCTCTTCCTATTTAAATCTATACATGCTGCCGTTAGCGTCAGTTAATTACAACAGAAACAAAGTGTGTCCTACCACAATTACCGCTGACGACACTTAGTCTATGTTCACTGACTGCAGGAGAACATGGACCACTGGATTTTTTTTGCTCCGTCACTGTATCCAACAGATCAGTGATGGATGCCAAAATAATTTCTTCCAGTCTAAATGCAGACAAAACCGAAATCATTGTTTTTGTCCCCAGGAAACAAAGAGATGGGCGTCATTTGTCAAACTTCAGTCTCTCTCCCTATTCCTTCAGACAAGGTCAGAATTTGGGGGTAGACTGGGACTCAGACTAAATTTTCAATAGCCCCATAAAATCAATAAACATCAACAGCTTTTTTACCATCTGAAAACATTGCCAAAATGATAGAAAATATAGTGTCCAGGGCAGACTTGGAGATTCTTGTCATGCATTTGTCTCCAGCAGGCTTGACTACTGCACATGGCCTGCTTACAGGTTGTCCAAACAGACCTGTAAGCAGCCTGCAGTTACATCCAAAATGCAAGAGCTAGAGTCCTGACCAGGAACCAGGAAGTATGACCATATTAGTCCGCGTCCTCGGTCTCTGCACCTGGTTCCTGTGGCTCAAAGATAGATTTTTTTAAAAACGGCGTTGCTTGTGTACAAGTCTCTCCATGGGCCTCTGCAACAGGAATTACATTAGTGACTTTGGTTGTCATATGAAAGCCCGCGACTCGGAGGAGCACAGGGACTGGCCTCCTGCTGGTGCCCAGAGTTGAGAACCAAAACATGGGGAGGCTTGCGTTTCAGATACATGCAGCTAGATCTGGAACAATCTCCCTGAAAATGTGGAGGGAGGAGGCGGTCTACTCGGTCAATGTTCAAATCCAGTGTTAAAGACTGTTCTGTTTGCCTTGGTGCATATAACTGACGGAGTTTATCTCCATTTTTAATGCACTGCTGTCATTTATTTTTTTTTTTAAATTTTTGTGTAATTTTGAAGTTTTAATGGTTTTATTCTTTTGTGTGATTTTAATGTTTTAATTGTGTTTTAATCTTTTGTGTGATTTTAATGTTTTAATTGTGATCTTGGTGTTTGTTTTATGTGATGATATGCTGATGTCGGACTGTGAAGGCTTTGTGTGCCCTGTGTATGAAAAGGCGCTCTACAAAATAAAACTTTGATTGATCTGATGATAATAAATAAATGCACGTATTTATCAATTAGAGGGGGCTAGACTGCAAATGTAGGTCCAACCACGCCCACCTGGAACTAGTGCAGTATGTTTGACGGGTGCGATCATGATGTTGTCACCACAGCGTGCCTTTACCGTGACTCGGCAACGTGGACAATAAACGTATGTAAACAGGACTATTTCTGTATTGTTCTGGTCATTTAAGAGTGCAACACGAATCTTGGTGTTTCTGCTCGGTTGGAGATCGCATGGAACGACGCTGTGTGGAAAAGAGCAGAGTTGGGCGTTTACGCTACAAGCCCACCAGCGCAGGCCAGAGCCGCATCAGCGCACTCACTGAGACCTGAAGCTGTTACCTTACGTACGGGTAAAAAAACATTTACAAATTATTGTCTACTACAAGTCGGCAAGATGAGCGGAGAGTTGGGAGAATGCAATGGGGACGGATGAGGAAATCTAATAGACTTGTCTGCTTGCGGATATATATGACTTGTTCAAATCTTGCGGACATCTTGTGAGGTGAAGAGGCCAAGACCTTACCTCGTGCAATGAGGACTATCATACAGAATTCTGGAAGGAGAAGATGTTGTCTCGCTCGAGGAAGAAGGGATTATCGTTGTCTGCTATAGTTACTGACCGCCCATTGTAATGGAATTAAAGAGTGTACCTCAGCTACTCCTCTAGCGCAGCTCTCCCTCTGCTGGATGACAGCATGTACTTGCATCACATACCCAAAGTGCTCTGATGCATCCCACTAAATTAGTCCGTTTCCATGTGAATATGACTCCATTTAATGCCAACCCACCATTGTGCACCCAATTGTACAGAAAAGAACTAACGTTAATGGAAGAATTGTTGTGAACCACATCAAAAGACAAACTTGGGATATTCCAGTTTGGAGAGTCAAATCCAAAAAGCACTAAATAAAGTTACAGTAGTCGCGACAGGAACTGGATTCCAGGGAGACACAATTCAGTCTGTGCTCAGAGCAATGGCCTTATGACGGGGCAAAATTTTTTTTGCATCCGGAAAGGGCCAGAAGAGTGGACTCAAAATCACAGCCGGATTTAATCAAAGATCAATTCTTGCAAACTGTACTTACGAGGCTGATTGACGACACCATAAGAATGATTTAAAGCCATATGCTACTAGATTCAAATGTGTCTGAAGTGCAGTTGGAGAAAGTTACAGATGCATACTCACTGAAAAGGAATGAAAAAACCAATTATCGACCAAGTCAAGAGCAGTGAGAATTTCTGCAATGGGGGGAGGACTTACAATTAACAGGGAGAGCACAGCCCCAACATCAAACAATAAAACAAGCCCAGTGAACCCCCCAAACGTGAGATTGACTGGAAAAAGTGGTCAAGGCAATAAAGCAATCTGTGAAGCTATACCCAACAACTGTTCTACACAGCCTCTCAGCCTCCAGCAATGCCCAAGACCCCCACCACCCCAACAGATCTAACCACCCGCCTGGGCAGGAACTTCAGCATCGCCAGAGACCCCCGGCGAAGGTTTCTCATCATTGCCAAGATCACCAATCATCAAGGCAAGTGTAACCCACAGTTATAAAGTGGCCAGTTCTGACCACTGGGCATATTTGGCTGTCGTAAAGTCACTCATGGTTCAGCCTCGTCTAATAAAATTGACCACTTTGGTACATTTGGTAAGACTGCATGCCAGTTCAACCGACAGCCCCCCACTCAGATTCAGATTCATTGTATTAGCCAAGTGCAGTTATTAAAAACTACATTGGAAATAATTGCAAAAACAGGTACTCTGTGTGCACCGAAAGACCAAATAGCACGATACAATGTTAGATATAAATACACATACACTGAATAAAAGAATAAAAAAAAACAGCTGTTCTCATGTCTAGGCACCGATCAACAAAAACCGATACAAGGGTAAAAGCAGAATTAAAGTTATTGTTAGCGAGATGTCTTGCATCTCAGCGATCCGATATCTTCTGCCAGAGGGAAAGAAGCTGGAAACATGGCTTTCCCAGGGTGGCCAGGAAGAGTCATTGGATAGATTTTAAGAGCTCTGTTTAAAAGTCTGGCTTCATAATAGAACGTCCAGAACAGGAAATGCTTACAGCCCACAGTCCTCTTTGCAGAGCGAAGAACCTTGTTTAACGCTCTTTCACTTTATTTGTGATGGTTACCGAAACCACACAGTCACAAGAACCAACAAGTAAACTTCAATTGGTGCAGCGATAAAGTTAAGCAGAATCTTAGAGTTAGTGTAAATCTCTAAGGTTTCGCAAAAAGAAGAGAGCTGACGAGCTTAAGATCACGGTGCAACAACGGAAGCTCTGTGCAGCGACGCCTGTGCACGGCGCCATATTGGTAGTTTCTCACTAGTACGCAAAGACAAACCGCTAAGCTAGTGGACGGAATGATGCCTGGTCAGGCGGTCAAAAATTAATGTAAGTGGATACGACTGTTGTGGGACAGTGGCTCACAGGTGTTAATATTGGAGTGGACTGGAAAATATATATTGGACTATCTACAATGTGTGGCTGTACAACACTAGGCTGGCTGCATAGTGTTGAAAGTGTGTGCCCGTTGGAACCAAGGAGGAAGAGAGCAGCACGGCATCAACAGCTCAGGGGTACATGGGAGGGGCCACAAGGGGAGCTATGGGACCACCCTGTGGTCTGAGCCATCTCTCTCCGAAACAGCAGCAAAAAGTCAAGCAGGATGCTGAGAGAGGAGAGCCACGTGTTTGCCAGGACGATGGGACACTGGATGTATTAAAAGAACTTCAAATTGAACATTCAGTTAAAACACAAACGTCCCAGGTCCAAAGGTCTTATAACACTATCGCAGTATCTTACCAGAAGTAAATCTCACATTCAAGATCTGCTGAGTAGGAGGTTGGATTCACAAGTATGTTAACACTATTCGTCACCTATTGTATGTGTCCAAAAAAAAGATGGAACCCTCCGTCTATGTGTGGATTATGGACTGTTGAACCAAAAGACTTTGCCTGAACGCCACCCCATCCCCCGGACCAGGAAATTTTGGAAAATATCGGGGCAAACTCACGGGGGCAACTCAAGGTTCACTGTACTGGATCTAGGCAAGCATACCATCAGGGCTTTGTGTGTGGCAGAGCCGCCCATCTAGGAAATCGCAAGGAGCCGAAGGGATCGTCCCAGCTCTCTGAGGTCCTCACTACATCTACAACTGAGCTCAGCCTGGAGGAAAGGTCACTGTCCTGTGGAAGACCTCTTGTGTGATCCCGGTTCCTAAAACCGCGCAAGCCAAGGACCGGCTCCACTGACAGACCAGTCGCACTGACCTCCACCTGATGACGACCCATGAAGCGGCTCATCCTCACCCATCTCCGCTTCTGTGGTCAGCCCCACCCGTGGACCCCGCTGCCGTTCGCCTACAGGCCCAAATATCGGAGTGAGGACGCCGTCATTACTTCATGCAGCGGAACGGCTCTCCCACCTGGAGCCCTCGGAGCGCTGTGAGGGTCGTGTTCTTCCGACTTCTCCAGTGCTTTTCACACACATCAGGCGGTACTGCTCGCGGGGGAAGATGGAGGTCGCAGGAGTGGACAGTAGTAGCCTCACTGCATGGACCAGCGAGGCTACCTCTCAGACCTGACCACAGTCCGTGCTGCTGTGGGTCTGAGGTGGTCTGTCTCAGTTCTGGGCCCCATCAGAGCACTGTCCCTCACCGTTTCTCTTCACCATCTACACTTCAGACTTCAATACGTACACACACACTGCAGTCACCTGCAGAGTTCTCCGCCATCTGTGGGCTGTGTGTTTGGGGGAACAAATGGGAATATCGTCAGTTTCACAGGACTGTCGATGGTGTGAGGCGCAACCACTAGTGCCTTGAACACCAGTAAGACCAAGGTGGATGATCATCGACTTCAGGAGGGGGAGAAAACCACTGTTCCCACCACGTGCTGAACATCAAGGTGGGAGGACATTGAGCTGGTGGACAGCTTAAATTTCCTGGTGTTCACCAGTGGAGCGCGGGTCCCGGCATCACACAGTGGCTGCTAAATGATGTGCGCCGACATGCTGCAATACCACCCGGGCCGGTGGGGGTGGAGACCCTGAATAAGAAATAGCCAATGCTAACATACACCCACATAGCACTCTGTGGTCCCTCAGGTGCATGGATAGCTCCAGTTAGAGCAATATTTTTGGGCCCATTAGATTTGTAAGTGGAGATAGCCATGACTACTGAAGGGCTTGGGCGATTATTTTATTATGTTAACGGTATAAGTTAATTAAATGATAAAGAAAATGAACGCCTTTATACCGGTGAAAACGATCATTTAACACTGAAAACAGCGAGCGGAACGACAGTTTGTGTGCGGCTCACTTTAATGACGCATCTCGCGGCACGTGTAGCAGTAGCGGCGTGCAGGGACAACAACAACAGAGGAGCAAACATGCTGAGGGCGGCGGTGAAGCATGGTGAAGAAGACATGCAGATTGTAGAAGACATTGTGCCCATCAACGCGGAGCTACCTCAAACATATGGGAGTAGTTTGGGAACTAGTCAAAAAGAACAATTGTGGTGAAAATATCGCAGTGGATCTCTTGGTTGTGGAAGGCAGGCCTGCCCCTAAACCAGTTGGTACCCAAAAGTGGGGGTCCGACCCCACGGGGGGTCGCTGGGGAACCCCTGGGTGGGGTCGCAAGATGATTTCCAAAAAAAAAAAAAAAAAAAAAAAAAAACCATTTAGTAATAAAATAGCCCTTATTAAATATTGGATTTAAACATTTGATTTGATTCAAAAGGACTACTTGTTTAATTGTGTTAGGAGAAATATAAAATATTTAAATTACGTTTGTAATTTTGTCCAGTCGATTGACACGTCAAACAAAATCAAGTTACGTGCTTACGTTCACGCAGCGACAAAGAGTGTCCAGCCGTTTGTTTGCTAAAACTAAAGGTGTTTGGGATGGCTTCAAAACCAAATAATACCTGCTTTAAATGAAACGTGGTTTAATATTCCACAACAGGAAAAACCCGGAGGGAGAGAAAAGTACATGGTGAGGATCAGGCTGATGGTGCGAAGACGAGGAGAGTGAGGGCAGCGGAGGGAGGAGAAGGCAGCGGTAGAAGAGGGTGGTTAAAAAGGGCCTCGGCTTTACGGAGAGAGTCAGTGTGTAAAGAGGTCCGCACATAAAAGCGGAGTGGCTGCTTTATGCTGTTACTTACAGTAAATTTGGAAAAAGAACGCCGCGGGGATTGAAGCGCATATAACAGTAACAGCAGAAAGCGGCCGCCGCTTTTTTATGTGACGGACCTCATTTACCGCTGACTCGAAAAATGCCGGGCCACTTTACCACCACTCTTCTACCGCTGCCTTCTCTCCCTCCGCTGACCCTCTCTCCTCTCTTCGACCCTCAGCCTGACCTCACATGTGACTTTTTCTCTCCCTCCGGGTTTTTATGTACAGTGGATATTAACCACGTCCGTTTATTTTAAAGCATGGTATTTATTTGTTTGAAGCCTCCAAACACCCTTTTAGTTTAGCAAATCAACGCTGGACACGCTTTGGTCTCTGCGTGACGTAAGCTACGTAACTTGGATTTTGATTGACGCTGTCAATGACTGGACAAAATTACAACGTAATTTAAATATTTTATATTCTCCTAACACAATTTACAAGTAGTCCTTTTGAATCAAATCAATTGTTAAAATCAATATTTAGGGCTATTAATTAGCTAAATGTTTTTTTTTTTTTTTTTTTTTTTTTTGGAAATAATCTTGCGACCCCCCCAGGGGTTCCCGCGACCCCCCGGGGGGTCGGGCCCCCACTCTTGGGAACCACTGGTTAAGGCAGCTGAGTTCACAACATTAGATCCACTGTCGATAGTTACACACAATTGCTTCTTTGATCTTAGTTCCCATACTACTCCCAATGTTTGAGGTAGCTCCGCGTTTTGGCACAATGTCTTCTACAATCTGCATGTTCTTCACCAATGGTCTTCACGCCGCCCTCAGCCATGTTTGTCTTCTGTTGTTGTTTGTCCTGCACGCCGCTCTGCTACCAAGTGCCGCGCAGATGCGTCATTAAGTGCGCCGCACACAAACTACCCAACATGTCTTCCGCTCGCTGTTTTCAGTGTTAAATGAGCGTTTTCAACGGTATAAGGCATTTTCTTATCATTTATTTTACTATACCGGTACAAAAAAATATAGCCAACCCTAGTAGTCATGGCTATCTCCGCCTTACATCTAATGGGCCCAAAAATATTGCTCAACTGGAGCTATCCACCATGGCCACAAGTGCTATGTTAGCATTGGCTATTCTTATTCCGGGTCCACCCCACCGGGCCGGGGTGGAATTGCAGCATGTCGGCGCACATCAATTTTAGCCCTTTTGAGCGGGACCCGCCTCCACTGGTGAACACAGGTAATGTAAGCTGTCCACCAGCCTCAATGTACTCCCCCTGGATGTTCAGCAGCGGTGTGGGAATGTGGTTTTCTCCTGAAGTCGATGATCATCTCCTTGGTTTACTGGTGTTCAAAGCACAATTGGTTGCCGCTCACACAGTCGAACAGTCTGTGATAACTGACGACTATTCCGTTGGTTCCACTAAACACACAGCCCCACACGATGCGGAGGTGAGAGAACTTCTGCGGTGACAGCTGTGTGTGGTTGTCGTAAGTGAGGTCGTGAGTGTAGATGGTGAAGAGAGAAACGGTGTGAGAGGACAGTGCCCTGTTGGGGCCCAGAACGCAGACTACCACCTCAGACCCCCAGCGCCGCACGTACTGTGTCGGGTATGAGACGGTAGTCGATGGTCCATGCAGTTGAGGCTACTGTCCACTCCTGCGTACCTCCATCTTCCCCCGCAGCTAGCAGTACCGGCCTGATGGTGTTGAAAGGCACTGGGAGAAGTCGGAAGAACACGACCCTCACAGCGCTCCCGGTGGTCCAGGTGGGAGGAACGAGCAGTCCGCGCAGGAATAGATGACGGCGTCCTCTACTCGATATTGGGCCTGTAGGGACCTGCAGCGGGTCAGGGTGGGGCTGACCACAGAGCGGGAGATGGGTGAGGATGAGCCGCTTCATGGTCTTCTTCAGGTGGGAGGTCTCAGTGCGAATGGTCTGTTGTGAGCCGGTTCTTGGCTTGCGCGGTTTTAGGACCGGGATTCAAAAGAGCGGTCTTCCACGGACAGGGACACTTCTCCAGCGGCTGGAGGCTCAGGTTGTAGATGTAGGTGAGGGACATCAGAGGCTGTGGGACCTGACTGTCTAACCAGCTCACCGGTCTTGCGAATTTCCTGAGATGGGCGGCTCTGCTCAACACAAAGCCCTGATGGCTTGGCCCTTGCTTGATTCCAGTACAGTGAACCATGAGTTGCCCCGTGAGTTGCCCCCGATATTTTCAAAAATTTCCTGGATCCGGGGGATGGGGTGTCGATCAGGGCAAAGTCTTTTGGTTCAACAGTCTGTAATCCAACTTAGACGAGGGTTCCATCTTTTTTTTTGGACACTTACAATAGGTGACGATAGTGTGACATGAACTTTTGAATCCATCTCTCTACTCAGCGATTCTTGAATGTGAGACTTTACCTTTCTGGTAGAGATGGACGATGCGATAGAGTTATAAGACCTTTGGACTTTGGACGTTGTGTTTTAACTGAATGACATTTCATTTTGAGAGTTCTTTTAATACATCCGTGTCCCAATCGTCTTTCAAAACCACGTGGCTCTCCTCTCTCCGCATATGCCGCTTGACTTTTTGCTGCTGTTCTGGAGAGAGTGATGGCTCAGGTCCACAGGTGGATCCCATAGTCCCCTTGTGGCCCTCCCATTTACCCTGAGCTGTTGATTGCCGTGCTGCCCTCTTTCCTCCTTGGGTTCCAAGGGCACCACACTTTCAACACTATGCAGCCAGCCCTAGTGTTGTACAGCCACACATTGTAATAGGCCTCCTTATCTATTTTTCCAGTCCACTCCAACTCAATAGGACACCTGTGAGCCACTGTTCCCACAACAGTCGTTATCCCACTTTCATTTAATGACGCTCTGACCCAGGCATATTCGTCCACTAAGCTTAGCGGTTTGTCTTTGCGTACTAGTGAGAAGCAACTACCAAGATGGCGCGGCCAGGGCGTCGCTGCAAGAGCTCCGTGGTGCACGTGATTTTAGCTCGGTCAGGGCTCTTCTTTTTGCGGAAACTTAGAGACAATTACCACTAACCTAAGATTCTGCTTAACTTGTTACGGCTGCACCATTTGAGAGTTACTTGTTGGTTCTGTGACTGTGTGGTTCGGTAACTTCACAAATAAAGAAAAAGAGCGTTTTTTTTAAACAAGGTTCTTGCTCTGCAAAGAAGGACTGTGGGCTGTAAAGCTTCCTGTTCTGGAGGTTCTTATGAATCCAGACTTTTAAACAGAGCTCTTAAACTATCTATGAGCTCTTCTGGCCACCCTGGGAAAGCCATGGATCCAGCTTCTTCCTCTAGGCAGAAGATATCGGTCGCTGAGTGCAAGACATTCGATAAACAGAGAACTTATAATTCCTGCTTTTACCCTTGTATCGTTTTGTTGATCGGTGCACAGGACAGCTGTTTTTTTCTATACTTTTATTTTCTAGTGTATGTGTATTTTATAAATTACTTGTATCGTGCTATTTGGTCTGTCGGTGCACACAGAGTACCTTTTTTGCAAATGTCATTCCACATGTAGTTTTTATACGGCAGCATGGCTAATAAAATGCAATCTGAATTACGAGGGCTGTCTGGTTGAAACTGGGCATCAGTCCTTACCAACGAATGTACCAAAAGTGCAATTGTTATTAGACGAGGCTGAAACATGAGTGACTTACGACGAGCCAATAGCCCAGTGGTCGAACTGCCACATTTATAACTGTGGTTACACTTGCCTTTGAGGATTGGTGATCTGGCAATGATGACACCCCCTTTCCCGGGGGCCTCTGAGCGTTGCCTGTGATAGTTCTGCCCGGCGGGTGGTTAGATCGTACTTCCTGGTTCTAGTCAGGACTAATGTGGTCGTACTTCCTGGTTCTAGTCAGGACTAATGTGGTCGTACTTCCTGGTTCTAGTCAGGACTAATGTGGTCCGTACTTCCTGGTTCTAGTCAGGACTAATGTGGTCGTACTTCCTGGTTCTAGTCAGGACTAATGTGGTCGTACTTCCTGGTTCTAGTCAGGACTAATGTGGTCGTACTTCCTGGTTCTAGTCAGGACTAATGTGGTCGTACTTCCTGGTTCTAGTCAGGACTAATGTGGTCGTACTTCCTGGTTCTAGTCAGGACTAATGTGGTCGTACTTCCTGGTTCTAGTCAGGACTAATGTGGTCGTACTTCCTGGTTCTAGTCAGGACTAATGTGGTCGTACTTCCTGGTTCTAGTCAGGACTAATGTGGTCGTACTTCCTGGTTCTAGTCAGGACTAATGTGGTCGTACTTCCTGGTTCTAGTCAGGACTAATGTGGTCGTACTTCCTGGTTCTAGTCAGGACTAATGTGGTCGTACTTCCTGGTTCTAGTCAGGACTAATGTGGTCGTACTTCCTGGTTCTAGTCAGGACTAATGTGGTCGTACTTCCTGGTTCTAGTCAGGACTAATGTGGTCGTACTTCCTGGTTCTAGTCAGGACTAATGTGGTCGTACTTCCTGGTTCTAGTCAGGACTAATGTGGTCGTACTTCCTGGTTCTAGTCAGGACTAATGTGGTCGTACTTCCTGGTTCTAGTCAGGACTAATGTGGTCGTACTTCCTGGTTCTAGTCAGGACTAATGTGGTCGTACTTCCTGGTTCTAGTCAGGACTAATGTGGTCGTACTTCCTGGTTCTAGTCAGGACTAATGTGGTCGTACTTCCTGGTTCTAGTCAGGACTAATGTGGTCGTACTTCCTGGTTCTAGTCAGGACTAATGTGGTCGTACTTCCTGGTTCTAGTCAGGACTAATGTGGTCGTACTTCCTGGTTCTAGTCAGGACTAATGTGGTCGTACTTCCTGGTTCTAGTCAGGACTAATGTGGTCGTACTTCCTGGTTCTAGTCAGGACTAATGTGGTCGTACTTCCTGGTTCTAGTCAGGACTAATGTGGTCGTACTTCCTGGTTCTAGTCAGGACTAATGTGGTCGTACTTCCTGGTTCTAGTCAGGACTAATGTGGTCGTACTTCCTGGTTCTAGTCAGGACTAATGTGGTCGTACTTCCTGGTTCTAGTCAGGACTAATGTGGTCGTACTTCCTGGTTCTAGTCAGGACTAATGTGGTCGTACTTCCTGGTTCTAGTCAGGACTAATGTGGTCGTACTTCCTGGTTCTAGTCAGGACTAATGTGGTCGTACTTCCTGGTTCTAGTCAGGACTAATGTGGTCGTACTTCCTGGTTCTAGTCAGGACTAATGTGGTCGTACTTCCTGGTTCTAGTCAGGACTAATGTGGTCGTACTTCCTGGTTCTAGTCAGGACTAATGTGGTCGTACTTCCTGGTTCTAGTCAGGACTAATGTGGTCGTACTTCCTGGTTCTAGTCAGGACTAATGTGGTCGTACTTCCTGGTTCTAGTCAGGACTAATGTGGTCGTACTTCCTGGTTCTAGTCAGGACTAATGTGGTCGTACTTCCTGGTTCTAGTCAGGACTAATGTGGTCGTACTTCCTGGTTCTAGTCAGGACTAATGTGGTCGTACTTCCTGGTTCTAGTCAGGACTAATGTGGTCGTACTTCCTGGTTCTAGTCAGGACTAATGTGGTCGTACTTCCTGGTTCTAGTCAGGACTAATGTGGTCGTACTTCCTGGTTCTAGTCAGGACTAATGTGGTCGTACTTCCTGGTTCTAGTCAGGACTAATGTGGTCGTACTTCCTGGTTCTAGTCAGGACTAATGTGGTCGTACTTCCTGGTTCTAGTCAGGACTAATGTGGTCGTACTTCCTGGTTCTAGTCAGGACTAATGTGGTCGTACTTCCTGGTTCTAGTCAGGACTAATGTGGTCGTACTTCCTGGTTCTAGTCAGGACTAATGTGGTCGTACTTCCTGGTTCTAGTCAGGACTAATGTGGTCGTACTTCCTGGTTCTAGTCAGGACTAATGTGGTCGTACTTCCTGGTTCTAGTCAGGACTAATGTGGTCGTACTTCCTGGTTCTAGTCAGGACTAATGTGGTCGTACTTCCTGGTTCTAGTCAGGACTAATGTGGTCGTACTTCCTGGTTCTAGTCAGGACTAATGTGGTCGTACTTCCTGGTTCTAGTCAGGACTAATGTGGTCGTACTTCCTGGTTCTAGTCAGGACTAATGTGGTCGTACTTCCTGGTTCTAGTCAGGACTAATGTGGTCGTACTTCCTGGTTCTAGTCAGGACTAATATGGTCGTACTTCCTGGTTCTAGTCAGGACTAATGTGGTCGTACTTCCTGGTTCTAGTCAGGACTAATGTGGTCGTACTTCCTGGTTCTAGTCAGGACTAATATGGTCGTACTTCCTGGTTCTAGTCAGGACTAATGTGGTCGTACTTCCTGGTTCTAGTCAGGACTAATGTGGTCGTACTTCCTGGTTCTAGTCAGGACTAATGTGGTCGTACTTCCTGGTTCTAGTCAGGACTAATGTGGTCGTACTTCCTGGTTCTAGTCAGGACTAATGTGGTCGTACTTCCTGGTTCTAGTCAGGACTAATGTGGTCGTACTTCCTGGTTCTAGTCAGGACTAATGTGGTCGTACTTCCTGGTTCTAGTCAGGACTAATGTGGTCGTACTTCCTGGTTCTAGTCAGGACTAATGTGGTCGTACTTCCTGGTTCTAGTCAGGACTAATGTGGTCGTACTTCCTGGTTCTAGTCAGGACTAATGTGGTCGTACTTCCTGGTTCTAGTCAGGACTAATGTGGTCGTACTTCCTGGTTCTAGTCAGGACTAATGTGGTCGTACTTCCTGGTTCTAGTCAGGACTAATGTGGTCGTACTTCCTGGTTCTAGTCAGGACTAATGTGGTCGTACTTCCTGGTTCTAGTCAGGACTAATATGGTCGTACTTCCTGGTTCTAGTCAGGACTAATGTGGTCGTACTTCCTGGTTCTAGTCAGGACTAATGTGGTCGTACTTCCTGGTTCTAGTCAGGACTAATGTGGTCGTACTTCCTGGTTCTAGTCAGGACTAATGTGGTCGTACTTCCTGGTTCTAGTCAGGACTAATGTGGTCGTACTTCCTGGTTCTAGTCAGGACTAATGTGGTCGTACTTCCTGGTTCTAGTCAGGACTAATGTGGTCGTACTTCCTGGTTCTAGTCAGGACTAATGTGGTCGTACTTCCTGGTTCTAGTCAGGACTAATGTGGTCGTACTTCCTGGTTCTAGTCAGGACTAATGTGGTCGTACTTCCTGGTTCTAGTCAGGACTAATGTGGTCGTACTTCCTGGTTCTAGTCAGGACTAATATGGTCGTACTTCCTGGTTCTAGTCAGGACTAATGTGGTCGTACTTCCTGGTTCTAGTCAGGACTAATGTGGTCGTACTTCCTGGTTCTAGTCAGGACTAATGTGGTCGTACTTCCTGGTTCTAGTCAGGACTAATGTGGTCGTACTTCCTGGTTCTAGTCAGGACTAATGTGGTCGTACTTCCTGGTTCTAGTCAGGACTAATGTGGTCGTACTTCCTGGTTCTAGTCAGGACTAATGTGGTCGTACTTCCTGGTTCTAGTCAGGACTAATGTGGTCGTACTTCCTGGTTCTAGTCAGGACTAATGTGGTCGTACTTCATGGTTCTAGTCAGGACTAATGTGGTCGTACTTCCTGGTTCTAGTCAGGACTAATGTGGTCGTACTTCCTGGTTCTAGTCAGGACTAATGTGGTCGTACTTCCTGGTTCTAGTCAGGACTAATGTGGTCGTACTTCCTGGTTCTAGTCAGGACTAATGTGGTCGTACTTCCTGGTTCTAGTCAGGACTAATGTGGTCGTACTTCCTGGTTCTAGTCAGGACTAATGTGGTCGTACTTCCTGGTTCTAGTCAGGACTAATATGGTCGTACTTCCTGGTTCTAGTCAGGACTAATGTGGTCGTACTTCCTGGTTCTAGTCAGGACTAATATGGTCGTACTTCCTGGTTCTAGTCAGGACTAATATGGTCGTACTTCCTGGTTCTAGTCAGGACTAATGTGGTCGTACTTCCTGGTTCTAGTCAGGACTAATGTGGTCGTACTTCCTGGTTCTAGTCAGGATAATGTGGTCGTACTTCCTGGTTCTAGTCAGGACTAATTGGTCGTACTTCCTGGTTCTAGTCAGGACTAATGTGGTCGTACTTCCTGGTTCTAGTCAGGACTAATGTGGGTCTTCTGGTTTATCGACTGGTCGTACTTCCTGGTTCTAGTCAGGACTAATGTGGTCGTACTTCCTGGTTCTAGTCAGGACTAATGTGGTCGTACTTCCTGGTTCTAGTCAGGACTAATGTGGTCGTACTTCCTGGTTCTAGTCAGGACTAATGTGGTCGTACTTCCTGGTTCTAGTCAGGACTAATGTGGTCGTACTTCCTGGTTCTAGTCAGGACTAATGTGGTCGTACTTCCTGGTTCTAGTCAGGACTAATGTGGTCGTACTTCCTGGTTCTAGTCAGGACTAATGTGGTCGTACTTCCTGGTTCTAGTCAGGACTAATGTGGTCGTACTTCCTGGTTCTAGTCAGGACTAATGTGGTCGTACTTCCTGGTTCTAGTCAGGACTAATATGGTCGTACTTCCTGGTTCTAGTCAGGACTAATGTGGTCGTACTTCCTGGTTCTAGTCAGGACTAATGTGGTCGTACTTCCTGGTTCTAGTCAGGACTAATGTGGTCGTACTTCCTGGTTCTAGTCAGGACTAATGTGGTCGTACTTCCTGGTTCTAGTCAGGACTAATGTGGTCGTACTTCCTGGTTCTAGTCAGGACTAATGCGGTCGTACTTCCTGGTTCTAGTCAGGACTAATGTGGTCGTACTTCCTGGTTCTAGTCAGGACTAATGTGGTCGTACTTCCTGGTTCTAGTCTGGACTAATATGGTCGTACTTCCTGGTTCTAGTCTGGACTAATGTGGTCGTACCTCCTGGTTCTAGTCAGGACTAATGTGGTCGTACTTCCTGGTTCTAGTCAGGACTAATGTGGTCGTACTTCCTGGTTCTAGTCTGGACTAATGTGGTCGTACCTCCTGGTTCTAGTCAGGACTAATGTGGTCGTACTTCCTGGTTCTAGTCAGGACTAATGTGGTCATACTTCCTGGTTCTAGTCAGGACTAATGTGGTCGTACTTCCTGGTTCTAGTCAGGACTAATGTGGTCGTACTTCCTGGTTCTAGTCAGGACTAATGTGGTCGTACTTCCTGGTTCTAGTCAGGACTAATGTGGTCGTACTTCATGGTTCTAGTCAGGACTAATATGGTCGTACTTCCTGGTTCTAGTCAGGACTAATATGGTCGTACTTCCTGGTTCTAGTCAGGACTAATGTGGTCGTACTTCCTGGTTCTAGTCAGGACTAATGTGGTCGTACTTCCTGGTTCTAGTCAGGACTAATGTGGTCGTACTTCCTGGTTCTAGTCAGGACTAATGTGGTCGTACTTCCTGGTTCTAGTCAGGATTAATGTGGTCGTACTTCCTGGTTCTAGTCAGGACTAATATGGTCGTACTTCCTGGTTCTAGTCAGGACTAATGTGGTCGTACTTCCTGGTTCTGTTAGTCAGGACTAATGTGGTCGTACTTCCTGGTTCTAGTCAGGACTAATGTGGTCGTACTTCCTGGTTCTAGTCAGGACTAATGTGGTCGTACTTCCTGGTTCTAGTCAGGACTAATGTGGTCGTACTTCCTGGTTCTAGTCAGGACTAATGTGGTCGTACTTCCTGGTTTAGTCAGGACTAATATGGTCGTACTTCCTGGTTCTAGTCAGGACTAATGTGGTCGTACTTCCTGGTTCTAGTCAGGACTAATATGGTCGTACTTCCTGGTTCTAGTCAGGACTAATATGGTCGTACTTCCTGGTTCTAGTCAGGACTAATGTGGTCGTACTTCCTGGTTCTAGTCAGGACTAATATGGTCGTACTTCCTGGTTCTAGTCAGGACTAATGTGGTCATACTTCCTGGTTCTAGTCAGGACTGGAGCTGCTGCATTTTGAATGTACTGCAGCTGTTTTACAGCCTGTTTGGACAGACCTGTGAGCAGGTCATTGCAGTAGTCTAACCTACTGGAGACAAATGCATGGATAAATACTTATACTTATGATAGATATGTAGTGACTCAGAATGTATTTATTCAGGATCTTGTGTTAAATTTTAAATCCTTTGGGGAGCAACCTGAAAGGGGCTGGTGAGCTACTGGTAGCTCCTGAGCTATAGGTTGGAGACCCCAGGCATATTGTATTAGCCTGTTGCATCAGACGGTTTCAATTGAACTTTTTTTTACCCAAGAATCTGAAAATGGTATTGCCCATAACATTTACAGTATATGGTCGGAGCACAAGTTACAAAAAGCAAAGAAAAACCTCATTTTATCAAAGAAAGAACGGAGAAAGTTTTATGTTCTGTGTCCATATTGTCCACTTCCATAAATCCATCCATTTCACAACTTTGAAAAAAGATTAGTATCAATCTCAGAAAACCATTTCTAACGTTGTCAAAACCTCAGACAACTTGTTGATCTATTTTTATATATTTAGTTTTTTTATTTTTGATGAAAGAGAAATCGAGAATGTTATGGATTTCTTCAAAATGATTAGTTCAATGTCCGCCCATTTATTTTATCCAATCATCCGCTGCACAACAAATCAATACAAAACAAGGCTTAAAGTAAGGCTAGCAATAATGGAAATACTTCACTATTTTTATTTTTATTTTGTTAAAGCAAAATACATTCCAGTAATAATTCAAATACATATTTAAGAGAAAATACAGCTCACACAGGTTTAAAAGCCTGGGCATAAAAGTGTTTCTTTTTTAGCACAATCCGCAGAAAAACATGTTTTATATATTATATTTACTACATGTATATTTACTGTATTTATAGATGTGCAACTTTACCAAAATAAACCCAAATTTCATAAGCATTACAAGGACTTCTCCAGGTTTTCCATAACTGTAATTTCAGTCATTTTCACTCCCAATTTGTTCAAACAGATTTATTTTGTAATTCCAGATTTTCGTTTCAATTGTAGCCGTCTTTTGTATGAGACAAACCCTTGACTTTGATTAATCGCTTCTGATACTGTTCTTAATCACTGCAAGATCCTTTTGTCCCACTGTTAAAATCCAGCAACGGCACATCACGACACAGACGTGGGATTTTTCACTTCATTTTTTTTCTTTTAACCAATTTAAAAGCTTTTGAGAAAAATATAGGAATTTACGACGATTAACAAAATTGGTTTCCTAATTTGTAAGTAAGTGTTTGTCTGATTGGAAAAGACTTTGTGTTTGACGATCTCTTAAGGCCACTTTACGACAACAAAAAAGGACAAAAGCATTGATCATTGCACAAGATGTAAATGGTTTTTACAAGAGACTATTAAGAACAAGAGTTTTAAAGGAAATAGACAACAATTAAATCATGTTTTTTGCCAAATTACTGCTGCTTTCACAACAGATTCAAAAGGCAATTGTCGGAACATTTCTCTGCAGAATAGCTTTAATCTACAACTAGCACCCATGGTAATTTTCACAGCATTTGGTGATATAAAAGTGCCTTTCCGTTGCCATTTACACGCTTGTACTGGGAAAGAGCAATTGAACTAATCACTATTTCTTCTTCTTTTGTCTTCCCTGCTGCTGCCCATCACTTCTGTTTGACCCCCTGCCGATCATAAAGGTAAGACATGTGTTTGTATGTGTTGAAATGACTGTTATTGAACTCTTTTTATGCAATACAATGTCAAATTACACTGTTATAATTATAGAGTCAGATTTACCGTCATTATTCTAATAAAATAGCATTAAATCGTCAATGCAAAAACGTCCACAAACATTACTGTAAAGATAAGAACCAGCATATTATTAAAAAAAACAGCTCTAGACGCTGGCTCCGCTCCGCATCAAACCAAGTCTTTGCGAAGCACAGGTGCGAGAGACGGGAGGAGGGAGAGAGAGAGAGAGAGATGAAAGGAGCGAGAGAGAGAGAGAGACGCAAAGAGCGAGAGATGCGAGGAGAGAGAAAGGGAGAGACGTAAGGAGAGAGAGAGAAACACAAGGAACAATCAACGCAGGTGTGTCAAAGTAAGCAGTACTGCAGGGCTGCTCTGTGCACCTTTTTAGTAAACTTTTAACAACTTTTTAGCGCGTTTTTATTGTTCAGTTTTTTAATATATCTGAGTGTTTTATCTTTTTAATTCAGTGGTTTCAGCAAATAGCACTTAGTCCCGACTGAAACCCACTAGTAGCACAGAGGCTAACACAAGCTAACGAGGACATGGAAAGTGACAATGAAATTGGCTCAAACATGCACAATATTAGTCGCCTCACCTTGGAGCTCCGTGAGAGCGACCGTGCCACCATTGCAGATCTACGAAAAGAAGTCCTTCGTCTCACCGCAGAGTTGAATGAGAAACAATCACTCGTGTCCAAACTTTTTGAAGTCGCTGGTGGGCAGCACTCACGGCTGATGTCACTGAGCGCTGCATATTGTGACACTGTCGTGTGGGAGAGATCCGTCAGCTCCGGACCCTCCTGTTCTACACCTAAGCACCCGGTTCCGAATAACGAGCCCGCGGATTCCGAGGAGCCATCCTGCGCCGTGGCCCATGTCCTGAGTCTGGCAAACCGCTATGCAGCCCTCTCCACCGACATCCCGGCCCCCTCAGCAGAATCCCTGGACACTGCAGCGTACTCTACTGCTCGAGGATCCAAGTCCACTGCGAGGAAAACGCTCCTAAAGGAAGCAGTCCTCAGGCGAAAGAGCGGTCCACCAGCCATGTTGACCCCAGTGCAGCAGCCTCAGACTGGGGTAGCGAGCCATCATCACCACCGCTCACCTCCACCGGGTCAGCAGCAGCGTCCAGAGCCAGCCCCTCTCACCGCTCCAGCGTCCCCGAGCACACAGCGTGGGTCGCCTGTAGCTGAGAGTCAGCACCCCCGCTCCTCCTCTCCATGTGTTCAGCGGCGCTCAGGCTCGGGTCCTGCTTCGGGTGAACCCGCTGGTTCCGTCCACCGAGCTCCTTCTCCGAGGCCACTCTTCGCCCCGACCACTCTGATTATTGGAGATTCCATCGTGAGACACGTCCGCTTCTTCAACGCGGTCACTCGCTGTATTCCCGGAGCTACTGTACCAGACCTGCTCATACGTCTCCCTCCTCTGCTTCAGTCCCTGCCTGATACCGTTTCCAAGGTAGTCGTGCATGTGGGAATTAACGACATGAAACTTCAGCAGTCAGAAGTCACTAAGAAACATTTTATGGATCTGTTCCACCTCCTTCAATCCTCCGGACTATCTGTTTTTATTTCTGGTCCAATCCCGACTGTAAACAGAGGTGACTGCCTCTACAGTCGTGTTGTGGCGCTGCATGTGTGGCTTCAGGCTACATGCAGCTCTTTTAACTTTGTCTTTGTGAATAACTTTGCCCTTTTCTGGAAACGTAACGAAGCCTATCGTCCAGACGGATTACACCCAAACAGATACGGTAGCAGCCTGTTGATGGATTACATACGTTATGTTGTTCAGCGTTCCCCGAGGGGGGCGTGACTGTTTACATCTGAGCCCCCTCGGACCCCACCGCACTCCCCCGCCTCCTGCTCACCAGCACCGGGTGAGTACAACGGTGCAAACACTGCTCCCTGTCCGTCTGGCAGTGCATTACCAGTCCAAACACTGAACTGTGCTGACTCCCTTCTGACTCTGGGAGCTAAAGAACAACAAGGGTTTTCACATTTTAGGCCAATTGAGACTGTGTGTGTTCCTCGCACCAGCTCAAAAATGTTTTTAAATTCTAAAAAACGAAATCAAAACAGGACAGCAGTTAGACGGTCCAACTCTGCAAATCTAATTTCTGTTCCCTGTAGAAATCAATCAACCACATTAATCGACTCTGACGTTATTTTTAAACTTGCTATGCTTAATGTCAGATCTCTATGTAACAAATCATTTTTAATTAATAATTTTATCACTTCTTATGATCTTGATTTTATGCTTATGGCTGAAACATGGCTGGACCAAAATACAGGAAATGCAGTTCTAATAGAAGCAACACCACCCAATTTTAAATTCGAATCCGAAATACGAGAAAACAAAAGGGGGGGAGGCATAGCTGCAGTTTTTAGAGAGCACTTTGTCTCCCATAGAATGCCCCTTGGAAATTTTTCATCGTTTGAGTATATTTCTTTTAAAATGGAACAAAAGCAATCTTCTACTCTTTTCATTGTCCTGTACAGGCCACCACAGTCATGTTGCGATTTTATTGACCATTTTACTGAACTACTTTCATTCGTGTGCACAGATTTTGATAGTTTAGTTATTACAGGTGATTTTAATGTACATGTTGATAATGTTGATGACAGAAATGCAAAGGAGCTGGCTTCTGTATTTGAGACCTTTGGTTTCATTCAGCACGTGAGTGGCCCCACCCACAGCAGGGGGCACACTCTTGACCTGCTAATTACAAAGGGGGTTAATGTATCAAATGTTAATGTAGTTGATGTTGCTTTGTCAGATCATTTCTGTGTATTTTTTGACATGTGTTTTGCTAGCAAACCACCAGCTGAATTTACAACTGTTAGAAGAAGACACATACATGAAAACACAAGTGAACTGTTCATGGGAATGCTAAATTTTGAGAAAACTCCATGCTCTACTGTTGATGAATTGTATAACTCTGTCACCACCAGTGTTCTGACTGTTCTGGACGCCATTGCTCCTGTGACGGTTAAAATAGTTACCAGTAAGAAAAAGGCCCCATGGACTAAGGCAGACTCGGTTAGGGCACAGAAGCAAGAGTGCCGGAGGGCCGAACGGAAGTGGCGAAAGTCCAATTTCCAGGGCGATTATGAAATCTTTAAAGATGAGTTGGGTGAATTTAACCGGGTTCTACGTAGAACAAGAGAAATGTATTTTTCTGACATTATTGGAGGTTGCAGTAATAATTTTCGTGTTATGTTTTCAACAGTTGGTAGATTAACGAACCCCCCTGTAAAGTTGCCCCTAGAATTTTCCTCTAAATCTAGGTGTAATGAGTTCGCACAGTTTTTCGATGACAAAGTACAAGGAATCAAAAACACTATCACCTCCACAGCACGTATAACAATGCAACAGCCAGAGAAGCTTTCTGAGCTAACTCACTTTGCACCTGTGGATACTGAAACTGTCAAAAAGATAATCATGAGTCTGAGCTCCTCCACATGTAGCCTGGATATATTGCCCTCTAAATTTCTGAAGTCCGTCCTGAGCAGTTTGTTACCTTCACTGACACAAATAGTAAACATGTCTCTGTCGTCAGGAACATTTCCTATGGCCCTAAAAAAACAGCAGTCATAAGACCTCTCCTAAAAAAGAGCAGTCTGGATCCTGCGGGACTTCAAAATTATCGCCCCATATCGAATCTGCCATTTATTGGAAAAATTCTTGAAAAAGTGGCCTCCCAACAACTTACTGAATTTTTAACAATGAATAATTCTTTTGATATGTTCCAGTCTGGGTTTAGACCCCACCACAGCACTGAGACCGCTCTAGTGAAGGTAACAAACGACATTCGACTTCACACTGATGCAGGTAAAGTCACAGTTTTGGTCATGTTAGATCTTAGTGCCGCGTTCGACACTGTCGACCATGAGATCCTCATGCAGAGACTGGAGGACTGGGCTGGTGTCACTGGCACAGCCCTAGACTGGTTTAGGTCTTACCTGGAGGATAGGAAGTACTCTGTGGAGATTGGAGACTGCGTCTCAGATGATGTGGCCCTGACCTGTGGTGTACCACAGGGGTCGATCCTGGGACCTCTCCTATTTAATCTCTACATGCTGCCGTTAGGTCAGTTAATACAAAGAAACAAAGTGTCCTACCACAATTACGCTGACGACACTCAGATCTATGTCTCACTGACTGCAGGAGAACATGGACCACTGGATTTGCTCCTTCACTGTATCCAACAGATCAGTGACTGGATGCAAAATAATTTCCTCCAGCTAAATACAGACAAAACCGAAATCATTGTCTTTGGTCCCCAGAAACAAAGAGAGGGCGCCATTTGTCAACTTCAGTCTCTCTCCCTACTTCCTTCAGACAAGGTCAGAAATTTGGGGGTAATACTGGACTCAGACCTAAATTTCAATAGCCACATAAAATCAATAACATCAACAGCTTTTTACCATCTGAAGAACATTGCCAAAGTTAGAAATATAGTGTCCAGGGCAGACTTGGAGATTCTTGTCCATGCATTTGTCTCCAGCAGGCTAGACTACTGCAATGGCCTGCTTACAGGTCTGTCCAAACAGACCTGTAAGCAGCTGCAGTACATCCAAAATGCAGCAGCTAGAGTCCTGACAGGAACCAGGAAGTATGACCATATTAGTCCGGTCCTCAGGTCTCTGCACTGGCTTCCTGTGGCTCAAAGAATAGATTTTAAAACGGCTCTGCTTGTGTACAAGTCTCTCCATGGCCTTGCACCAGAATACATTAGTGACATGTTGGTGTCATATGAACCAGCCCGGACTCTGAGGAGCACAGGGACTGGCCTCCTGCTGGTGCCCAGAGTGAGAACCAAACATGGGGAGGCTGCGTTTCAGATCCATGCAGCTAAGATCTGGAACAATCTCCCTGAAAATGTGAGGGAGGCGTCTACTCTGTCAATGTTCAAATCCAGGTTAAAGACTGTTCTGTTTGCCTGTGCATATAACTGAAGGATTTTATCTCCATTTTTAATGCACTGCTGTCATTTATTTATTTAAATTTCTTGTGTAATTTTGAAAGTTTTAATGGTTTTATTCTTTTGTGTGATTTTAATGTTTTAATTGTGTTTTAATCTTTTGTGTGATTTTAATGTTTTAATTGTGATTCTGGTGTTTGTTTTATGTGATGATTTGTGATGTGGACTGTGAAGCGCTTTGTGTTGCCATGTGTATGAAAGGCGCTCTACAAATAAACTTTGATTGATTGATTGACTAACAAGAATGAAATAGGTTCCAGTGGCAGTCTCTCTCAGTCTATGTTACTTCTTGCTTTGATTGAAAGTCCAGTTGAGAAACAAATCCTCAATCCAATCATCCATTTTCCAGCAAAAGAAATAGCACCGACAGGACTGATTGTTGGTTAGCAAAATATTTACAGTCTGTGTTAGCAACTCGGGTATGAACTTTGTGCTCCATATTACCCCCTAGTGGTGAGGCACAGATACTGCCTGCCTCACGCCACGCTTTTACTTGTGTTTTCTTCTCCGATCAAAAGACAAATAAATATAAATAGTACACACATACGTACAATACATTACTAAACACTATGACAAGTTTAACAAATGTTTTCATAACAGGATGATGAAACAAACTGCGATATATCAACAGCACGAGCTGAGAGCACTCACACAGTCCACTGTGAGGGAGCGGTCTGAGGGGAGGCACAGCCCACTGTGAGGGAGGGGTCTGAGGGAGGCACAGCCCACTGTGAGGGAGGGGTCTGAGGGAGGCACAGCCCACTGTGAGGGAGGGGTCTGAGGGAGGCACAGTCCACTGTGAGGGAGGGGTCTGAGGGAGGCACAGCCCACTGTGAGGGAGGGGTCTGAGGGAGGCACAGCCCACTGTGAGGGAGGGGTCTGAGGGAGGCACAGCCCACTGTGAGGGAGGGGTCTGAGGGAGGCACAGCCCACTGTGAGGGAGGGGTCTGAGGGAGGCACAGTCCACTGTGAGGGAGGGGTCTGAGGCACAGTCCACTGTGAGGGAGGGGTCTGAGGGGAGGCACAGTCCACTGTGAGGGAGAGGTCTGAGGCACAGTCCACTGTGAGGGAGGGGTCTGAGGGGAGGCACAGTCCACTGTGAGGGAGAGGTCTGAGGGAGGCACAGCCCACTGTGAGGGAGGGGTCTGAGGGAGGCACAGCCCACTGTGAGGGAGCGGTCTGAGGGAGGCACAGCCCACTGTGAGGGAGGGGTCTGAGGGAGGCACAGCCCACTGTGAGGGAGGGGTCTGAGGGAGGCACAGCCCACTGTGAGGGAGGGGTCTGAGGGAGGCACAGCCCACTGTGAGGGAGCGGTCTGAGGGAGGCACAGCCCACTGTGAGGGAGGGGTCTGAGGGAGGCACAGCCCACTGTGAGGGAGGGGTCTGAGGCACAGTCCACTGTGAGGGAGGGGTCTGAGGGAGGCACAGCCCACTGTGAGGGAGGGGTCTGAGGGAGGCACAGTCCACTGTGAGGGAGGGGTCTGAGGGAGGCACAGTCCACTGTGAGGGAGGGGTCTGAGGCACAGTCCACTGTGAGGGAGGGGTCTGAGGGGAGGCAGGAGCGCTGCCTCTCCTTGTGACTTTGAATAGCAAAAATAGGATTTCAGCGATTTTGACTTCAGAAATGATCAAAACTGGTCAAACCCATGCCGAAAATACATTAAAAGCATAGGACAGTGGAAAACAATTATATATTTCAACTAAAATAATAATTATTTTTTCAATGAAGGCAGGAGAGGCTCTGCCTCCCCTGACTGTACATCACTGCTCAGTCTACATGTAGACCCAGGCCTCTCTAGTCTCAGTCTACATGTAGACCCAGGCCTCTCTAGTCTCAGTCTACATGTAGACCCAGGCCTCTCTAGTCTCAGTCTACATGTAGACCCAGACCTCTCCTGTCTCAGTATACATGCAGACCTCTCTTGTCTCAGTATACATGCAGACCTCTCTTGTCTCAGTATACATGCAGACCTCTCTGTCTCAGTATACATGCAGACCTCTCCTGTCTCAGTATACATGCAGACCTCTCTGTCTCAGTATACATGCAGACCTCTCTTGTCTCAGTATACATGCAGACCTCTCTAGTCTCAGTATACATGCAGACCTCTCTTGTCTCAGTATACATGCAGACCTCTCTGTCTCAGTATACATGCAGACCTCTCTGTCTCAGTATACATGCAGACCTCTCTAGTCTCAGTATACATGCAGACCTCTCTGTCTCAGTATACATGCAGACCTCTCTTGTCTCAGTATACATGCAGACCTCTCTGTCTCAGTATACATGCAGACCTCTCTTGTCTCAGTATACATGCAGACCTCTCTGTCTCAGTATACATGCAGACCTCTCTTGTCTCAGTATACATGCAGACCTCTCTTGTCTCAGTATACATACAGACCTCTCTGTCTCAGTATACATGCAGACCTCTCTGTCTCAGTATACATGCAGACCACTCTTGTCTCAGTATACATGCAGACCTCTCTGTCTCAGTATACATACAGACCTCTCTAGTCTCAGTATACATGCAGACCTCTCCTGTCTCAGTATACATGCAGACCCAAACCTCTCTAGTCCCAGTATACCTCCAGGGGGACTTTACGTACTGAATTAGGCCTACAAAATGAGCTCACTCTAGTCCCACCTGGAGGAGAGCCGTGCGACGGATGGCGAGGTGGGACGGCGAGGATTATGGGATGTTCCGCTCTGCCTGTCTATCATGAAGGACCCTGACAATAGGCCCCTTTGCAGACGCTGTTGTTCTCTATTGTGAGGGGATAAGGGTCTTAAAGGGGATAAGCTGATTAGTAATGTGATACACTAGCTTTGGGAACACAAGGGGAGCTGGGGGAAAGGTTACGTGAGGCTGCGCTACTGTGATGTAGGTTTGAGAAATACATATGGTAAGTGTCAAACTCCTACCTTTATCTCAGGTGTGTCAATGTGGTCGGGGCCGCCAACTGCAAATGAAAGTCAGATCCTGTCTGACCTCTGAAGCTAGGCAGGGCAGGACCTGGTTAGTGCTGTGATGGGAGACCGGCAGGAACACCAGGTGCCACAGTAGGACGGCTCTAAAATGTCAGATAAAAAAACTGATTTGACTGAAAAGCGGTATTAAAGTTTGGATATAATTTTCTTGTAGGTTTGGATTCAACCGAGTTTGGTCTGACCACAAAATTGTACACATTTATTTTCGTACTAAGCTCTGGATTTTCTCCATTGAGCTCCGTTAACAGGTGGGAAGGGTTAAGTCCTTTTTCAGATGTGATTTTGATCTGAGTTTACCGTGACGTTTGTAATGCACCCGAGTGAGTTGCTAGCTAGGTTTAGTAAGTAAGTAATCTTTATTTATATACCGCCTTTTCACTGCAGATCTGAGTCTCAAAGCGGTTTACAATTGTTAATTTTTGGGCATTTGTCTCTCACTCCACACAGAGATGGGAGCGGGGCCAGTACAGGAGGCACATGCCAGAACTATTGTACATATTTTTAGTGGTAGGGGAAACCGGAGTACCCGGAGGAAACCTACGCAGACACGGGGAGAACATGCAAACTCCACTCAGAAAGGCCCTGGTCCGACCGGGATTCGAACCCAGGACCTTCTTGCTGAGAGGCGAGAGTGCTATCCACTCAGCCACCATGCCGCCCAGTTTAGCATTTAGCCTAGCTTTAGCCAGCTCTTTTGCCGCTAACGGAGCCCGTGGGGAGTAGAGCCACAGCATCTTTGCAGCAATGACAATAGCTAAACATTCCTCTTACTCCGGCTTCAATTTCTTGGAGCCAAACCAGAACGGTTAGCTTTACTATCGCATTGTCCGCCATGGCCAAACTACAACCAGCAAATTTGGCCCAAACTCTCGACGTCCCCGACACAGACACCTACCTACAACACCCGCCTCTCCCGCTCCCTGATTGGTCGGATGGGATAGAACCGATTTAACTGCAGCCACTGGGATCCGACCCAGATGTTCATGTAGGAGGGTTAAGGCCAGGCTAGATTCAACCACAACTGGGTCAAATTTGGGATGTATTGGAAAATTGATAGTTAAATTTGTATATAAAAAAATAACTATAAATTCCAATTACATTTGAATTAACAAAATGGTTGTTTTCCTGAGATAATAGGCTTTAAAATGAAGTACAACATGTCATTGAAGCCCATTACCATCAATGCTGCAAGTTACTGTGACAAAGATAGTTGAAAGTCATTTCAGGGGCCACTAAAAATGCTCTTGACTCAGCTTTGGGCCTGAGTTTGACATGCCTAGGTTAGGGTTATACCTTTGGTCCGTCATTTCTTTTGGATATTAAATTGTTCTTGTCTCTATGATATTATTATTGTTTTAATGGTAATAATAATACTACTAATAATAATACGCTTTTATTTAACTTTTCATTACATGGCAATTTCATTTTAAAATGCTGCACGTTGGCTCCTCACTTTATCAAAAACCTTCCTCTTCCAAACACTGAAGCCTGTGATTATTGGGTGAGATTTTGAATAAGGCAAAGTACAGTATCAAATGCCAAACGGTTCTCTCTCTCCCACTCTCTCTCCCACCCTCTCTCCCTCTCCACTCCCTCTCCACTCCTGGCCTGAGTGTTTCTGGAATCATTTCACCTCACCGGGGTTTTTGCCCAGAGCTGCTGGGCTGTTTGACACAGTGGGATGGGGATGTTTTTGACAGTATGTGAGTAAATGTAACTCCTCTGGGCACGTCCGACAGCCTGTTTAAAACATGGGCTCTACGGGTCATTTCAGCAATCCACCATTTCACCCCATGTCAACTCATGGTGACTCATGTCATCTGTGGACAGGCTGGAGGAGAGGAACGTTTCCAAAATGGGCTCCAATCAATCAATAATAAAACTGCTTTAAAGCAATGATATTTTGTACAAAACACTGTAAGTAACTTTGCCCCTTCCTGTCTCACTCCTGTAATAGTGTGATGCCATTACACACAACATAAACATAAACCCAAAATTAGGTTTTACACTTGTATGGCTGTGTTTGCAGCCACTAATTTTCAGATTTGAAAAAACAAAAACAATTTCAAGTCCTTCCTCTGGTGATAGCACAGGGAGTTATAGGCAGAAAGCATGTTTACCCTTCATACTTGATAGTTTTGTCATATATTTTCTACTAAAGATATTTGTTCATATTTAAAATGATGAGAAAAATTTCAAACACATTTCCATGTCATGTCATTCAACATGTATAATGCTGTGTATCGGTGTTGTTTTGCTCTTTCAGCCCTTTATGAGAAAACCTGTAGCTTGTATTTAAGTGCGGTTTATGTGGACAAAATGTACTTTCTTAAGATTTTCTGGAGGAGAATAGTTGGGCCAATGACAAGGGGCCTTGAAGAATGTTAATGTATTCCTTCTAATCAGGAAGCAGTGCAGGTTAGAATGGGAGGGTCTAAAATTCTCTCTTTCCATAAAACAAACTCACTGATTCGTTGTTTAGATCCTGAAAGTTTAGTGGAAACTGGATTTTTTTCTACGTGCCCTAACTTCAATCGTACTTCAGATATCAAAGTTATTTTAAATAGATTTTTCCCAGTAAGTAGATATTACTCATTTATTGTTAGTTTAATTAAAGCTTGGCTATATCACTAAGGTTTTTCTTTGAATTGAACTGTTTCTGTTCAAGTAAGCCTCACTTTTGACATTTTGACGTGTCTTTAATGAGGCAGGTGTGTTAGTACCAGGGTGTCCTGGTGGCTGAGTGGTTAGCACCTTCACCTCTCAACTACAGGGTTCTGAGTACGAATCCTAGTTGGAGCACAAGCAGAAATGTAAACTTTATTGCAATCACTTGAGTTACTTGGTAATATCAAGTAAAGGATGTACTCGAGGAATTCAAGTGAAGTTAATACGCAATTTATTTCCATGGTTTTTTCAAGTAAACTTTACTTGTCAGAGTTTACAGTGTGAGACCAAGACAAAGCTCTAGTCATGTTTCCCCTGGAGAACGTCTTGCTACTCGTTTCAACTTGAATGAACTTTTTTCATTCTACAGCCATCATAGAATTATCTTAGTCCTAAAACCTCTTCTCCATTTGTTGAAGTCTACGGAAGGTTCACTATTTATTTAATTAGTTGTGAGTAATCGATTAACTTGTCACAGTTCTTCCTCAGCAGTGTTTTTGATCATGGCTTACGAAGCTTATTAGAAAATCTATGTGTTATTTCAGATAATAATTGTATATATTTCCACCACAAAATATGGTAATTAAAAAATATATATATATACAAAAAAATTTAAATGGAACAGTCGAATGTGCTTTGTCTGTTTTTATGGGTTTTGAAATTATCTTGATTTGGTGTTTCATTATTCATAAAATCTTTTGCTCTGTAGAAAATATATGGATAAAGAGATGACTAGAGGGAGCAACAGCCCCATCTGCTGGTCACACTGTTGTAAAGACCAAATCCCAACTGCGTCTCCTTTAAACCCATGAAGACAACCATTTTCCATATCGCTTACAAAACACTTCTCCTCAAGCTTCATCGACCCACGCAGCATTTCTTCAATATTAAATGCAAAACGACCCGTCATAACCTTGCTCTGCTCAACAATAGCCTGGATGTGCACACGCCTCATTAGCCGCCATCATTATTGGCTTTGACGGGACATTTTAAATTGGTCTTTGCTTGAAGCCCGATAATTAGGCTCCCCAAAAGTTTAGCTTATTTGTGCGGATCCGTCCTGGCATCGACAGACCGGTGAAGGACCGGACCAGGAGCTTATGTGGTCCTGAATGGAGAGCAGGGATACTTGCACTGAGTCTGTACTCTAATGTATTTCTTTATGAAGATACTTTGCACAAATTGTCAATCTTCGTAGTGTAGTATATTGATTTTGAACATTTTAATTGTCCATATTGGTTTAACATTCTTTAAAACTATGAAACTAGTAGATGAGTTTTAGCCTGATTTTGGGAGGCGTCGGCGAAGTATCGACACTCGTTGTGTGTGTGGGGGGTCAGTGCGACTATAGAAAGCATGTACGACAACAAACAAATTTATCTGCGATTTCTGCTTTTGACACAAGGAACAGAAATGTCAGAAAAGCATTTGTACACTGCAAACGTTACAGACGATTTGAGTCAACAGCGTGAGACCAGAGTTTTATGAAGGTGTGGTACGCTGCCAATTCAATTCAATTCATTTTTGTATAGCCTTAAATCAGCAACAGTGGTTTTCTCGGAGGACTTATATATTAATCCATAGGTCCATACAGGGCAGATGAACAATGTCTATAAATGTTGATAAATTCAAAACCCTCTGGCTACCGTTCAACTTCAGAGATCAATGCAGTTTATCGTTTCCCATCAACCACAGGTCTGGTACTGCATGTTCACGCTGCGATAGAATCAAAAGTAAAAACCCACTCACACTCACAGGACCAGGCTGAAAGTGGTAAAACATGGCCATACAGTGGGTTGTAAAAGTCATTCATTCATCATCATCCCCTGTTCTTAGTCCATTTCTGGGTTGGGGGATTTGGCAATCAGAGCTGCCACCCATTTCACATGGCTGCCCGTCGACTAAGACACAGGGTCGTGTCATGGGTCACACGGGTCACACAACATGGGTCACACAACATGGGTCACACAACATGGGTCACACAACATGGGTCACACAACGACAGCAGACATCAGTGGGAGCAGATGACATCGTGGGTAAGATCGAACCCACGTCCATAAGATTCATAGACCAATGCTCTACCAACTGAGCCAAAAAGTGTTAACAAATGAGATTTTTATTTATTTTTACTAAAAGAACACAACAAAGCATCAGAAAACTGTGACGTGAAAGCTGAATAATACCTTATTTTTAATCAATTGAAAAAGTTGGGTTCCTCTCTCATTTTGAGAGTACACTGCATAAAGTGATGAAAAGCAAAATGGGCTCTATGCACCACTTCCCAGTTTCAGCTACAACCCCACTTCACTTCCTGTTCGCGGGGAACGGCTTGAGTTTCACTGGAGTTCAGCAGTGGTTTACACGCGTTTCCCAAATAATGATCAAACGGGAATTACACTGTGAGGATACTGGGCATTTTTGGGACACAGCAGTGCTCTTTGATTGTGCCGTTATTGTGTTTTTACAAAGTTAACTAATCTTTCTGAGTGGCCACAGTCACAGCTCTACCTCAGAGAGAAAGCACAGCGACACTTTTGGGTCAGTCTCAGCTGAATGTATCAATCTAATTACTAAAAAACGTCACTAAAACCCACCTAAAAGTCATAGGATAGCATAGGCAGGAAGTGAACGGGCTGATCTGCATTAACAGCAATAGTTATAACAGAAGTAGAAATAAGACTAAATGGCTTCGTCCCATTGGTCAGAATCTACTCAAATTAAGAAAAAAAAACACATTCAAGCAATTATTACCTCACATTTTGATATTTTTTGCAGTGTAGGAGATTATCACGTACCAGCCGAACGTGCCGGTGCCAGTCTAAAGCCATCTGCTCAAATACAAATGCGTCTCGTCTCGTGAAAAACACACGTAATTAAGAAGAAACAGTGACTTAAGATGTGGGGCACGTCGCCTACAGCAGGAGCGGCGCTGGGGTCGCCGAGACACACTCTGACAGATGGGAGAGTGCGTCTGTCGGATTTATTCTATTCTTGGGTTTTTAGACTGAAAGGTGTGCATTCCCTGGATCTTAAATTTGCCCATACCTGCAGATCTCTGAAGCTAAGCAGGACAGGGCCTGGTTAGTGCAGTGATGGGAGACCTCTGGGAACACCAGGTGCCACAGTGGGGCGGTTGTAAAGTGTCAACCTGTAAGATACTTCACCGAGAACGAGTCTGGTGTGTGCGTAAGTGGTTTATGGTGGTGGGAGGGGCCTCGTTTCTGTCAGCGGGCCTCAGGGCAGCTGTGGCTATAGTAGTAGTTTATCACTATTGTGTATGGAGTGAAAGAATAATGACATATGAAGCGTCTTTGAGTGTCCTGAAAAGTGCTGTATACATTTAAAGGTAAGGTAAGGTGCACTTTATTGATCCCCGTAGGGCTTACGTCAGGAGCAGTGGTCGCCGTAGTAACAGCGCTCGGGAACCCATCTCCAGATGTTGATGCTTGGCTTGGTCAGAACTACCAGAGCTGGAGGATTTAACCTTTTAAATCTGTACATGTCAAAACTATTGTACCCAAACCTTTTCGAGAGTGAGGAACTATTTACATGGATTTCACCGCATGGTTCATTTAATTTATTTATTGAATATGGACATAACAATTAAGATCCAGATGTAAGATGAACCAGAGGTATTTTTTACTGCCTAACACTAAATCTAACCCTCACTCTAACCCAAACCCTAACCTAACCCAAGTGCTAATTTTCAACATTAGTCCATAGAGGGCTTTTAAGTTCACATATCTTTCACAGAATTCTCATAGAATAGAATACATATGAATGCAAGGTCAAACAGGCACATTTTCTACATGAGACAATTCAGATCGTATCACTGTTTGAGCAGAAGATGTTTATGCTCGGCTGCAGTTTTAGTCCAGTGGGGAGAGAGTTCCACAATCTGGGTCCATTAAATAAGAAACATGATTTTCCAAAGATCTTTTAAACGTAGGGAGCACACTGTCTGCACTGACGGAGGCTCTGATGGAGGCTTGAAGTTTGTGCTTTTGCCTGATCATGATGACAATGTTGCACAATAATCAGAAGATACAATACATTTTGAGGTAAATAAGTAACTTTTACACCAAATGATTGCTTAATTCTGTTGTTGATTTGATTCATCGTTTGGTTGTTTATGATAAAGACAAATGCAAAATGGTTCACAGGGATTTCTCTGTTGTATTTTAAATGCACCAGTGGCACACAGCCATTTCAATTAT
This sequence comes from Knipowitschia caucasica, assembly GCA_964034765.1. NCBI lineage: Eukaryota > Metazoa > Chordata > Actinopteri > Gobiiformes > Gobiidae > Knipowitschia > Knipowitschia caucasica. The sequence goes on from OZ035833.1 coordinate 2,950,644, forward strand.
ACAGATTATGTTACAGATATTGAAGATAAGATATGAGATCCTGTTTTCGTCCCACAGCGGGGAAATTTCAATGTTGCAGCGCACAGACAGGACAGTAAGAGCACACCAAATATACAAAGTAAGTAGTTATGTACTTAAGTAGCTATGTTGCTTAGTTGTATATGCTTCAATATCATTTATATACAAAAGCAAAATTATACAGGGCAGGGTAATATTAAAGATATATCGTCTGTGGAAATGTGTGGTCTGCATATGATTGTATTTTCTAAAAGTCTAAATGCTGGTGCTATTGTTTTCTGGAGTTGGAAAGAAACTGAGAGATGACACATTTATTTGGACCATTGATTCTGACAAATATTTCCCAGAGTATAGTAGATTGAGTTTGTTTGTTAAAAACATTGTCCCAAGACATTAAGAAGAGCAAAGGATGGAGAGGCGCTCGGAGCTGACGGGAGCACTCAATGAATCTGGTGGATTACGACCACACACCGCACTGGAATTCTCCTTTTTGAATATATTAACATGATAAAGTACTGAAGCGATGAAGAAAGCAGCAGCGAGGGAGTGTGGAGACAGAGCGAGGCATAATGCACACAGCAGTAACCAGTGTTTTCAGCTGAAGAGGAAACACAGATAAACATGTGTCGACATTACACGTTCAGGTGTCGGTGTGATTCTGATCAATGCTCCTGGGATAGTCCAGTGTTTTTCAACCAGTGGGCCGTGGTATGTTGGTGTGCCTTGAGATGTTTGTAAGTGTGCCTTGAGATGATCCAATACCCCATGCTTGGTCAAAATCATGTGATTGGAAAGATTTGTTTGTGCTTGCTTGGTTGTCTATATAATTGAGCACACATTGATGAGAATGACTTTGCGTTGTTAATAAAGGCTGTCGAGTTTCAATTTTGTATCAGCCATGTGATTTTCTTTTGCAATGACAAAGGTGTGCCACGACTCAAAAAGGTTGGGGAACACTGGTCATAGCGTTTATAGGGTATAGGACGCAGTGACAGTGGACACATGTGGTTCTAAAATACACGTTCTTACATCATGCAGTTGAGCGTTCATTTAGATACGTCAATTTGACCAAAATGAGAAAATTGTATACAAGAATATCAAGAATTTTGACGGGTATATTGTACTCATTGGGTTCGCGATCAATACACAGTTTCTTGATTTACATTTTGTTGTTCTGTTTCGTGATGTGAGATACAAAAACGTCATGGTGCTTTTAAGAACGGCTGGGAAATTTAATGATTAATGCTGCTTGTGCTGAGAATGTTTGAAAATCCAACGCCCAAAGTAAACATGATGTTGTTAGCTTACGTTTGCCGGCTGTGTGCTAATAATTTATGCATTTTGTTTACACTTTCAGTTAAAAAGTGTAAGTCATAAGAAAAAGTTACCGGACGTCTTTGAAAGCGTCCGAAAGTCTGAAGCCTTGAGCATATATAATACCTGTGTGCGTCTGTGTGGTCTCTGCAGATTGTAATCTTTTGATCCCTTTTGTAAAGCTACGCCACACAAAATACCTGCGATTTGAAATGCCTTCACACAACTAATTCCATTCATTATCTCCTATAAATGCAGCCAAAACAGTGAAATCTCAATCTGGGTGTCTAAACTTTCAGGACTCGACCACAAAGATAGATAGATAGATACTTTATTGATCCCTGTAGGAGAAATTCAGGTGTCGAGTAACAGCAAAAACACATCCAGCCACACAAACTAAACTATTAAATAAAAACAAATCCAAGAGTAGCTACTTTTCTGAAGAGGATTCCTGTGCCATAGATGGTGCTTCGGTTTCCCCTACCACTAAAAACATGAATAATCGGTCTGAATGTAAAGACCGAGTGAGTGAATGGTGTTTTTTCGGGTCTTCTATGTGTCCGGTCTCCGATGTGTGTCCGGTATCTCGCTCCCATTATCAGCGCGTGTGGAGAAAATTCAACACTATCTGAACTCTGAACATTATAAAGCGCTTTGGGTGACCTTGGTCTACAGAAATGTGCTATATACTGTAAATAAACATGACTATAGACGTTCCAGAACATCCCCCTTCCCGTGTGAGCGCTTCCCTCTGAACCCCGTGTGTTCTCTATGGGCTCCTGTTGAACGTGGATTGGTGGGAAGCGTGTTTATTTGCCATGACTTGTACAGACGCAGGTGTTAGGGTCCCAGGGCCTTCTCCCGCTCGCTCACTTGTTGATCTTGGTGGAGATTGGCTTTTGTACTCGCTCACCGCTTAATACGCTCCAGTGCCGCAGCGGTGGGGGGATCAGGACGAGCCGGAGGAGGGGGCGACTGAAACCCCAGGATCACTCGGTCTGCTCTCCACAAGGAGCAGAGACGTGCCCGTGTGAGTCCTGCTGGGCTTTTTGATGGTGGATATGCAGATTAGGGATACTGTTACGACCTAGAGGACAAAATAGGTTTTATTTATATATTTTTCTGTGAACTCTTGGTTTTGATGTAGATAAACAAAATAAAAAACTCAATCCCATGTCCAGAACACATAAACCCAAAGTAATCAAATTAAAGATGGACTTGGTGAGCCAGCCAAAACAAACAAAACGGGCAGACACCGAAGTCAGATCTGCACTGCAAAAAATGATCAAATATGAGATCACAATTGCTAGAATCGAGTTTTTTTAACTTGACTTAAGTTCATTCTGACTGTCTTAAAATGAGATTTGCCAATGAGACAAGCAATTTGGACTTGATTCATTCCAAGAGAAAAATATCTTGTATCTTTTTAAAACGAGACAATTTTTCTTGTTCCACTCGTAAATCTTAATGTGCTCAAATTTAGATACATTTAGCCAAATTTTAGCATTTTTTGTCTTTAATTCGGTCATCTTTTGCAGTGTGATGTTGGTGCCATAGACTGTATATATACGACGGAGATAGGCGTGACTCTGTTGTCACGCCTATCTCCGCCGTTCTAACTAATGTGCCACAACGTCAGGGCAGTTTCTAAATGGCCGCGGGGGATGGAAAATGTGAACAAACGCATCTGCGCAGGCGTCAGCTGCACGAGCTCCATTCATTTAACGAGTGACTTCAAAAATTCACAGCAAGTAAACTAGAGTGGACCAAAAAAATTCAGCTTTGGGCCAAGAGCCAACTTTATGACCATCCTGTAAAGACGTTTTCAAGAGGTAAGAAGATGCTATATGTTGGCATTGGCTAATTCTTATTCTGGGTCCACCCCCATCGGCCCGGGGTGGCATTGCAAGCATGTCAGCGCACGTCATTTTGGACACTTTTGAGCAGGGACCCTCCCCCACTGTTCGGTGCCTTAACTAAAGAATAAAGAAAAACCCAAATAGCTACACCCTCATCATCGAAAATGTGCAGAGGGGCAGGAGTGAGCGCTTCTTATACTTCTGAGCTGCAAATTATACAAAATAGGTTACAAAAAGTTTATCAAAACATTATCAAAAAGGTAACCTACAAAATATACATAGAAAACAATCTCACAAAAAATTATAAAACCCACAAATACCTGGACTAAAAGATAATGCACAAAACCAGGGGTAAAGATGCCCAAACATGACAGATGCACCGATACCACTTTTTGGCTTTATTTGGCAGAGCTGTGGTAAAATAAAGTCACTGCATCATGAAATATAAAAACATATACTTTCCCATGACAGATACATACTGTAAACATGTTATTGAACCAGACAGAGACGGAGACTAACTTTATGTCAACACATTTCACTCTTATATGACTTTTAAACTATCTAAACTTTGCCCTTTTCGATCGATTATTTAGCAGCAAATGTCAGCAGATAGCGCTAATTCTGCCTAACATTATTTAGTAAACAGACGGCCGAACTAAAAGCACTCATACTGGACTAAAATGCACATGTCATGCATTATGAGAGGTCTAATGGTCTTAATGAGCTCCATCCAGTCGCCGGATTCGCTTTTCTCTTCCACTTTCTGGCGGGTGATATTTTCTCGGTGTTAGCTACCCACGTAAGCACAAGCTCGCCAATGTGAATCGTAACGGTTATGATTTATTACAATGCCTATACCATTGTTATTGTGTGTATACCATCTGGTGTCGGGAGTCATCCAGGACCCTGTGATCGCAGAGATTGTCATTTCATCAGAGACATTTCCTAAACTCATCAATTTATTACAGGACTGAGACAGGAGCTTTTAGAACCTGACCTGGGTAAAGTGGGCTCATTCGGCCTGATCCACGTTTCTATGTGGCCCCCGGAGCCTTCCCAAGGGGCCCAATAATAAATACACCGCAAACATTTATTCAATATGAGGTAAAATGGCTTGAATTGACCGCCATCCATCCATCCATTTTCTTCCCCTTAATCCATTTCTGGGTCGGGGGGGTGGCAGTCAGAGCTGCTACCCAAGTCACAGAGCACCAGTATGGCGCCAGATTTACGCCAAAAGTCCACACGCTCAAATAACACATACACGCGCAGCTTTATTTAATTCACACGCGCGCAAACTACTCTCCACGCGCACATTTCACACCACACGCGCGCAGACTCAGTACCACGAGCCACAATACGCGCGTGTGTGCGCTCGTGACCTGCCCTCTCCCTTCTCGTGGTCTTTGTTCTGCGCGCGTTGAACACTTTTGCCATCTCTTCTACGCGCGCGTGAAATACTTTTGTCGCTTGGGGGCGGGGCCAGTGAAAGGTAAACACTGGGTTTCTTTCTGGGCGACGTTACAGGCAAGTTGTGTGCATAGCTGAGTGGCTAAAGAAGGAAGAACACTGGAGCAGACTTTGTGTTTGTGTCCTACATTATCTAATAATCAAAAAGTCCAATCCATAAGTAATCACTAGGTTACATGATGTCGCTAGATGTAGTTATCATGATCAGTCAAGTTAAAGCAAGCTCAAACAGCTAAAATGCTAACCGGCAGTTAGCATTTTAGCTGTTTTGCTAAGTTAGCTAAGGAGGCTCCTTCGTTTTAGTCTGAGGAGAAACAGCTGTTCATGATTTAGCCTGTGTAGCCTTCTAGTCACAACAAAAGCACATAAATACTTTAGTGCTAAAGTATTCAGCTCTAAAACCACAAAGTGTGTGGTGTTTTTCCTTGATTACAACAACTGGAGAACAAAAGTGATCAACCTGTATACCACTAAAAAGGCAATAATAACTTGAGCTAATGTTGCTTTTTTCCTTTATCAGGAGAACCATAGTCTGTGCCTTGCATCTGTGGAGAGGACTGCTGAGCTGAATGCATGGAGAGACGTGATGTGGATTTATGTTTTCTTTTATTTTGTGCATAACTACTAGTAAAAGTCATCCAGTGATCCTCCTTGTGTCGTGGTCCTTCTTCAGACAGCGCAGAACATGGAACACAACGCAGATTACACTAATAAAGGGGTTAACAGGTGTGCACCAGGTCAAGACTGTAATTGAACAATAAAAACAAGTTACAACGGTGCCCACACCCGTTACAAGTCCATACCCTGCCATACAAGAACAGTTTGGGGTAAGGATGTACCCCAAGTCTTTGTGGCCATAGTTACTCCCAGGCATCATGAGGCTTTGACTTAATGCCCACTCTCTGACTGGGGAGCACATCTGCCTCAAAACACGGAACTCAGTACCAGAGTCAAAGTATTTCACATTCTTTACATAACACATAATTGTCTGCATCGATAGATTTATATGATTTAGGTTCTCTTTTGTATAGACACTGGGGGCCTGAGTGAGGTAATTATAGATATTAGGCCAGGTAACTGATGGCCATTTTCTCCTATCTACAACCCACTGTTCTGTGAGAATAGTATTATTATTACATGTTTATTTGACAGGCACAGAACAAAAAGTATTGTTACAGGTAACCAATGCCATGTTCATAGGCCGTATAGAAAACAGATAATTGGCAGTCGCTAAGGCATAAAAATATTAGAGATTTCAGTTCAGCAGGTAAAATGTTCCAGAGCTGTGGCTCTTCGACTGCAAACGAAGTCTGACCAAATGATGTTTTACATCTTGCCGGTCTGCAGTGTGTGTGGATCAGGAACTGGTGCCCATCGCAGAGGACCAATTTATGAAGATAACCTGCACCATCAGAACTATTCAGGGGTTCTGTGTAGTGTGTAGAGATGATAGCCATCCTAAACTAGCAAACACAATACAGGTACAGAAGCCAATTATGACAGGTTGAAACAGCTTAGCCCCAATTTTAAGTTCATTTTAATAAAAATACATGAAATCAAATGAAGTTTACTACTATTTAGCAATGTTAACAATTCAGATAGCTCATTTGTTTCAAAACTTTGTATACACATTTTTGATATTTGGGTTTATGGACTCACAGATTTATTGCTAGTTAGCATAGACTCATTAGGTCAACCCCCTATAATTATGCAAATAAAAAGCAAACAAATAACTCAGAGACAGTTTTATTAAACTTTGATAACGGTCCTGACATGATTCTGACAAAGCATTCAGTGTAAACAACGTACAGCGATGACAAAGGTCCCGGGATGTACCTGGCTAGCCTTGCGGCAACATAGGCTGATGAGAGAGAATATTAAACATTTACGAACTAAACATGTCCTGGTGTAAGCCTATAGGGTGTCCACAACAGTGTACATACCACGTTAAAGACTACAATAGCCAGCCCAGTTAGGGTTATAAAAAAGATATACAGTCTATGGATTAATCATATGCTTTCCATGCATAAGCATTTCATCTCCAAGCTGCAGTGGGCTGTTTACCTTTCACTGGCCCCGCCCCCAAGCGACAAAAGTATTTCACGCGCGCGTAGAAGAGATGGCAAAAGTGTTCAACGCGCGCAGAACAAAGACCACGAGAAGGAAGAGGGCAGGTCACGAGCGCACACACGCGCGTATTGTGGCTCGTGGTACTGAGTCTGCGCGCGTGTGGTGTGAAATGTGCGCGTGGAGAGTAGTTTGCGCGCGTGTGAATTAAATAAAGCTGCGCGTGTATGTGTTATTTGAGCGTGTGGACTTTTGGCGTAAATCTGGCGCCATACACCAGCCCCTCACTGATCCTCCTGCAGGTGGTGAGTCCACAGGAGGATGACTGCTGTGGGGCGGCACGGTGGCTGGGTGGATAGCACTCTCGCCTCTCAGCAAGAAGGTCCTGGGTTCGAATCCCGGTCGGACCAGGGCCTTTCTGAGTGGAGTTTGCATGTTCTCCCCGTGTCTGCGTAGGTTTCCTCCGGGTGCTCCGGTTTCCCCTACCACTAAAAATATGTACAATAGGTCTGGCATGTGCCTCCTGTACTGGCCCCACTCCCAAAAATAACAATTGTAAACTGCTTTGAGACTCCGATGTGCAGTGAAAAGGCCGTATATAAATAAAGATTACTTACTAATACTTACTTACTGCTCTGTCTGTGTGAGCATAGCCTTGATCTTTCAGCAGGGCTTCAGGTAAAGTGTCTTGCCCAAGGACACAACAACAGCAGACATCAGTGGGAGTCGGTGAGAAGGTCTAGGTGCACTCGAACCCACAACCTTCAGGCCCACAGGCCAATGCTCTACCAACTGAGCCACTGTCGCATCCAATTGAATTGAGTGATTTTACCTTATTTTAAAATATATTCTGAAAGTATATTCTGATAGTCTTAAAACAAGGTCTACCAATAGGACAAGCCATTTAGTATTTTTTCAAGAACTGTTGCCTCATTCCAAGGGAGACTTTTTAAAAACAAGATAATTTTATAAAAAAACAGTAAATAAAACAGTCAGAATGTGCTCAAATTAAGATACATTTTGCTGAATGCAATTTTTGACCTTATTTTCATACATGTTTTCAGTGCATATGTTTTTTCCCCATTTATATACCAATGAAGCCTTTTGCTAAATTAAATTAAAAATGAACCACCTGATATTGGGTCTGGCACAATATGGGTGCCCCAAAGTCCCTAAATAAATAGTTTCCCACCCTTGTTTTAGACAGAAGGGGTAACTGTAGAAGGCAACTATAAAAGGAGTTAAATGTTTATGCTAGTTCCTGATATTAGCGTGAATGGATGTGACAAGAATTTTTAAACACGTTTATATAGTCTTAACTTTGGCTGGTTCTGAATAACTTCTTCTTAATGTATAATATAGACACCTGTAAATACTCCGAACCAAGTGCAATTATAGCCCAGAGTTTATCTTATTTTATTTTATCTTGAATTTATTGTCTATTATCTTAAATAATAGACTTTGATGTGTGCAATCTGAGTGCTCTTATTTCCTTTCTCTGCTGTAATGTGCAACGATGACACTGACATTTCTCCACTGTGAGACTAATAAAGGTTTACCTTATCTTATCTTGTTCGGTGAAACAATATATTTAAAAAGTCTTTATGGCAGACTTTTGTCAAACCCAATGTCACGGCGAGTTTGGAATCAGCGGTTCAAGACGGCTAATAGGTAAACAGTAAACACATTCTTTTCATCGCTGCTATTCATTCCTAACGGTCTATTTACAAAGAGGAGATGGATGCATGGCAATATCAAAAACCTTTACAAAACCGGCAACTGATGACACAAGGCCGTTCCACGACATCGCCAAGAGCAGCCTCTAAAAACGTTGAAGGTTATGGAGGATTATGATGAGTTTCCATGGGAACGCCAAAACTTGTTGATCTCATGGCTCATAACAGAAGCAGTTATGAACAAAAACAAACGTATACAATGAACTATGTGCAGTTTCCTGATCAGGAGAGCTCTGGCATAATATCAATACACCAGGATGGGTCCATTTACGTTTGGCCAAAGCTTATTCCTCAGTCACTCATTCAACACATACATCCTAAATGTTCACACACAGTGACTTATATACTTATACGCATCAGAGTAATACTTAAAATAAATCAGACAATAAAACAAGCAAAAAAAGATCAAGACAAAAGCTCTTTGAGACTTTTTGCCTTTGAGACATGATGAAGACTATTTACTTTGTCTGTTTTAAAATGGGAAATATGCTGCAGTTATATACTGTTTTGTACCTTGTTTGGAGAGTCCAGTGAGCGGGTCGTTACAGCAGCCAAACCGACTGCAGACAAATGAATGAATAAGAATCTCCAGGTCTGCTTTAGACACTATACTTGGATGTTTTTCAGATGATAAAAGTGTTGCGTTCACTCTTGAATCCACTAAAATAACATACATGACTAATTGTAGAGTTTACATTTGTTTGGTGATGATTTCCATAATTAGTTCACTTAAAGTTCACTTAGAAAGAAACTATGCCATCAGAAAGTAACCGAATGCAGAGGCTGATATCTGACAGCTTTACATTTCTCACTAGCAAAAAAAATGTATGCTTTGTTGCAAATATTTAGAAAAGCCGAGCAAGCTTTGATCCTGGAGCCTAGAACCAAAACCCAAATGCTCAATTGTCTGATCTGTAAAAAGACTTGTGTAGCTTTGAGAGGAAGGCAATCATGAGTTTCAGCTTCTTGTTGTGATCAAACACTAACCCGATAAAAGTCATTTAGTTCATGTATCTTAATATTTTGTTTAACCTTTATTTAACCAGGAAACAATCCCATTGAGATGGTCCTGGCCAAAACACACAACGAACCAATAGACAGTGACCCTTTGGTCCTGCATGAGTTTATCTGCATATACAGTGCCTTGCGAAAGTATACGGCCCCCTTGAACCTTTCAACATTTTACAACATTTCAGGCTTCAAACACAAAGATATAAAATGTTAGTTTTTTGTCATGAATCAACAACAAGTGGGACACAATCGTGAAGTGGAACGAAATGTATTGGATAATTTAAACTTTTTTAACAAATAAAAAACTGAAAAGTGGGGCGTGCAATATTATTCGGCCCCCTTGCGCTAATACTTCAATACTTTCGCAAGGCACTGTATGCTGCAATAAGTGATACAAAATAAATCTAAAAATGCTAAAATAATTAAAAGTGTTTGTTAATTTGGGCACATTTTCACTGGCTTAAAACCTTTTAAGGATCACCCTCCCTGTACAGGGAGGATTCAGATATTTTTCATTTAACAGCATCAGTATTAGAATTCACTTGTGTCAATGTAGTCAAGCTATATCTCTTTTGAAAGCTTATTCCCATCTCTAAACGCGTATTATGTTCAAATAAACATTAAATATCACCAAAAGTAAGTATAAGGAGTCAAACTGTATATATATATAAAATATATATTGTCCTTTCTTACCTTGTCATGCTAATATTCTGGGGCAAATCAGGTCTAATCCACACATGTATGCATTTGTTTTGTTCGTGAGGGTCCATAGTATAATTATATCAAGTTGTTTTTTCTTCAAAGTAATCCTTATAGAAGATATCCACTTGTAACAACACATTTGAGAATTGAAAGTTGCACAAACAAAAACAAAACCGCGTCTTTGCGCACTGTATGAAGTAGGCATGTTACTATTTACCTACCGTCACTGGGTATGTTCGTCTTCCCTTCAAAACAAACCCATTCCCAGACTTTCAGTGCTATGGGTTGGAATCATAGACTGTATATATTAATGCACAGAGTCACACCTATCTCTGCCGTTCTAACTAATGGGCCAAAAAATGTGCTCTACTGGAGCTATCCACAATGACCGCGAGTGGTCCCGCCCACAAGAAAATTGTGAAACAACGCATCTGCGCATGCGTCAGCCGGCGCAGCTCCATTCATTTGAACGAGAGACTTAAAAAATTCACAGCAAGTAAACTAGAGAGGACCAAAAAAATCCACCCCCCTCAGCATTGACACACATGTGGAACGGAGCTTTGGGCCAAGAGACAACTTTTGGTCCATCCTGTAAAGACGTTTTCCAGAGGTCTGCCAACGCTATATGTTAGCATTGGCTAATTCTACTTCTGGGTCCACCCCCATCGGCCCGGGGTGGTATTGCAGCATGTCAGGGCACGTCATTTTGGCCACTTTTGAGCTGGGACCCTCCCACACTGGTTGGAAGGTAGATCAAGTTGACTAAAACAAGCGCACCTAACTTTACCGCTCCAGTCATATAGATATCTGTGCGTCACGACAGCATTGTCTTGACTACCATTGGCCGATTTGGCTTTCAATCAAATCATCTTGTAGCCAATAATCTCAGGTTTCAGGCGATGTGTCGGACTTCTAGCTTCCTCCCACTGTTCGAGTGTTATTTGAATGCGTAAGAGAGGAAGACGGAGCCTTTTCACGGAGAACACACGCTATATCTATATAAATATTAGCTTTTCTGCAAACATTTCAATATTTGGAAAAAATCCTATTTATAGCTAGATTAATAGCCAAAAAATGATATAATTAGATTTTTGGTGTAATAACGTTGATAATTTGCATGTAAAACACTTTGGCACAGTTGGCACAAAAATGGACCACTTGTGCCGAATGTGCCCATTAGTTACAAAAAAGCCCCCAGCATCAAAATAGTTCCACCTAAAGGTCTAAAATTTCATTCAGTTGTTGCCAACACCACAGACATCTGCTCTGGTGAGTTTGAACAACATACCATAAAGTATGTCTTCAGGAGATTCAGAGCCTTTTTTTTTTTTTTTTGAAACAAAAAAACCGAACTTTGACTCATGTTTGAGAAGGTGTAGTGCAGACTGTGTCCTTCCTAACAAACTGTAACATACATTTCCAGAAACTAGAAGGTGTTACCTTTAAAATGAGGCCTCATAACACAAAATCAGAAACAAGATGTCCACACAATAAGAATTTCCATTTGGGTTCATAATTCAAGAAGGAGCAGGCAAAATTAGGTGATCCTTAAAGATTTGCCAATGGGACAAGCTTTAAAAAAAAATTTCAGAAATGTCTCCCTTCAAATGGGTCAATAAAGCAACGGTTCTCATTTTCTTATTGGCAAATCTTGTTTTAAGTTAGTCAGTTTGTACGTACACAGATTAAGGTAAAAAACACTCGATACAAGCCACTGTTACAGTGTAGCAGTCCAGAGCTCCATTACACCCCAACTTTACATTATGTCTTTCCACTTGACACGCTCCAATATGGAAACCAACAGCTGTGCATTAGCTTAAGCCTGCGCCACATGCTACGTTATGCACAAACCGAGTGCAAACACGAGCTGGCTGCAGCCGTCAGCGATGCAACTGTACGCTGATCATCTGACGTGACAAAAACACGACAGCCAAACCAGCTGATCCAGCTTTAGGGGTTGGGATTGTTTGTTCACGCTCCGCTCCGTGTTTCTGCTGGCAGCCGCCGTGTTCTACATTCATGATCCAGTTTTGTTGCTGACAAAGAGGCGTCTGCGTTGGAAGCTATGACGCTGCAGACGGAACGATTGGCAGAGGGGGCTTGCTCGGCTTTTCTACATATTTGCAATAAAGCGTCCAATTTTTGACATTTTTTTTTGTTGGTGAATAATGCAAGGTTGTCAGATTTCAGCCTCTACATTTGGTTCCTTTTTTGATTTCAGTGCGTTCACAGTTTCTCTCAAAGTAAACTTTTAAGTGAACAAGTTATGGAAATTATGTTAGAGCTGGGGGGATGTTAGCCTGGTCGTACCACACCATAGTACAAATTACATTTCATACTAAGGTCTGGATTGTCTCCATTGACTCCGTGAAAAGGTGGGAGGGGTTAACTCCTTTTGCAGATTGAAACGATTGGATCTGAGTTTACCGTGACGTATGTAATGCGCCTGAGTGAGGCGTTAACTCTTGACGTCACCCACATCTAACTACAGTACAACACCCGCCTCCCGCGCTCTCTGATTGGTCGGATTAAATTCAACCAATTATAATCGCAAACACAGGGACCAGACCCAGACGTTACATGCAGTGAAATTATGATTGAGCGGAGAGTACGGATGGATAAGGCCAGGCTGGGGAGATGTGAAACCACAAAACAAATGTAAACTCTACCAATAGTCATTTAAGATATTTTGTGGATTAAAATGTGAACACAACACTTTTATCATCTGAAAATCATCTAACAGGGTGCTTACACAAGTCTTGAAAGTGTATGGAATTTTGAAACACTGTTTTCCAGACCTTGAAAAGTCTCAAATTTTGAGTGAAAGTCTTAATAAAGTCTGGATAAAATGTATGGTAGAATTTCACAGTACAATACAATACAATACAATACAATACAATACAATTTATTCTTGTATAGCCCTAGGTCACAACAGAAGTCATCTCAGAGACTTAACAAAACCATTGAAATCACCAACACAGGTCAGAGAATCAACAGTTAAAACACATGAAGAATATAAAGCACACACAGAAGAAAATGTCCATACATGTTGTAGAATGCTAAAGTGTCCTGATCATCACCAATCCTTTCTGTTGGACACTAACTGTCCAACAAGACCCTCCTGCATCCACAAGGAACAACTCTTAAAAAACCCAGTGGGAAAAAGTGAGAAACCTTGGAGGAGAACTAGGGAAACCCACAGGGAGGGAGACCCATTTGAGAAAGGGATCCGCTCCTCCGGACGGACAGACTAATGATCTAGGACCTAAGCTAGCTACAGAACGTGGACCAGTGGACGCTGAACGTGGACAGGTCCGGTGCAGGACTGAAGCACTCCCAGGCGGGTCGGGCGGGGCAGTCCGCAGGTGTAGATGGAGGAGGCCAGGCTCAGAGATCCCGTCATCGTACCATGAAACAGACAATGGGACAACGGGTGAATAGCAATGAACAAACTACAGTCAAAATCCTAAAAATGCTAAACAGATAAAGTAGGAAGGAGGAGAGGATAGTGCTCATGTTACCAGACTTCTCCAGCAGGGGGCGCCCTATGCAAGCTTGACTGACACTCTGAGGAGTTTAACCTTCTCCGAGTCTTACCTTCCTAGCCATATGCCCACTGTTCCTTAAACTAAACTAAAGAGGACTGTTTTAAACCTAGCCTTGAATAAAGAATAACATACAGCATAATATATACGCTTTGTATTTTTATTTTTTTTTTTTTTTTTTTTTTTTTTTTTTTTTTTTTTTTTTTTTTTTTTTTTTTTTTTGTTTCTTTTTTTTTTTTTTTTTTTTTTTTTTTTTTTTTTTTTTTTTTTTTTTTTTTTTTTTTTTTTTTCTTTTTTGGGACATCTGGAGCTGTCCCCTTGGAGGGGAGGGGAGGGGGGAAAAAAAAAAAAACAAAAAAAAAAGAAATTTGGTTTTCGAGTTTTTTTTTATTTTGAAATAAGTTCTCTGGGGTTTGGCTTGAGTTATCTCTCCTATCTTGTTCCCAAGCTTCTTATTGTCTGCCCCATCTGATGTGTTCACCATTGTCTGTGTCTATATTACCCTGTGCTTCTCTCCCCTTGTGACTGGTCCCATTGTCTCTTGTCAACATCTGTTCCGTCTGTTCCTGTTTTGTGCCTGATATGTATTTTGGATTTTAAAGTTTAGTTTTTACCTGAAACATTACTTTTATCAAATCTTTATTTTTTAGCATCTGCAATTGAGGTCCTACTTCATCTCACCGCCTCTGACTGTCCTCACATTGACAAGTGGGTGGCCAGCCTTTATTAGCCGTTCCTTACAGTAACATCGAAAGAAGAACTGCGGGGAAAACCAACAATGCATTTTTTAACATGAATTATAAAAAAACAAAAAACCGCGAAAAAGCTTTCACTGACGCACTGGGAATGCCCCTGTAAATGAGAAATTTCCACATTCTCATTGTGTGCCAGTTGACGCACAAATATCCAACCATCCATCAATTTTCTTCTACCCCTTCAATCCATATCTGTTCAGGGGGTCAGTCAAGATGCCACCCAAGTCTCTAGCACCAGCCCCTCACTGACCCTCTGCAGGTGGTTGAGTCCACAGAGGACGGCTGCTCTCTGACTGTGAGCAAGCAGCCTAATCTTTCAGATGGGGCTTTTGGGCAAAAGTGGGGTTTAGTGTCTCTTGCCCAAGACACAACGACAGTCATCATCAGGGAGTTCGGTGGAAAGTGCAGAGGTGAGAATTGAACCACAACAGTCAGGCCTTAGAGGCCAATCCTATCCAACTGACTACTGTCGCCCCCTACGCACATAATAGTCAAAGTAAATATAACTGTTATCGAACGCATTAATAACGTCAAAGTAAATATTAACTTGTGACCATTAATACTCAAAGTAAAATATAACGTTGTGACGCATTAAATATGTCAATTGCATTCCCCTATTTTCACCGTTCCCAGATGGATCTATTTATCGTATGTATGGGGAAGCTTTAGACCATATCTTATCTAGCCAGCAGATCAGCATTGCTCTCTGAATGATTGAAAACAGTGTAATGCACATGTGTCCTCATTTTCTTCACATTCTGGTGATTTCAATAAACTTCCTCTACTCGACGAAGGATTACAGGAACGAACAAGCTAGAAAACTCTCAATTATTTTTGCTGAAGAACAGTAACGTCCATTCTTTCATGATTTCGCGATTTCAGATACATAGTAACACAATATCATGAGTCTTTAAAAATCCGTAAAAACCATCAAAACGCTGGCAATATGAAGTACCTGTTCTGACAAATGGTCTGTCAGTCAATGAGTTTAAGGGTTTTTTTTGCTTTTAAGAAACATGTTAAAAAATGCCATTGTGGCGTGGGGTCCCCTTTTAACAATGTACCCGTGAAGTAAAAGCATAAAGCGCCACCTGCTTTTAATGTGCGGACCTCTTAACCGATGACTCCGAAAGCCGGGCCGCTTTACTGCAGTCCTGGCCAGGGAAAACTGGGACTTGGGAAGGAACTGGGCGGCCCTATACAGACATGGGCCTGGGCCTCACAATGACCAGAGGACAATCGAAACAAGCTCATGTCGAGAGCGGGACCGGGAAATAATGGCATCAGGGAATAGAGGTTTCCATTGATGGCACGCACTACCCACCATTCCTGCAGTTGCGCCATACTGTCGGTAATGACTCTACTACTTACTCATAAGATCACTAAAGTTTTGAAATACAGACAAACATTCTCGAAGTGTGTCTGAGGAAGGATGCTAGTAGAATATTATAAACTAAATCAATGGTTTTGCTGTTCCCAAATACTAGATGTGCCTCGCGAACTGTTTCCCACAACACTGACCTGACACCAGCAAGGTGCACAGTTTAACCTGGAGCTGGGTGGGACTGTGGTGTTTACATTTCACTAAACATTGTCCAACACGATGTACAAACAAACATGCTCACGCCTCTCTACACATACTGTTTCATAGACTAAGCAGTCATAAAAATGTTTATTTAGAAAAGCTTCTTGACCTTTATTATTCTATTTCTGGGTCAGGGGGTGACAATCAGAGCTACCACCCAAGTCTCAAAGCTCCAGAGCTGCTTGGTTGCCAGGCAGCTTGAGTGGCAGCTCAGCCCCTCGCTGATCTACCTGCAGGTGGCGGGTCCACAGGAGGATGGAAGATATGACCTTGGTGTTTCAATGGGGGCTTCAGGCCAAGTGTTGACCAAAGTGCTTAAAATCATATAAAATCCATTAAATCATTTATGCAATCAAAAAATAAAACTTAAAAAGCATTAAAACCATATATGAATAATAGATTATGAATGTGGACTGACCAGCAGACATATGCCAAAAATATGTCTATAATCAAAACTTGTAGATTATTGTCATTAATAATGCCACCTATAGTAGTGTTGTGCCTCTGATGGCCCTTTAAATACTTTTTTTTTTAACTTTTGTGCTGCTTTTGATGAGAACCTCATATTCTCAGAGGGATTGACAGATGTAAGTCCCGCCCACGTTATACATAGACACCATATGATCTAATAACTGATCACGGTGCACTCCCACACTGAAAGACAAAGGCCAAAGCGTCTGTGGATCACACGGATAAAAGACAGACATCAATCACTTTTTCATGACTTTCTCAATGAAATGTTGCATCTGGAGAAACAGGAGGTTCAGACTCTGTTGAGAGTTTGTGGAGTTTAAAAGAAGTGCAGAGGTGAGAGATCATGCAGGTGTTATAGCAGGATGCACAGAGCTCATTTAGATTCAGATACAGTTTATTTGCCATTTGCAGTATAAACCACATTGGAAAACATTTGCCAAAGTCCCCAGTGTGCACCAGAGAAAGTGCATAAACAAAACACGTTTTAAAGTGGTTGTTCTGACACCTTTGTTTTCTTCATTAAAAAATTGTTGAGGAGAAGTGTAGTTTAAAGATGTGGAGCGGCTGCAGTGCACTGTGAAAACCCTCCTCCACAGTCTCTGCAGTGTAGGAGTTTAGTATTTGACGTATTGTTGACAAAAACAAACAGATTGTGGCTGATGGCATCTCAGGTGTAAGAATATAAATAACTCAAATATAAACACATAAACAATGGAAAACAACTATAACTTTATCAAAAGCGGTGAAAAGTCCTTTTAAAGTAGTACTAGAATTTAATATGCTGCTATCCAGAATATATAACTACAATATGTGTTTATAATATTTCGGGTGTTCATTTTGACTTGTTCAGATGAATTATGTTAAAAAAACAGCTTTGAAGTCGGACCTTTTCACAAACGCTAGAGGGCGCCAAAATGGCGGCGATGACGTAGGAGAAGGACCTCTCACAGCAGCAGCAGCAGTCTGGGCTGAATCTGTAGGAGGTTTCACTGTCATCTGAACAAGGTATAAACATATTTTCATCAGTTTGTACATAATAGTGTGCAACTCTTTTAACCTTTTAGCCTTATTTGTGAGATTCAAGCTAATTAGTGTTGGGCAAGTTAGCTAACTCTACTCGATATCATAAAACATGCTAACAAGGCTAATATTCGTTTTTACATTATGCCAGTCTCACTTTGCCTTAGATTTATTTACCACAATGTATATTGTAATATCCATAAATGCTAACACCTATTAACGGTTTAATTAGCATTTTTATCAATGATTGCATCACATGTAGTCTATGTTTTCAACTTCTGCAGCTTTTTGTTCATAAAAGTAAAATATTTATTTAATTCAAGTTATTTTGATTAGCATTTATGGATATTACAATGTACATTGTGGTAAATAAATCTAAGGCAACCAAAGTGAGACTGGCATAATGTAAAAACGAATATTAGCCTTGTTAGCATGTTTTATGATATCAAGTAGAGTTAGCTAACTTGCCCAACACTAATTAGCTTGAATCTCACAAATAAGGCTAAAAGGTTAAGAGTTGCACACTATTATGTACAAAACTGATGTAAATATGTTTATACCTTGTTCAGATGACAGTGAAACCTCCTACAGATTCAGCCCAGACTGCTGCTGCTGCTGTGAGAGGTCCTTCTCCTACGTCATCGCCGCCATTTTGGCGCCCCCTAGCGTTTCTATGCGGAAGTGAAAAGGTGCCACTTCAAAACTGTTTTTTTAACATAATTCATCTGAACAAGTCAAAATGAACACCCGAAATATTATAAACACATATTGTAGTTATATATTCTGGATAGCAGCATATTAAATTCTAGTACTACCTTAAAGCTGGAGAACTTAACTATGTTTTGGTTTCATGGCATGGAACGACCACCACAACGTTCTGTCTTTATCTTGTTAGAAAACATGTCCATCTTTTCCATACTGAGAGCTGATTGGCCGGGTTAGGCTGGTACTAGCCTGGCCTTATCCATCCGTACACTCCGCTCAATCATCAGGTCACTGCATGTAACGTCTGGGTCTGGTCCCTGTGTTAGCGAATACAATCGGTTGAATTCCATCCGACCAATCAGAGAGTGCGGGAGGCGGGTGTTGTCATTAGTTGTGGGTGATGTCAAGAGTTTGAATCGAACAGGCAGGGCATAGTTTGGCAAAAAATGCGATAGTAAAGTAATCTGGTCTGGTTCTATCAAGAAATTGAAGCCGGAGCAAGGGGAATGTTTAGCAAAAGTAATCGTTGGCAAAAAAAAAAACTCCCCAAGGGCTCCGTTAGCGGCCAAGAAGATGGCTAGACTAAATGCTAAATGCTAACAACAGACACGGGCGCATTACATACGTCACGGTAAACTCAGATCCAATCGTTTCAATCTGCAAAAGGAGTTAACCCCTCCCACCTGTTCACAGAGCTCAAAGGATCACCTTCAAACCTTAGCACGAAATGTAATTTGTACTATGGTGTGGTATGACCAGGCTAGGCTGGTACTCTCTTTTCACTGAAAAAGCTGGTACAAAGTAAAATAAAGCGGGAGAATAATTCAGCTTTTTCTGATACAGTTCCCAATACTTATCCTGTAAGAAATTCAAACAAATTCAATGTATTTGTAATCACAGCAGTAGTTATCTCGGAGTATGTTTCAAAGTAATTTTATTTGCCAACACAGATCAGAGAATCAAGCAGGACACATAGAGCCTGGTCCATAACGGGCAGATGACCAATGTCCATAAACGTTGATGAGGTACAGTATGTAAGTGTCGGTGAATGTCCAGTGTCCTTGCACCCTCCTGCATCGGCAAAGAAAAACTCTGAAAACCCAGGGGGAGAAAATGAGAAAACTCAGAGGCCCACATTGATCCAGGACTCAAGCTGTAGAGCCAGGACCGACGTTACGCAAACTAATGTCAGAACTACTGTTTGAGTAAAAAAAGTCAGCCAGAAAACAAACTTATTACATCAAAGTAAAGACCTACTCAAGCTCTGGACTGAGCCAGTGTCTGATCCAACAACGTTTCCAATATCAACACAGATATCCAGTGTCAGTAGTGTGTCAGTACAGCCCTTGTTTTGAGAGCTCTGGACTGATATATAGATTTTATAACATTTGCTACTTGCGCAAATCCCATCGCTCCCATAGTATATGTGTGCGGTAAATGTGACAAGCCGTGTAAAACCTCTGGTGGGAGTTGAGTAGAGATGAGAAGGCTGAGAAGGAACCGAGAGAGATTTTGAAGCCTTGAGGATCACGTAACACTTGAAACCACCAACAGATGGTGAATTATAATGTTCGCCATCTGCTGGTTGTTTGAATAATTGCACTGTTTAAATGTAGGGGAAATGTTTCACTTTCAGGCTGTGAGATTTCATAACACTTTGAAGCAACTTTTGTTAAAGTTAAACTCATCATTCTATCAATGTGCAGAAGCCAGTACTTTTCCCTTGTTTTGTCTATCTGAAGGCCAAGCTACATGGCACTGTGGCAGCTGTTGATTGGAGGTCTCCATGCCAACGCTCTGTATAATACACTTGCATTCTGTGTTCGTGTTGTTCGTGCTGTCTCTACCATCGACAATAAAACATGTCTTCTGTCAGAATTAAAGACGTGATCCCAGACTTTGTCATCTTCTTCAAGGCTTTTATTCGAAAGTTTTAGATTGTGTGCCTCAGATCAATGCCATATGTACCAACCCCAGCCAGTGGGGTCAGATCCCAGCTCCAAAGGGTTAGGGTTAGTTGTAGCGTACCCGGAAAAAATAATTAATCAGTGCATTGTAATGGCGCTTTTTTTCCTCTCAAAAACGGTTTTTCAGCGTAGTTCAAAAGTCGGCTCTTTATCGTGATCATGTGTCAATGTTGATTTTTTTTTTATTTTTTTTTTGGACCAGTCTAGTTTAGCCGCTGTGGATTTTTTAATGCACTCGTGAAATGAATGGGGCTCGTGTCGGCATATGCAAATATGTTTTTTCACATTTTCCTTCGGGGCGACAGTAGCTCAGTTGGTAGAGCATTGGCCTTTGGGCCTGAAGGTCGTGGGTTCAAGCCCACCATGAGACCTACTTCACGACTCCTGCTGATGACTGCTGTCGTTGTGTCCTTGGGCAAGACACTTAACCCTACTTTGCCCAAAGCCCCCACTGAAAGATCTCAGCTCCTGTGGACTCACCACCTGCAGGAGGATCAGTGAGGGGCTGGTGCTCTGTGGACTGGGTGCAGCTCTGACTGCCACCCCCCGACCCAGAAATGGATTAAGGGGAAGAAAATGGATGGATGGACATTTTCCTGCGGGAGGAGCCACTCACGGCCATTTTTAAAAAGACGGCAGGAAGAAAAGTGATGACTAATACGTTTCAAGATAGTCGTCACTACGTCCGTTAATATTTGCAGTCTATGCCCCAAACCCGCAAAGCATCACGGTAATTGCAAGTAGTTGTAAATAGTTAACGGTCAAACTTAGGTATTCCAGCTTTAATATTGACTGTTTGCTTTCATTTCCTCCATCACGGGCGGCACGGTGGCTGAGTGGATAGCACGCTCGCCTCGCAGCAAGAAGGTCCTGGGTTCGAATCCCGGTCGGACCAGGGCCTTTCTTAGTGGAGTTTGCATGTTCTCCCCGTGTCTGCGTAGGTTACCTCCGGGTACTCCGGTTTCCCCTACCGCTAAAAATATGTCCAATAGTTCTGGCATGCGCCTCCTGTACTGGCGACTCTGCTCCCATCTCTGTGTGGAGTGAGAGACAAGTGCCCAAAAATAAATAATAACAATTGTAAACCGCTTTGAGACTCAGCTCTGCAGTGAAAAGGCGGTATATAAATAATTACTTACTATCACACAAAGAGACAAACACAGAGAGAGAGACACACACGTAAACACACACACACACAGTATTGTATGCAACAGTGATTTATTAGCCGTTCGTTTGGTTTTGTGCTTCCGCTTGCACTGTTCATTTCCCAAACAGGGCATAATTCATTATTTTAAACCACATTTTAGACACACTGCTCTTAGTTACGATTCTCCTTTTGTGGAAAATCCTATTCAGCGTTATCTCTTTCACTTTGACAAACAGCTAGAAGAATATTTAATAAGCCTTTGCTGATAGAAAAAGAAATTAAAAATAAGCTGGAGCCGGCACCGCAATAATGGCAATGTCATGCACTGTTTGTTTGCATTGTCATTACAGCCACGAAGAAATCATAGGTGTGTGGTTGTAAAACAGACAATATCCTTATGATGTATTGTTTGTGTTACTTTTTCCACAATAAACTTGATGTCTGGGAACACTTGCTCTGGCTTTGCACAAATGTTTTAGTGAGAAGTTGTCATTTTAAAAGAGCTAAATCTAACATGTAGTTTCATCATCCCACAGTGGAAAAGTCATTTAGAGCCGAGACCAGAACAATTCAACTGGAAGGCCATGTGCTTTCAATTCTATTTATTTTTGTGTATAGCCATAAATCACAACCAGCAGTCGTTCTGGAGGATGTTGTGTTGCAGCTCAGGGTGAGATAAAAGATTGGAGATATGCTTTGATTAAAAGAAAAGAAAAAAACATACAGTAAAGAAGCAGAAGAAGAAGAAGAAGAAGGTTCTTTATTCGTCCCACAATGGGGAAATTTCAGTTTGATGCATACACACACATACACATCAAGGCAAGCAGCAAACATCAAATCTGCGCTTCTTATAGGCTAAGTGTGGTTAAGTGTCTTGCCCAAGGACACAACGACAGCAGGCATCAGTGGGAGTCGGTGAAGAAGGTTCCCTGGTGGGCTCCAACCTACGACCTTTGGGCCCAAAGGCCAATGCTCTACCAACTGAGCCACTGTCGCCCAAAAAGGTACACAAATATTTAAACAGGAAAAATTGACAAATGTAGCTTATTAGCACAATAATCAATCAATCAATCCTTATTTATAGAGAGCTTTTCTTACACAGGGTAACACAGGGTAACACAGGGTAACACAAATCATCACATACAAACGCCAATGTGTGATGTCACATGTCATGCGTCGGTGCAATATCAGAATATGCAATAACTACATGTCACTGTCACTTTACTGTGTCTCAGAGCCTCATGCTGCTAATGTACAGATGCTAACATACAGCTGCTAATGTACAGATGCTAACATACAGCTGCTAATGTACAGATGCTAACATACAGCTGCTAATGTACAGATGCTAACATACAGCTGCTAATGTACAGATGTAAACATACAGCTGCTAATGTACAGATGTAAACATACAGCTGCTAATGTACAGATGCCAACATATAACTACACTTTGCTTTCACCAGAACACACGTTACTTTATACCTGCTTCTTATTTTGCCAAATGTAAAAATTGTATACTTCTTTATTATGTTCAAGATAGAGATTTTACTCTTGATTCTCTGATAATAGAGTTAGAGATTTAGGGTTATTTTTTATTAGTATAGCTATTGTTCACTTATCTTGTCATCATATAGGTGATTAAATGAAAACGTAATCTTAAAACATTCTGATCGATGAGGCATGTTCTATGGGTTTGTCGTCTCCTTCAAAAGTCCACGGTGCCGACAAGTGGCCGATGGAAAAGAAGCTCCAAAAAAGACGGAGCTATTTCTACTTGGTTGATCTATTTGGTTTTTCCATTTCAATAAACATAAAAAAAAACGTCCCTGCCGTTTAGCTACTTACAGTAAATGGAAGAGATGTTCCAAACGCACTGTAATCCCTTTAGCGCGCCAGGATTAAATTAGTTTTGAAAGCTGCATGGCGATTTTGCTGATAAATATAGATGATAAAACGACGATTAATAAAAGCAAGCCCGAATTCAAAGCAATCAAAAAACATGAAATCATGAACAGCAGTGTAGGCAAGTTCGACAAGATACATTGGAATTAATACCGAGTATTCAAATTGGATGCGCTAAATCAATACTAGTTCCATTTGGCGTTTTTAAAAAGATCTTTTCAAAGCCGGATAATTAAGTAAAAAATATACCTCGCATTTGTGGAGGCACTTCAGAAGCAGCAGTGTAAAAGTGGCTTTTAATACTCTGCGTAAGTTTGGGCTTTATTCATTGTATAATATCAAAATCAATCAAACCAACACCAAGTGCAGTGCAAAACTTCCATGTGGAGTCGTAAATGAAATTCCGTGTTTATATACACGGTCATTGTAGTGTTCTCCTGTGTACCGGGGAAATGGAAATACTGCATACATATTTCAAACCGACAGACTGTGTAAAATAGTCCCCTGTGGAAGTAGTATTTAGAGTTATTCATGCAGGTCTTTGGAATCACTTAAGCATTCAAATAATAGCTTATCTGGGCTTGTTCACACTAAAGGGCACAAAAGTGTGACAAAAGGCCAAAAATTAGATTTTAATAATCAGAAGATATTTTATGTTTTTCATGTTTCCAACCACCTCCTCTGTCCATTAGAAGTTGCTAAAACATAACTGTTTTATACATTAGACAAGTTTCCTGTAGCGGCCCTGTTTATTTTATGTAACGGACGTGATGATTTGACGGAATGAGCTTTGTGGAAGTTTGATGGTATTTTCAGATGTCCACATTTCATTCAGAGATTCTATTTTTTTACACAAAGTAGATGCAAAGTGATACTTTCATATTGTCAACCAATTAAATGTAAAAAAACAGACCAGATTTTTGTTTTCCTCAAGTTTAATTTTTAGAGAAAAGAGGACCGTCCTCGTCACGTCCGTTATACATTTTTCAGGGGTCATTTAATTCATTAATTTTTATTTTTTTACGATTCCTTTTTATATTAAGTGATTCCCTTCTGTTGTGTTAACCATGTAAACCTTGTGGGGATTTCATCTTCTGCTTTTTCAGACTGAGGAAATTTTATTTCCTATGTAACTGGCGTCACAGTAGAATGGTCCAATCAGAGGCTCATTTGGTCGTTTAAAATGTTGCTAAACATTTTTATGACAATCTTTCCTTTTGATTTTTTCCACACTATCTCTTCAATGTGTCTGTGTTTGAAATCTTTTTTCCAATCTATGAAAGTAATTTTAGTTTTTAAGTTATAACCTTTTAAAGTCCAGATACTTCAATTGTCACTTTACTGTGAACACACTCATATCTGATAGAGATTAATTTATAATGATCTGAGCTTTATAAATTTTTGCGTTTTGGGTTATACGTAAATCAAGAATATGTCTGCGCTACAACTTCAGGGATGACAGGTGTACTGTGTCTACTACTTTTACAAACATTTTCTACTTGAATCGTCCGTGAAGGTTCAGGGTTACTATGAGTGGCAGAATATGTGTTACTTTTATAGTTATTAATAATTTTCTTTTTATTTGTATTCCTGCTTTATTAAAACATGAATGGTACCAACTCTCATTTTTGGTTCAGTTTTATTTAATTTTTTAAAGGAGCAGTATGTTAAAATCTGGCCAAAAGTGGTACTGCACTCTTTCTCTGACTAAGGTTGCCAGATATGTAGACGAATCCAGCTGGGACCATATAATCTGAATAAAGAGTTTGTCAACAACAAATCTATAACCGACACTTTTTTTTTTTTACAAAGATAGAAATCCTGCTTTTATTCCTTGTTTTGTCGTTAATGATTTTAGAATCATAACGAGACCTTTTTTATTCCCGCGGCCACATGGTACTTTACCAGTGAGATTAGCTTGATGCGGTGATTTCTGGCGCCCGGATCACAGACTTTCTGATTGGTGAAATGGTGGAGGGCGGGACATTGAAATGAAAAAAATAACAACATTTAGGCGCTGTAAAACTAATTTTGAAATCCAAAAATCTCGGCTGAACTATTGTTATCAGTTAAAGAAGTATTTAAAAAGCTATGTTTTATTAGAGCTTGACATGACATGAAAATCTTACATATTGCCACTTTAAGATCCCCATTAGCCTCTGAGGTGCGTCTTCCTGGTTTAAGATTTAAATTATATGCAATTATTACAACCTAATCCCCTCCTAGAATGCTCAGTGTTGAATATTCTTCTCCAGGTCCGCTCATTCATTTCAATGGGATGTCATGTTACTTTTATGAACTATTTCTTTCACAAGCACGATTCACATCATGGTCAAACATAGGGAAAAGAGCGCTCCTACTTAGGGTTATTCAACAAATCCAGAGGCCAATGGCAAACCATATGAGAAAGGCGAGCAGAAGAACCAGCGGAGGGGGAGCCAGAAGAACCAAAACACCTAACGATATGTTGAACCAAGCAAGGAAGCCAAGGAAAATACTTGTCCACTGCCGGAGAGAAGTAAAATGCTGTTAGTTACTCTGACTAAATCCACCTAAAACGGGGTATAACCTAAATGTCTACCTTACTCAGAGTTTAGCCATGAACAATTGCTTCCCCTTTTTCACATACACACTTATATCCTCTTATATATGCGCCGCCGTCGCTCTCCCCTCAGTCCCCTTTAAATGCCGGCATCTAGCCCCTTCCCCGAGTTTCACTTACTTTCTATGGCAATTTTATTTTCTGATTCTGTGATGTGTGGAGCATTCACCCCCTCATAGTTATTTTTGCTCAAAAAAAAAAAATATATAAAATGTGTGCATGAAGATGTGTCTTTGTTTGACTGACACTTCGACAAAAGGGGCGGGTCTTAAGGTCAAACAAGGACTAAAGGAGGAGTTAGACGACTCGTTTCTTCTTCTTCTATAACATCTAACTCAATATACACATTTCACTTCAACCATATATGTGATAAAGAACGGGTCTTAGAGATTCATACCATGGCGAATAGAATTGGGTTGTGTCCCCTTTAAGAAAGACTTGGGTTCGATGTTCGGTGACGCTGGATGTTTAAATGTAGATGTCTACTGTAGAATGTACTGGTCTAGTCTGGTGTCAGCATTTTCCATTTTTTAAACCAATCTTACATAATTTGTCCAATTTACATTCGTTTCAACTCTGCACAGATAATACATTTGTCCTTGTGTCTGTATCTAAAGTAGGTAAGGTCTGTAAAAACCAATCAAACATACAAATTGGGCACAACTATGAAAAAAAACACAGTTTGAGGCTGTGAAGAAAAGTTTGCCAACATTTTATCCCATCATAAATACATCTGAAGAATCTGATTTTCCCGGTCCCCGACAGTTTGGCTATGAAATTTGTCAAATGACTTCTCAGCGACAAGTCATTAAGTGAAACCGAAATTACACCTCGCATTTTGGTTCCATGCACGGCTCATTTGCCCATGCTCGTTTGATTTCCACAGTGGAGGAAATTTTTTGAAGCGGCACAGGCGTTTTTGGCACAAGAAAAGTTTGAAAAATGATTTGGCTCCAGTCACATGGTTGGTGCTGATAAGGTGCATCGGGTTTGAAGTCATGAAGTCACTTTGGATGTTTGGCTAAATGAGAACGGGGCGAGATTGTGTGTGACGTGTGCCATACGTTGTTTTGGCTACAAACTGATCTTTTCATAATGGACTCCACTGTATTGTTCCACTATATACAGCATGAGTGGATAAGTCATACATTCAAAGACTACCATCAACATTTGGAGCAGTGCTGTGGATAGACTTAAAGCTGCATTACCTCACTTTATTTTTTTATTCATAAGGAAAATTAGAGCCATATCCATGTAGTGCATTGGATATGTTCTTTTGAAGAATAAGTAGCGCTGGTTTGTGCTGGACTGTCATTTTATTTTAGATCAAGTTTTCGTGCAACAAGGAAGAGAATTTGTTTCGGGACCAGATTTTGACCAATCACAGCGGACCACTGGCCCCCACTTTCTTGAGAAAAGCCACAGGTCTGTGGTTAGCACAGACAGCTGAGGTAAACAAGCGGCAGAGACTGACCTGAAACTCGTCTTGTCTGTGTTACCAGTTACTGCTTACTCAGCGAAACAGCCATCCAAAAGTAAGTCTCGTTCCTCCGCTCTTCCCGGTTCTCTCATTCTATGGTCACGCCACGTTCAAATGTGCGATCCATATTGTGAGACGCTTGCCCCGTAAATGGTGGGTGTGGGGTAGTGGGAGGCCATAGCTTCGTGGGTGCGGGGAGGGGAGCAGAAAGAGCGAGGCCAGCGTGTACTTTTGAAACAGCTGCTTCAAAGTCAGTTGGTTGCCCCGGATCTGGGTGTGTACGTGTGTATGTTTGGAAGTTGGAAAATATAGAAATGTTAAGAAGAAAAGAGACCTTTTAGACCTTCAGGTAAAATAACAATAATAAAAAGTTCTTCAGGAAAAGTATTAATAAACACAAACCTATAAAATCTGAAAATATTGGAGATTATTTAGACACAGGGCAGTAGAATGTTCCTTAACATACATTACATCCAAAATGAGGCTCTTCTTTGTGTTTTTAAATAAGCAAAGTCGTTTTGTGCTTAAGCCAAAATGAGGCTGGCAGTATTATCCCTTGTACAATGTAGAGAGAGCAGGTATCGCACACCAAAACATTAATTAATGATGTGCAGATGCGAGAATCAAAATGTCCGAAAACAGGGTAGCATTGTACACTCAGCTCAGTTTGTCCAAAATCATATTCATTCATTACGTTTCGGCTGATTATGTTTTTCTTTTTCTTCTGACCACAAAATACTTGCTACTCAGAATTTTGTGGCCAAAAGAAATACGAAAAACAGGATCTGATTAAAGCATAAAGCCGAAACGTCATGAATAAATAAGATTTTGGACATCTGAGCTGAGTGTGCAATGCTTCCCTGTTTGCATCCCTCGTGCAGCCATTAAACTTTGTTCTTAGTGCAGGTTTCCAGTTTGTTACAAGAAAAAACATTTAGGCTATATCCACACGAAGACAAAACGCTTATAATTTCAGAAACTTTTTCTGTAAACACGGAGTTAGCTCAGTAAATGTGTGCGTCCATAGGAATGTAGTCAATACGCCTGAAAACGCTGTGAAACTATGCCAGACCTGTTGGTGGCGCTGTGACGCAATGACGGGATCAAGCCCAAACTTCCGTGACGGGAACTGGGCATGTGCAGAATTTTGTAAACAGACAACATGGCGAGTGGGCGAGCTGGTACTACATTAGTATGGACGGACGATGAGGTTGAACTGTTGCTTCGGGTCGCACTGGATTACAAAACCAACAAGCTACATTGTTGTTGTCATTATTTTCTGAGTGCGGCGCATGCTGCTTTAACAAGAGGCGGGGCGATGACGCAAGCGTCTCAGATACATTGCGGAGAGGCAGTAACCACGGAGCGGCATATACGGAGTTTTGAAATCTTTCCACTCTGGGACCTACTTTCAAAAATTTTTGTTTACACCCCCCCAAAACGCCGGCCTCGTATGGACGATACACTGGATTGATAAAGTATTTTTGCGTTTAGGCCTGAGCTTGACTTTGTGTGGACAGGGCCTTAATCCAATTCAAATCAATCTATTTGTGTATTGCCCTAAATCACAACATAGTTATCGCGGACACAAAAACACATAGAGCCATTGGTCCATTATGGGCAGAGACCCATGTCCATAAATGTGTCCTGGATCACTTCCCACGGGCCATGAATACTATGTGTATGTTGTGCTATTTCCTCGGGTTAATTTGAAACGAAAGAAAATCCGATGCACTTCTAAGTCCATGCATCAGATGGAGAAATACTGAAGTGCAGAAGAATGGAATGGTAGAGAGAGCTATTAAAGTCATCAATAGTGCGCCGCCCCCTGCAGAGCGGAGCAGACTGTTTGTGCTACAGGCTAAACAAGTGACAGGATCCAGAACGCTCGAGTCAGACTGACGCGGCTCCAATTTGTGCTTCCTACAATGTCAGGTATTACGATTTCATGGCGTAAAAAGGTTGTGATGCCCGAGCGTGATTGAATAAAGTCCAGTTGGAGTATGAAGAATGGAATTATTACGCTTTGCCTCAAGACAGGTCAGGTTTACTTTACCTGGATCAATTCTCGTTCTCTTGGGAAAAAACATATTTGTCGATAAACGTGTGTCTACTGGTTACTTAAGGCACATCTTTTCAAACAGAGTGAAGCATCTTTTTCTTCCCAGACCAGGGTGTAAGCAATGGTGAAATATTTTGCCATCGGGAAGCTTGGAGGTTAGGTTCTTGGACCAAATCAAAAAACAGTCTGCAATGCAAAAAGTGGTGCAGAATCAGTCAAAAATGGCTCAAATTTGGAAAATGTATCCTTATTTCAGGACATTTTGATTGCCTTAAAACCAGATTCAGACCAGACAAGAGAATAACCCCCACTTGATTCAAGCCATTTTAGCCTCCTCTGTGACCCGTTTTTGCAGTGTAGTCCCCCAGGAGGTCCCTCAGACAGACCCTTCTGAATGTCATCGCTTTTAAAAATATGTCATGCGAATATTTACAATTTTAATACTTTCTCTGTTTATGAATTGTTCTATACAGATACATTTGCCTTGCCTAAGACAAATGCTCAATCTTGGCTCACAAAAGATGAAGGAAAAATAAACCATAACTTTTTTCATGAGGGTTGGGTTTTAATGAGTATTTTCAACTCATTCAATGGACATTTCTTACAAAAGTTACGAAAAAACTTCAGTATACTTTGACATTCCTTGAGTAGCAGCTGCGTATTTTTGAGAACAGAAAGTCCAGACAGAATACAATGGATTTGATTTGGTATATAATCACGCCCTAATAGGTTGGATTAGTTTGGTCCCGGCAGACACATAGCTCACAAAGCTGAATTGTTGCAACTGTGATCAGAGGAAGCAGGCATGAGCAGAAAAGGACCTAATTTGGACTCTGGAGTAATTTCGACCAGGCTTCTCTGCAAATTGGTCCAAATGAATGATGTTTGGAGCCGTGGGGCATCAATCTGAGGGTTTGGGGGTTCTGGGAAACTTTCTTGGAATACCGCTGCTGAGCTAGCCTGGTTGTACCACATCTTAGTACAAATTTCATTTCGTTCTAAGGTCTGGATTTGCTCCATTGAGCTCCGTGAACAGGTGGGAGGGGTTAACTCCTTTTGCAGATTGAAACGATTGGATCTGAGTTTACCGTGACGTTTGTATTGCGCCCGAGTGAGTTGTTAGCATTTAGCCTAGCTTTAGCCATCTCCTTTGCTGCCAACAAAGCCGGTCGGGAGTAGCACCACAATCTTTGCCAGTGATTACATTTGCTAAACATTCCTCTTTCTCCTGCTTCAATTTCTTGATAGAACCAGACCGGATTACTTTACTATCGCATTCTTCGCCAAACTACAACCTGCCCGTTCGGCGCAAACTCTTGACGTCACCGGCACAGACCTACAACGCGCTCTCTGAGTAGCCGGTCAAAATACAACCGATTGTAATCGCTAACATGAGGACCAGACCCAGACGCTACATGCAGTGAAATGATGAATGAGCGGAGTGTACGGATGGATAAGGCCAGGCTACTGCTGAGCCAGACATAGTGTAAAGTGGAGGACAGCGGTGACATGCTTGTGTAGGAGTCAGCGTGGTTTTCATCATACAAACTTTATTAGAGACTCGTGGTCCAGAATTACAAGGTCCTGGGATTGATACATGCACAAGGGTCTGACCAACATCATTCATGTTTTTTATACATCGTCACTACTTCTTTACTCCTTTTTATAGGAAAATATTTAGACAAAAAATGATATGAATATTCTGTTTTTGTTTCATGTGGATTTGCCCTGGAATGACAGAAAAATCAGCTCTGAATTCTGACTTTTGCAGTTTCCATAATAACCAGGACAGATTTTTCAGCTGCCCTCCACCACACTTTCAAAGTATATCCTTTTTGGAATATTGTGACAAATATGGGCAACACGGTGGCTGAGTGGTTAGCACTCTCTGTTCTCAGCAAGAAGGTCCTGGGTTTGAATCCTGGTGAGAACAGGGCCTTTCTGAATGGAGTTTGCCTGTTCTCCCTGTGTCTTTTCGGAGGTTGTGAAAACCGGGTATGCTCTGGTTTCCCCTACCACTTAACCCAGGCATGACTCAGTTTTTTGGGACAAATTCGACCCTTTGCGTCAATTTATGTAGCCTTCTTCTGGTAACACAAAGTTGCCATTGAGGCACTTTGACAGTTTCATCTAACCTACTTCAGCTCCACCAATACAGTCATGCTATACCTTGTTGTAAATCTCAGACCCTCTGGAATCCAGTCGTTGACTCCATTGTCACAACATTCTAAATAAAGCGTACCTGTGGTGTGAATCAATAAGGACGTACCATTAAATTCCAAAATCCAGTCAATCCAGCTCCAATCTAGTTTTTTAAATCCAGGTTGTCGGCCCCAGATCAAGTCTGATGAACTAAAGGGGCCCTCTTGCTAAAAAGTTTGGATACCCCTGACTCAAGCCATGTAAAATAGACAAAATTCCTCCAGCTCCAGTAGTCCTGACCAAGCCGAGCGTCAACACCTGGAGATGGGTCCCCTGGCGCTGCACTACGGCCACCACTACTCCAGGCCTAGCAGCAACGAAGGATGGTTCAAATGCAGAGGACTAATTTCCTCATGGAGACAATAGTATAAAGCAGGGGTCTCCAACCTTTTTTAATCAGAGAGCTACTTTTATACAAACAAACAGGCAGAGAGCTACTCATTTTTGCAGTCATAATGAAAATGGATCTAATAATTACGACTAAACTTGGAGAACACATATAAAATACACCATATTACTGTATAACCCTATATTTATACTTATAATGGATATGTAATGGGTCAAAAAGTATTCGTTTAAGTGTATTTGTTAAAGTCTAATTTCTTTGGCGAGCTACCTGTAAAGGGCTGGCGAGCTACTGGTGGCTCCCGAGCTACAGGTTGGAGACCCCTGGTATAAAGTATAACTAAGATATACACAGACTATTATCCCAATCGCACACAAAATAAACCCATTCTGTGTTGCCAATAGAACCTCCAGTCTTCGGTAACGCCCTGCAGAACCTTTTCTTCCGCACCTTTTCACCCCAAATACCCAACAGTCGGAATACAGCATTTGTCGCCACCTCGGCTGCAGCCTTCTGTCGGCCTGAGCAGGTGGTCTCCGTCCCGCTGACTGACCTCCCTGCAGCGCCCAAACACCGAGGGCAACACAACCTTCTCTGACCCGCACAAATCCTGCCTTCCCAAATGGAGGCACGACTTCCTCTACGCTGTTCCAAACGCCGTCGGCACTGGCTGGATGCATGAAAGCAGCGTTTTAGGCGAGGGCAAAGGGCCAAGTTTAATCTGCATTTTGCGCTGACAGTAACTAGTAATTAGCTAATTGTAGTGTCTCTGAGTGACAACAATGTATTTGTATTCTCACATCATTGTACTGCATATTGCAAATGCATGTGGCAAGAGAGAAATTACATTAAAGATTGGAATTGGGGGGGAACAGATGTAACAACAGGACCACAGTTTCATGATTGTTCAGTGATTTCGCTTTTAAAGGAGACATATCACGTAAAATCTATTCGTTTGTCATCTCCGCCCCTTCTATCTAAAAACTTCTGTGTCATGCCGCTTCTATCTTGATCTCAGAAAATCAAAAGTTCCGACTTCCCAGTTTGAAAAATTTTAATCAACGCTGCTCAAATTCGACTCGGAATCTCGGGCTGAATCATTTGCCCCAAAATTCTTGAGTTTGCGTCACTGTGACACACTGTGATTGGATAAAAGAAGAGAGAAAACTGAGAGTGGATGTGTTTTATATCACACTGATGGTTTTACTTGGCCATAAAGGTTTTTTACAACATGTACGGACATTTATCAACATTCATGGACATTGGTCTTTCTCTATGGACCAAATCATACGTGTATATTTTGTGTAATGTTGATTTTCTGATCTGTGTTGGTGATTTCAATGGTTTTGTCAAGTCCTCTGAGATGACGTCTGTTGTGATTTAGGGCTATACAAGAATAAGCTGTTGTTGTTGTTGCTATATTTCATATTTATATTGTTTTTATTATCGTAACAACATATTTGCTCTTGTATTTCTCATATGACGTTGGAAATCTGTGAAGGGTTCTGTTCCTTTGTTGTGAACGAGCAAAGAGAATCCAGGAACATTTCTGCACACGTTTGTATTGTTGTTGTTGCTGCTGCATGTGTGTGTGAGTACATAGATATTTCCGAGTTTCGCTGATCGCTTAAACTTCATTTTACCAGTATTACATCACACAGTCACCATTTTCCTCTTTTTTAAAACAAAAGTATTTCTCATGAATTAGTTTTGGCAATGTCTCAAGTGATGTCACATTCTGCCCCAACTGAAAGATCTCAGCTCCTGTGGACTCAGCACCTGCAGGAGGATCAGTGAGGGGCTGGTGCTCTGACTGCCACCCCCCACTCAGAAAAGGATTAAGGGGAAGAAAATGCATGGATGGATGGATGGATGTCACATTCTTTGCGGATGGTGATTTTCAAATTTGGCCTTTTTTACCCTCTGGTGCTAGCTTAGGGCCCGGGATAGGAAATTAATGTATTACTTTAAATGTAAATATGCTGAAGTTATGATTTCACATTTTAAAACGTGAAATGACAAAGCCTCATCACAATTATTAAGAGCCAAAAATAATGCTACATATTTTCCTTAACAAACAGCCGTTCTTTCAGTAGCAGCTGAAGGACACATAGTCCACACACCACTTCACTACCATATTATATTTCCTGCACACACGGACACTTCACCGCGCACCTTCAGCACTTCATAAATCAGACATAATCATGGCGTGTGTTTGTTGACGTGGTTTTGAGAAGTAGGGGCGGAGGAGTGGAGCGGTCTTTAACGTCTACATAACCACATGGGGCAGCCTCTTCAGAATGTGGAGCTTGCCAGTTTTTAATGTCAATGCGCTCTCAAGCTAAGGGCCTGGGCGGCTGTGCTAAGTGACAACATCATCAAAATCAGAACGGAAAAGGTTTTAGGCTTTGAAGGATATGTCTGTATGCATAAGACTGCTGTTATAGCAGAGTGGGTATATAAAAAAATTATATGGCTTAAAGAAGACGTGTCGTTCTTCTGCCAACTATGACACGCAATGACAAACATGTCCTTAGTATATATTGAGTATGAGAGCGGGATCTTATTGCCACTTTTTTATTGTACATAATTATATCCTGCACAGACTATATTTTTAACCATTAACATGTTTGCACACTTCTTTGCACAATCTGAGTGATATTATCTATGCCAAATGTGACATACATTTCTCCAGTGTGAGATCAATAAAATCTATCTTATCTTAACTTAATAAATTATTGGGTGTTAATGCTCAATACCGTCACAGGGGAAAATGAAAATAACTCAAAACGCAGGATGGGTTAAAAACACTGACCGAGTCGTTAAGAAAGCTCGTCAGCGTCTCTACTTTCTGCGTAAACTTAGAGAATTCACCACTAACTCTAAGATTCTGCTTAACTTTTATTGCTGCACCATTGAGAGTTTACTTGTTGGTTCTGTGTCTGTGTGGTTTGGAAACATCACAGATAAAGAAAAGAGAGCTTTAAACAAGGTGCTCCGCTCTGCAAAGAGGACCGTGGGCTGTGAGCTTCCTGTTCTGGAGGTTCTTTATAAATCCAGACTTTTAAACAAAGCTCTTAGGATTGTTAATGACTCTTCTGGCCACCCTGGAAAAGCCATGTTCCAGCTTCTTCCCTCTGGCAGAAGATATCGCTCTCTGAGATGCAGGACATCTCGTTACGCTAACAGTTTTTATCCACAGGCTGTTATCAGTGTGAACAGAGCACTTTAATGATTTGCACTTGTTTTGAAACTGTTTTAGTCGATCGATTTCACAGTGACATTTGTTTACTGTTTTATTTGTTTTATTTTTGTCTTTTAATGTTGTTTTATGTCTGTATTTGTCTGTGCACACTGGAGACTTTTGCTAATGTATTCCAATGTGGTGTTTTTACTGCAAATGGCAAATAAACTGAATCTGAATCAGGACTGCAAAAATAAGTATATGATCAAAGCAAATACAATGTCAAAATCCAGCGTAAAAATAGAAACA
This sequence comes from Knipowitschia caucasica, assembly GCA_964034765.1. NCBI lineage: Eukaryota > Metazoa > Chordata > Actinopteri > Gobiiformes > Gobiidae > Knipowitschia > Knipowitschia caucasica. The sequence continues at coordinate 2,986,103 of OZ035833.1, forward strand.
AGAACCATACAGGGGACGAAGACGAGATCTAGACAGGACGGGGAAAGGACAATGTCGGAAGAGGGTGTGAAAGAATACACTAGGTTTAAATCAATGGGGGCGCTGACATCTGACTGCTTGCTGGTGGGGGTGTACCCAGAAACAGAATTATCCCAGTTAATTCTAATGATACCTTCTTTCCTCTCGAAAACGGCTTTAAAACCTGGTCCAAAAAGTCGGCCCAACACTACGTTTCAGACAATTTTGTATTATTATTTTTCTTCTTTGGACCAGTCTAGTTTAGCCGCTGTGGACTTGCACTTGTTAAATGAATGGTGTGCCGGCAAACGCATGCGCACGTTTCTTTTTTCAAATTTTTCTGCGGGAGAGGATGCCCGTGGTTAATTTAAATCAGTGCATGTTGGTCACACATGAAATTAAACGGAGAAAATAGGCGTCTTTGAGTCTGTGTATGGTTTAGATACACAAGACTAACAAGACTCAGTGGAGACACGAGAGGACAGGGCAGGTCATCACAACAAGAAGGAGAACCAAGGGACACACGGGGGTAACAAGTCCAAAAATAAAATAGGAAATGTACCTAAACCATGACAAATACAACTGCCATGGCATGTTTACCTCATTTTAAAGCCAGGGTACACAACCTTTCTATTGAATAACTAATCCATATCTAAGCCATAAGAAGACATAATGAACTTTTTCCTTTTGGTGGTCCTCTCTTTTTCACTTTTCTGTTACACCAGAGGTCAAAGTTACTGGTAATGACCAAAGGAATAACATTAGTAATGCTGTATACACTGTTACTTCCAACACTGGGTATGAAACCCTTTGTATCTGGGTTGTCAGCCTCTCCAAAGGCGTTGAGGAGAGGTTTGAGTTGACTTGGATGGAGCAGTCCGTGCGAAACGTTGACTCGGGAATGGTGCGTTCACTTGTGACGTTCTGGCTCAACAAATGCACTTGTTTTTGAGGCATTATTTTAGTATTCTGCAGCCATGTGGCGCTGCCGGCACTTTGTAAAAGGCTTTGTGAGCAAGAATCCCAGCTGTGTACGCCGCTGCTTACAATGTTGTACGAATACATTCATTATGATGCACTCCATACGTTTACTTCATCCCCTGGAATGACAAAACATGAGGAATAAGAAGACATTTTTAAAGCTTTTGACCATGTTTTTGACCCCTCACATCGTGTAGAAACTGACAAACAGTCAAATGAAATACCAACCCAGGGCTGCATTACAATCAAAGTGTGGTTTATTATATTTAGTAAATGTATATACGGGTACAAGATAAACAAACCCATGACCGCTTGGCGGTGCCTTGTGAGTCTCTAACGAGGAGATGACTAGACATTTACAGTAAACAAACGTGAATGTTTCTACTTCAAATACGAATCTGAAAACTTTATTGTCCACCAAGGTGGAAAATTGTCTTTAGTTGTCATCTTAAAATAAATAAAAACACAAATCCAGCAAAATACCATGTGGCACTACATCCACTGTACAATTGGACCCCAAAAGTATGAACAAACTGGGAACAGAATCCCCAACAAGGCCTGAGTCAACCTTCAGATAGAAAACGTGAGACAGGCTTCTGTGATATACAAATACACTTGCTTTTCCTTACCTTGAAATATGTGGTTCAAGGCTCTCCTTTCCACAGTCTTAGCTGAACACTGGTCTGAACACTGGTCTGATATTTGAAACAGTCTGTCCTTTGGATGCAGAGTGGGTCTGCACATCAACCCACTGCTCCTGCTGCCAACAGAACAACCAGAGTCTGTGAGGGTTTGTGGGAGAATGGGCAGTGTTTGGATTAGGGATGTAAATCGGTGACCGGTTAACCGGTGGTTGACCGTCACAGCGTTAACCGGTCAAAGTTGTCGGTTAAAAAAGAGAAAAGGGGGAGAGGGGAGGTCTCTTCATAACGCTATTTTAAGCCCTATTTGCACGATGTGACGAGCGGGTCCCTATCTAGCTGTGTGCGCCAATGTAACAGTAAACTCTGGGCCGACTCTCACGCCGTACGCGCCACATATGCACGCACACATGTACACGCACACACACACACACACATACACATCCCCCCCCCTCCATTGACACGTAACATCCACACGCATCATTTCTCCCCTGTGTTACCGTCTGCTAGTTGCACACTGGTGCGGGTCAGAACTACATTGGAGCTTATATTTACACACACATACATACATGTATTGCACACACACACACAGCTTACATATACACACACACAGACATATACACACATACATACATGTATTGCACACATAGCTTACATATACACACACACAGACATATACACACATACATACATGTATTGTACACACACACATACCGGTCTGTCGCGCTCCTCTGTGTCACGGAGCCCAAAGCATTCTTGCAAATACACGGCTCCAGTCAAACCACATGGACCATGTTTGTGCTGCTGGTCCTTGTCATTAGATCAGCTCCACACTGATCACTTAAACTTTAGCGGAGACCTGCGAGACGCGGCTCGTCACTCGCTGCCCTGACCATGTGGACGAGCTGTCTTTTTCTTAAAAATGCTTTAAGCCGCAGCACAGAAGAATGGGAAGATTAAAGCAGTTCTCTGTGCGCAAAGGTGCCGAAGCTGTTGCGGGTTTGGGCGCCGCTGTCTCAACTCTGATCCAGTAGAACGCTCAGCTGCACATATGAAAAGTACGCAGCTCGAAATGGCTGTTATTTCAAAGAACGTGGACTATTTTAAACTACGCGGTTAACCGGTTTCAACCGGTTAATGAGGCTCGGTGGTCGGTTATGAAAATTCATAGTTTTTTACATCCCTAGTTTGGATCAGCAGTGGGCGATACCTAACTTTAAAACCACAACAAAAACACAACTATTTCATAAAAGCAGTTTGCTTCTATCACTAGTTTTCACATGAATATACAGTATGTTTGGCCTTTGTCTCATCGTTCGATCAGAGAAAGAGAGAACCCTCCCCTCAGTCTATCAGCTCTAAACCCAAAGCGTCCAATAGTGACTCCTACAAATATTTAAAACATATTATGTTACAAGAAAAAGACAGTAGGTGGTCTCATATATATATATATATCTCTAATATAAAAATAAATGTATGGTTTATGAAAAAAGTAAGGTACTGCAGCTTTAGCCATAAGCCATGTATCAGTGTGACTTCACCAATACTGCTTTCACCAGAAGATATGAGCTCCTGAGACCAGCTCCTTCATCAGATATAATTGGTCATAACTTCATTTACAAAATTAATATAGATCCTGCAGAGCGCAGAGTGGTGACACTATACAAGGACTTTTTAAATACAATTCATAGACAAAATAAAGGACTCCAGAAGTCCAGCTCCAACGACTATGTGTTTGTTTAATCACACAGACTCAGCTTGTATTAAAATGAATAATGGAAATGTGGTATGACAGTAAAGTCTCAATAGTAACTGATTAAATGTGGGACTCGCCAACACTGCATGAATTCAAGGTTTTCGTTTTACCGCCTTACCCCCCCAGACTGTCCTTGCTCCCGCCTCCCGCTCCCTCATCAGAATAATGAGCCTAACGAACGGTAAACGTCCCCAATCCCCCAGCGGGTCTGCTCGCCGCGCCGATGTATCCAGCTGCACTTAAGCCCGATTAGAGCCACCCTCTGTCTGCTCCAAACCAGGCAAATATTCTGTTTATCCCAACGCCAATGGACTTCACTTTTAACAAGACTCCCAGGAGCTGCTGTCTGCGGCTCGGCACCCAATGCAACAGTTCTGTGTCCAACAAGTGTGTGTGTGTGTGTGTGTGTGTGTGTGTGTTTGTGTGTGTGTGCGTGTGCGTGTTTGTATGTGCAGACAAAAGTATAGGGGAAAACTGGTCAAACTGGACCAGAATCAAATCAGACTGAAGTTAGTTTTTTTCCCACGCGTTTCATTTTCTTAACACCATCTGACAGAAGACTAAACAGAAAAAAGTTCGATTTTGAAGTAGTTCCACATTTAGACCAAGTGTATCTCAGTGTGTGGAGCTGGAAGTATGGCCCATAAATTTCATTTCATTTTCATCCTTTTATTATCCATTTCCGGGTCAGTGGGGTGGCAATCAGAGCTGCACCCAATTCACAATGCATCATTAATTTGGATTTGGCAATTTCCCAAGTGAAATGACGCTCTTTGCAATCACGTGGCTATTGATTACCCTTCTTACTTTTTTCACCATGTATTTTTCACTTACAATATTATATCACATTCTAAAACATGACCGTGAAAAGTATTGTTAGTTTTAATGAATAAAAATAATGCATAATCTTTTAAAAGTTCCACGGCCTAATATCCAGAAGTTAGTGAGGGAAGGATGAAGCGTGAGGTGAAGAGGGAGCAGCGTCTGCAGTCAGAGCTCTATCAGACTGTCGTGGTGAAGAGGGAGCAGCGTCTGCAGTCAGAGCTCTATCAGACTGTCGTGGTGAAGAGGGAGCAGCGTCTGCAGTCAGAGCTCTATCAGACTGTCGTGGTGAAGAGGGAGCAGCGTCTGCAGTCAGAGCTGTATCGGACTGTTGTAGTGAAGAGGGAGCAGCGTCTGCAGTCAGAGCTGTATCAGACTGTAGAGAAGATGGAGCAGCGTCTGCAGTCAGAGCTGTATCGGACTGTTGTAGTGAAGAGGGAGCAGCGTCTGCAGTCAGAGCTGTATCAGACTGTTGTAGTGAAGAGGGAGCAGCGTCTGCAGTCAGAGCTCTATCAGACTGTTGTGGTAAAGAGGGATCAGCGTCTGCAGTCAGAGCTCTATCAGACTGTTGTGGTAAAAAGGGATCAGCGTCTGCAGTCAGAGCTCTATCAGACTGTTGTAGTGAAGAGGGAGCAGCGTCTGCAGTCAGAGCTGTATCAGACTGTTGTAGTGAAGAGGGAGCAGCGTCTGCAGTCAGAGCTGTATCAGACTGTTGTGGCGAAGAGGGAGCAGCGTCTGCAGTCAGAGCTGTATCAGACTGTTGTGGCGAAGAGGGAGCAGCGTCTGCAGTCAGAGCTGTATCAGACTGTTGTGGCGAAGAGGGAGCAGCGTCTGCAGTCAGAGCTGTATCAGACTGTTGTGGCGAAGAGGGAGCAGTGTCTGAAGTCAGAGCTGTATCAGACGGTAGAGAAGAGGGAGCAGCGTCTGCAGTCAGAGCTGTATCGGACTGTTGTGATGAAGAGGGAGCAGCGTCTTCAGTCAGAGCTGTATTGGACTGTTGTGATGAAGAGGGAGCAGCGTCTGCAGTCAGAGCTCTATCAGACTGTCGTGGTGAAGAGGGAGCAGCGTCTGCAGTCAGAGCTGTATCGGACTGTTGTAGTGAAGAGGGAGCAGCGTCTGCAGTCAGAGCTGTATCAGACTGTAGAGAAGAGGGAGCAGCGTCTGCAGTCAGAGCTGTATCAGACTGTTGTAGTGAAGAGGGAGCAGCGTCTGCAGTCAGAGCTCTATCAGACTGTTGTGGTAAAAAGGGATCAGCGTCTGCAGTCAGAGCTCTATCAGACTGTTGTAGTGAAGAGGGAGCAGCGCCTGCAGTCAGAGCTGTATCGGACTGTTGTGGCGAAGAGGGAGCAGCGTCTGCAGTCAGAGCTGTATCAGACCGTTGTAGTGAAGAGGGAGCAGCGTCTGCAGTCAGAGCTGTATCAGACTATTGGGGCGAAGAGGGAGCAGCGTCTGCAGTCAGAGCTGTATCGGACTGTTGTGGCGAAGAGGGAGCAGCGTCTGCAGTCAGAGCTGTATCAGACTGTTGTGGCGAAGAGGGAGCAGCGTCTGAAGTCAGAGCTGTATCAGACTGTTGTAGTGAAGAGGGAGCAGCGTCTGCAGTCAGAGCTGTATCAGACTGTTGTGGCGAAGAGGGAGCAGCGTCTGCAGTCAGAGCTGTATCAGACTGTTGTGGCGAAGAGGGAGCAGCGTCTGAAGTCAGAGCTGTATCAGACGGTAGAGAAGAGGGAGCAGCGTCTGAAGTCAGAGCTGTATCAGACTGTTGTAGTGAAGAGGGAGCAGCGTCTACAGTCAGAGCTGTATCGGACTGTTGTGATGAAGAGGGAGCAGCGTCTGCAGTCAGAGCTCTATCAGACTGTCGTGGTGAAGAGGGAGCAGCGTCTGCAGTCAGAGCTGTATCGGACTGTTGTAGTGAAGAGGGAGCAGCGTCTGCAGTCAGAGCTGTATCAGACTGTAGAGAAGAGGGAGCAGCGTCTGCAGTCAGAGCTCTATCAGACTGTTGTAGTGAAGAGGGAGCAGCGTCTGCAGTCAGAGCTGTATCAGACTGTTGTAGTGAAGAGGGAGCAGCGTCTGCAGTCAGAGCTGTATCAGACTGTTGTAGTGAAGAGGGAGCAGCGTCTGCAGTCAGAGCTGTATCAGACTGTTGTAGTGAAGAGGGAGCAGCGTCTGCAGTCAGAGCTGTATCAGACTGTTGTGGCGAAGAGGGAGCAGCGTCTGCAGTCAGAGCTGTATCAGACTGTTGTGGCGAAGAGGGAGCAGCGTCTGAAGTCAGAGCTGTATCAGACGGTAGAGAAGAGGGAGCAGCGTCTGAAGTCAGAGCTGTATCAGACTGTTGTAGTGAAGAGGGAGCAGCGTCTACAGTCAGAGCTGTATCGGACTGTTGTGATGAAGAGGGAGCAGCGTCTGCAGTCAGAGCTCTATCAGACTGTCGTGGTGAAGAGGGAGCAGCGTCTGCAGTCAGAGCTGTATCGGACTGTTGTAGTGAAGAGGGAGCAGCGTCTGCAGTCAGAGCTGTATCAGACTGTAGAGAAGAGGGAGCAGCGTCTGCAGTCAGAGCTCTATCAGACTGTTGTAGTGAAGAGGGAGCAGCGTCTGCAGTCAGAGCTGTATCAGACTGTTGTAGTGAAGAGGGAGCAGCGTCTGCAGTCAGAGCTGTATCAGACTGTTGTAGTGAAGAGGGAGCAGCGTCTGCAGTCAGAGCTGTATCAGACTGTTGTAGTGAAGAGGGGCAGCGTCTGCAGTCAGAGCTCTATCAGACTGTTGTGGTAAAAAGGGATCAGCGTCTGCAGTCAGAGCTCTATCAGACTGTTGTAGTGAAGAGGGAGCAGCGTCTGCAGTCAGAGCTGTATCAGACTGTTGTAGTGAAGAGGGAGCAGCGTCTGCAGTCAGAGCTGTATCAGACTGTTGTAGTGAAGAGGGAGCAGCGTCTGCAGTCAGAGCTCTATCAGACTGTTGTGGTAAAAAGGGATCAGCGTCTGCAGTCAGAGCTCTATCAGACTGTTGTAGTGAAGAGGGAGCAGCGTCTGCAGTCAGAGCTGTATCGGACTGTTGTAGTGAAGAGGGAGCAGCGCCTGCAGTCAGAGCTGTATCGGACTGTTGTGGCGAAGAGGGAGCAGCGTCTGCAGTCAGAGCTGTATCAGACCGTTGTAGTGAAGAGGGAGCAGCGTCTGCAGTCAGAGCTGTATCAGACTATTGGGGCGAAGAGGGAGCAGCGTCTGCAGTCGGAGCTGTTTAGTTTAGTTTAGTTTAGTTTATTAAGATCCCCATTAGCCACTGAGATGCAATGGCTAATCTTCCTGGGGTCTCCTCAAAATCATTACATGCTTTTACATATTTTTATACATAAATCACACACACACTCACACACACACACATACGACGATATGACAGCTCAGTGAGAAATCATTTACAACTATGAAAAAATAAAAAATAATAATAATAATAATAATAATAGTAACAAATGAACTTTCTCCAGTGGTTTCAGTCCAACTCAAATATAAAATATTATATTTGATGTATAATTAATGTTCATGTGTGAAAAGATATAGCTTTAATTTCTTTTGAAAATGAATTCTCTCACTCTCTTTGATCAGAAAGGAGGGCAACAAGTTCCATGCAACCATGGCTCGATAGACTACAGTTTTCTGCATTTTATTTGTTCTGCAAGCAGGGAGCACACACCTTAAATCACTACTTTGCCGTGTGGCATGATCATGGGAATTTGAAAACAGTTTCAATTTATTATATATTGTTTCAGGATTGTGTGACACTAAAACATTCCTGATAAACGTTAATAAATAATACTGTGTTCTGCTTTTTACAGTGAGCCAGGCTAAACTGTTGTGCATTGTTGTGACATTTGTTCTGTACGGGCAGCTCAATACAATTCTGGCAGCTTTGTTCTGAGCGACTTGTAATTTGTGTAGGTTGCTTTCACATGTGTTTGACCAAACCACCGACGCATAATCCATCTGGGAAAGAACTAATGACTGCACAAGTCTCTTGGTCAACCACTGTGGTATACATTTCCTACAGTGTTTGATCATCCCCATGCTTCTTCCCATTTTTTTAACTATACAATTTATGTGACTGTTCCATGACAACTTTGAATCAACTATTACCCCCAATAATTTTGTCTCTTCTACTTGTTCAATAATGTTTCCTTCTAACATCAAATATAATTTAGGTGTTGCTTTCAACATGTACTGTGACCCAATTAACATGCATTTTGTTTTTTCAGAATTTAATACCAACCTATTCTCGTGAACCCACTTTGCTACCTGAGATAATTCCTCATTAAGAATGTTATTAAGCTGCCCTACTGTAGATGCAGATGCATATAAAGTAGTATCATCTGCATATACAGCCATGGTTGCATGTTTCAATACCAATGGAAAATCATTAGTAAAAATTGAAAATAATAATGGTCCCAGGCAACTGCCCTGGGGCACTCCACAACTCATTCTTTCAACCTCAGAATAGCTACCATTAAAATAAACTTTATACTCTCGATTACTTAAGTAACTTTCAATCCATATTATGTTATATATTATTCAATAATGTATTGTGTTATGTTGTATATTATGTTATATATTATGCTGTATGTTATTCTTTATTCAAGGCTAGGTTTAAAACAGTCCTCTTTAGTTTAGCATATGGCTAGGAAGGTAAGACTCGGAGAAGGTTAAACTCCTCAGAGTGTTAGTCAAGCTGCATAGGGAGTCAGTTTGCTGGGAGAAGTATGGTAACTTGAGCACTATCCTCTCCTCCTTCCTACTTTATCTGTTTAGCATTTTTAGGATTCTGACTGTAGTTTGTTCATTGCTATTCACCCGTTGTCCCATTGTCTGTTTCATGGTACGATGACGGGATCTCTGAGCCTGGCCTCTTCCATCTACACCTGCGGACTGCCCCGCCCGACCCGCCTGGGAGTGCTTTGGTCCTGCACCGGACCTGTCCACGTTCAGCGTCCACTGGTCCACGTTCTGTAGCTAGCTTAGGTCCTAGATCATTAGTCTGTCCGTCCGGAGGAGCGGATCCCTTTCTCATATGGGTCTCCCTCCCTGTGGGTTTCCCTAGTTCTCCTCCAAGGTTTCTCACTTTTTCCCACTGGGTTTTTTAAGAGTTTTTCCTTGTCGATGCAGGAGGGTCTTGTTGGACAGTTAGTGTCCAACAGAAAGGATTGGTGATGATCAGGACACTTTAGCATTCTACAACATGTATGGACATTTTCTTCTGTGTGTGCTTTATATTCTTCATGTGTTTTAACTGTTGATTCTCTGACCTGTGTTGGTGATTTCAATGGTTTTGTTAAGTCCTCTGAGATGACTTCTGTTGTGACCTAGGGCTATACAAGAATAAATTGTATTGTATTGTGTATTGTATTGTATTTTAAGGCTGTTGATTGAAATCCATAACAGCATAACTTATTCAACAAAATACTATGGTCTAAAACATCAAAAGCAGCACTAAAGTCTAATAATATTGTCCCAACTAAGTTTTTACGATCAATTTCCTGCAGCCAGTCATCAGTAATCTGAGTGAGAGCAGTAGTTGTGGAGTGATCCGCTTTATATGCATGCTGACAGCTCGTATTTAATCGGTTGTTTAAAAAATACTCTTGTATTTGGTTGTATACTACTTTTTCCATGATTTTGCTTAATGCTGGTAACAGACTAATTGGTCTACTGTTTTTATTCGAAAATGGATCTTTATTATGTTTTATTAGAGGTATTATTTTTGCTTTTTTCCATTCAGTAGGAAAAATGCCTTTGTTTAAACTTAGATTAATGATATGAGTAACAGGCGTCACAATTCTATCTGAGACCAATTTTAAAAATTTTATCTCCAAATGATCGATACCTGCTGGTTTCTCTTTGCTTCCTTTCAATAATTTTTTTACCTGATTTTCTGACACCGTTTTAAATGCAAACATACATTCTTTTGTATTCATTATACACTTCCTAATTAACTCATTTGAAATAGTGTTCCTCTGTCCTGTTCCCATGTAATTTCTCAATTTCTCAACTTTACTTTTAAAGAACTGGCTCAAACTATTAGAAATATCTTTGGGGTTAGTCAAATAGGTTCCATTTGATTCTAGAAAAGTATTTGTTGATTTAGCATTTCTTCCTAATATTTCATTTAATGTTCCCCAAATTCTTCTGTTGTCTAGATTAGCATCCTTAATCTTTCTTTGATAATATGATTGCTTTTTACGTCTATTCAGTTTAGTCACACAGTTTAGTCACACAGTTTCGCAATTTGCAATAACTTCTCCAGTGTACAATGTCTTTGGTTGTATTTGCTTCAACTTTGGCTTCATCTCTCTTTCTCATACACTCTTTTAGTTCTTGATCAATCCAAGGAGCAGAGACATGTCTCACTGCTTTTCTTCTCAGAGGAGCATGTTTATCTATGACTTTTGTAATTAAGGCATTAAATACTTCCACAGCCCGACATGGATCCCGTTCTTGTGCTACAACCGACCAATCTATACTACTGACTTCTGCAACAAAATCATCTTCCCTAAAATGCTTAAATAATCTTTTAAATATAAATTTTTGACCATGTTTTTGTACTTTTGTATTTCTAATCACTGCAATTAAATTATGGTCACTGCAACCAACTGGAATGGACACAGCTTCAGAGCATAGCTCTGGCACATTTGTAAAAATCAAGTCAATTAATGTTGCTGAATGTGTACCATCAGTTTTTACATGTACCCTGGTGTCATCACGGATCAGCTGTGATAGGTTACAGGTGTTCACTAGGGAAACTAGTTTGCTTTTCAAACTGCAACCTTGAGATTTCCAGTCTATATTTAAATCTCCGAGAAAGAATATTTCATTGTTACCATCACATGTCCTATCCAACATTTCACATATTTGATCGAGATACATGACAGCAGCACTTGGGGGTCGGTAGCCGCATCCAATAAGAACAGGCTTCATATGAGGAAGATGTAGTTGTACCCACATCACTTCCACTCCTATAACACTGAGATCATTTCTAACTCTGACTGGGATATGACTTTGAACATAACAGGCTACTCCTCCACCATGTGCATTCCTATCTAATCTGTAAATATTGTATCCTTCTATACTTAAAGAAGGGCTATTTATATTCGAGTCTAAGTGCGTTTCAGATAATACTAACACCTGTAAGTTATAGTTCTGCAATAATTCTTGCATGTCATTCACTTTATTTCTTAAGCTGCACACATTCAAATGAGCTATCTTGAATCCACATTTTCCAAAATCAATATTACTTTGAACCATGAGTTTCATGAAAAATAGGTTTTACACAGATCTTTCAAAGAGCGTCGACAAACACACACATTCACACACGCATTCAAACACATCAGCATTGTAATGAAAAGAGAAAAAACAATAGATACACCGCAACAGCGAGTTACGCAGTCTCTTTTTCAACTTAAATCTTCCACTTAACTAATTTCATGCCCCCCCCCCAAAAAAAGTCATGTTTGACTGATATTTCTTCCTTTTTCATATCGTATCCAGAGTACCTTTATCATGTCTCTTTCTTTTATCCTTTCTTCTCTAGTCCAGGCTCGATTACACTTTTGAAATAGATATCCGCAGCAGTGTTCTCAGTGAACTTTTTAGTCTCACCTTTGAATGTTATTATCAGCGTTGCTGGATGAATGATCCCGTGCCTCACTCCGGCATCTCTCAGTTTGGACCGTGTCTCCCAAAAGCTGGTTCGTTTCTTGGCCATCTCTGCGGTCAGGTCCGGGAAAATTCTCAACTTCATCCCACAAATATGTAACACCTTTTCCTTTTTAGCGGCCTTTAATATCTCCTCTCTCGTTGTCCTCTTCTGAAGGCGCACAATCATTGCTCTTTCTGTGGCTCTCCCCACTGGCCCGACCCGGTGCGCCACATCCACTTCTGGTTCCGACAGTATTTTGCCTTGAAAGAGTTCTTTAAACAACCCGCTTTATATAATCAGTCGGGTTACCTTTCTCAATATCTTTCGTCAGTCCAAACACACGTACATTCTGCTTTCGACTGTGCATTTCCAGGCGCTCCGTTTTGTCCAGGAGCTCCGCATTGACTTTACGCACTGCCTCGCATTCAGCCTCCAACTTTGTCATGCGCTGGTCCATTGAAGATAACGTTTTATCAACTTCATCCAACCTCCGTGTGCATGCGGAGATCTCTTCAGTGATTGTTTTGAACTCTTTAACCACCACACTTATCTCCTCTTTCATAATGGAACGGATCAGATCCGCCAATTCGTGTTTGTCCTGCACACCTGTCATGCCACATGCGTCGTCCTCACCCAGCCTCACTCCAATCTGCGCTTGTTCGGCCTTTTTAGTGTGAATCTTGGGATTATTGCGCAGATTCCGGGACATCGCCGTGCGTAATACAATTCACTTTGTTTCACTCCACGTAAAGGTACTATTTAGAGACTCAAAAGTAGTTATTCAAGGCATACTCTGAGACGCGTTCTCAGCGTGTGTCCTCAGCTGTCGCGCATGCTCAGTCGATAGAGCTGTATCGGACTGTTGTGGCGAAGAGGGAGCAGCGTCTGCAGTCAGAGCTGTATCAGACTGTTGTGGCGAAGAGGGAGCAGCGTCTGCAGTCAGAGCTGTATCAGACTGTTGCTTAATGTTGCGGATGCTAGTTTTTTTTTAAAGTTTTTTTTTACAGCTACAAAGTTGTGGAGAATTTTACACAAACTTTAAGCCACTCTCCTAATTGGAATGCCTTGTTTTTACTATTGCATAATTGCTCACAGGAGACAATCCAAGCATTAAGCAGCATGAGATAAACGAGTATAACAGATATATGCAAATTACTGCAGCACGACGGCAAATGTGTGTTTTCATTGTCATCTACGGAGATTCACTTCTGATCGATTTTAGTATTTTAATCCTGCTTTTTTGATGCATCTACTCCAACAACAAGTTTACATAGATAGATAGATACTTTATTGATCCCTGTTGGAGAGATTCAGGTGTCCAGCAGCAGCAGAAACACATCCATCCACACAAACACGTGGAGTAGCCGCTTGGCCGCTTGGTTCGGATTTTTCAAGAAGTTAGCATTCCTCCAGTGGATTTTCGCTTGATCCGCTCGGTTCGGTTCTTGAATCCTGTCCGCTCTGGTCTGGGCCAGTGCAAAACCATGAACACTGTACTGCAGCAACATCTCAGGTAGAAAAAAGGCCAGACAAATAACAAATATAAGCAGAAAACAACAACTGTTTCAGAGCTATTTCAGACTTGCTGCCGTTTCCAGCGCATTCTTCTCGTTCGTATTTATCTTAATCGATAATTGCAAGTGACTTTTTGCTCTAACTATGTAATATCGTCTCCTCATAACTGTCAAATGGCACGAGACTGAGAACGGGCAATTGCAGAACAACACCTAATCCAACAATATCTCATAAAAGGCCGTAATATATATCACGATTCCAATGTTTTTCCCCATTATTTATGACATAATGGAAGCGTGGAATAATGCTTCTCCCACACAGGCATTCTTCAGAACCAGTCTCATTCCCTTTTGATAAAACACTACTGTCACGCAATTTACACAGCACCCCTGGCTCGGTCCTCCGCACATTTTTCATTCTATTTCGGTCTCGCAATTCAACCCAAAACGAACCAACGTGTCGCTTTTGTCATTCGTTCTGCTCGGCCTTCAATCGGCCACGCCCGTGCCCGATATGGAACGGCGTGTTTTCTAATGAGCGATGATGGGAGCCCTGTGTGATGGATGTGGCTCGCTTTAATGGCTCCATCAACATGACTTCATCTGCGATCGCTGCGGTCGTAAACGTTATTGTTTGGCATCGGAGGAGTTGTTTATGTCATGTCCGCTTTGGTACGATTCAAAACTCTGTGGGATTCTCATATGAGCGCATGGTAAATAGGCTAAAGAAAAGGGGCAGAGATAGATCGGCCTGGGACACATTCTGGTCAAACGTTATGATTCATTCCACTCAACAGGAGGAAACATGATATGATCTCAACCACTCCATTCCAACCATTATTTTGAAGTAAGTAAGTCAAGTTTATTTGTATAGCGCATTTCACAAACCAGGGTCACAAAGCGTTTCACACATTGAAATACATAAAATACACCTACAAGTCAGATTTAAAAAAACAAGAACACAGACAAACAGTTCACAGAGGCCAATGACCAGTGCGGTGAGAAAGTCCGTCTAAACAAATGCGTCTTAAGTTGGGACTTAAAATCATAGACAGTCTCTAAGATGCGCAGAGACTGAGGGGACCATCAACAGGTTCTGAGTGGGGGGCCATCAACAGGTTCTGAGTGGGGGACCATCAACAAGTTCTGAGTGGGGGACCATCAACAGGTTCTGAGTGGGGGACCATCAACAGGTTCTGAGTGGGGGCCAATCTACAGGTTCTGAGTGGGGGACCATCAACAGGTTCTGAGTGGGGGACCATCAACAGGTTCTGAGTGGAGGACCATCAACAGGTTATGAGTGGGGGACCATCAACAGGTTCTGAGTGGAGGACCATCAACAGGTTCTGAGTGGGGGACCATCAACAGGTTCTGAGTGGGGGACCATCAACAGGTTCTGAGTGGGGGACCATCAACAGGTTCTGAGTGGAGGACCATCAACAGGTTCTGAGTGGAGGACCATCAACAGGTTCTGAGTGGAGGACCATCAACAGGTTCGGAGTGGGGGACCATCAACAGGTTCTGAGTGGAGGACCATCAACAGGTTCTGAGTGGAGGACCATCAACAGGTTCGGAGTGGGGGACCATCAACAGGTTCTGAGTGGAGGACCATCAACAGGTTCGGAGTGGGGGACCATCAACAGGTTCTGAGTGGGGGACCATCAACAGGTTCTGAGTGGGGGACCATCAACAGGTTCTGAGTGGGGGACCATCAACAGGTTCTGAGTGGAGGACCATCAACAGGTTCTGAGTGGAGGACCATCAACAGGTTCTGAGTGGAGGACCATCAACAGGTTCTGAGTGGGGGACCATCAACAGGTTCTGAGTGGAGGACCATCAACAGGTTCTGAGTGGAGGACCATCAACAGGTTCTGAGTGGGGGACCATCAACAGGTTCTGAGTGGAGGACCATCAACAGGTTCTGAGTGGGGGACCATCAACAGGTTCTGAGTGGGGGACCATCAACAGGTTCTGAGTGGGGGACCATCAACAGGTTCTGAGTGGAGGACCATCAACAGGTTCTGAGTGGGGGACCATCAACAAGTTCTGAGTGGGGGACCATCAACAGGTTCTGAGTGGGGGACCATCAACAGGTTCTGAGTGGGGGCCAATCTACAGGTTCTGAGTGGGGGACCATCAACAGGTTCTGAGTGGGGGACCATCAACAGGTTCTGAGTGGAGGACCATCAACAGGTTCTGAGTGGGGGACCATCAACAGGTTCTGAGTGGGGGACCATCAACAGGTTCTGAGTGGAGGACCATCAACAGGTTCTGAGTGGGGGACCATCAACAGGTTCTGAGTGGGGGACCATCAACAGGTTCTGAGTGGGGGACCATCAACAGGTTTTGAGTGGAGGACCATCAACAGGTTCTGAGTGGGGGACCATCAACAGGTTCTGAGTGGAGGACCATCAACAGGTTCTGAGTGGGGGACCATCAACAAGTTCTGAGTGGGGGCCCATCAACAGGTTCTGAGTGGGGGACCATCAACAGGTTCTGAGTGGAGGACCATTAACAGGTTCTGAGTGGGGGACCATCAACAGGTTCTGAGTGGAGGACCATCAACAGGTTCTGAGTGGGGGACCATCAACAGGTTCTGAGTGGAGGACCATCAACAGGTTCTGAGTGGGGGACCATCAACAGGTTCTGAGTGGAGGACCATCAACAGGTTCTGAGTGGGGGACCATCAACAGAGTTTGATGGGACCATGAACAGGTTCTGAGTGGGGGACCATCTGAGGGGGACCAACAGGTTCTGAGTGGGGGACCATCAACAGGTTCTGAGTGGGGGTCAACAGTTCTGAGGGGGACCATCCATCAACAGGTTCTGAGTGGGGGACCATCAACAGGTTCTGAGTGGGGGACCATCAACAGGTTCTGAGTGGGGGACCATCAACAGGTTCTGAGTGGGGACCATCAACAGGTTCTGAGTGGAGGACCACAAGGTTCTGACCATCAACAGGTTCTGAGTGGGGGACCATCAACAGGTTCTGAGTGGGGGACCATCAACAGGTTCTGAGTGGAGGACCATCAACAGGTTCTGAGTGGAGGACCATCAACAGGTTCTGAGTGGGGGACCATCAACAGGTTCTGAGTGGGGACCATCAA
Source organism: Knipowitschia caucasica (assembly GCA_964034765.1). Classification (NCBI taxonomy): domain Eukaryota; kingdom Metazoa; phylum Chordata; class Actinopteri; order Gobiiformes; family Gobiidae; genus Knipowitschia; species Knipowitschia caucasica. The sequence goes on from OZ035833.1 coordinate 3,002,613, forward strand.
CAGGTTCTGAGTGGGGACTACCATGGGGACATCAACAGGTTCTGAGTGGGGGACCATCAACAGGTTCTGAGTGGGGGACCATCAACAGGTTCTGAGTGGAGGACCATCAACAGGTTCTGAGTGGAGGACCATCAACAGGTTCTGAGTGGGGGACCATCAACAGGTTCTGAGTGGAGGACCATCAACAGGTTCTGAGTGGAGGACCATCAACAGGTTCTGAGTGGAGGACCATCAACAGGTTCGGAGTGGGGGACCATCAACAGGTTCTGAGTGGAGGACCATCAACAGGTTCTGAGTGGAGGACCATCAACAGGTTCGGAGTGGGGGACCATCAACAGGTTCTGAGTGGAGGACCATCAACAGGTTCGGAGTGGGGGACCATCAACAGGTTCTGAGTGGGGGACCATCAACAGGTTCTGAGTGGGGGACCATCAACAGGTTCTGAGTGGGGGACCATCAACAGGTTCTGAGTGGAGGACCATCAACAGGTTCTGAGTGGAGGACCATCAACAGGTTCTGAGTGGAGGACCATCAACAGGTTCTGAGTGGGGGACCATCAACAGGTTCTGAGTGGAGGACCATCAACAGGTTCTGAGTGGAGGACCATCAACAGGTTCTGAGTGGGGGACCATCAACAGGTTCTGAGTGGAGGACCATCAACAGGTTCTGAGTGGGGGACCATCAACAGGTTCTGAGTGGGGGACCATCAACAGGTTCTGAGTGGGGGACCATCAACAGGTTCTGAGTGGAGGACCATCAACAGGTTCTGAGTGGGGGACCATCAACAAGTTCTGAGTGGGGGACCATCAACAGGTTCTGAGTGGGGGACCATCAACAGGTTCTGAGTGGGGGCCAATCTACAGGTTCTGAGTGGGGGACCATCAACAGGTTCTGAGTGGGGGACCATCAACAGGTTCTGAGTGGAGGACCATCAACAGGTTCTGAGTGGGGGACCATCAACAGGTTCTGAGTGGGGGACCATCAACAGGTTCTGAGTGGAGGACCATCAACAGGTTCTGAGTGGGGGACCATCAACAGGTTCTGAGTGGGGGACCATCAACAGGTTCTGAGTGGGGGACCATCAACAGGTTTTGAGTGGAGGACCATCAACAGGTTCTGAGTGGGGGACCATCAACAGGTTCTGAGTGGAGGACCATCAACAGGTTCTGAGTGGGGGACCATCAACAAGTTCTGAGTGGGGGCCCATCAACAGGTTCTGAGTGGGGGACCATCAACAGGTTCTGAGTGGAGGACCATTAACAGGTTCTGAGTGGGGGACCATCAACAGGTTCTGAGTGGAGGACCATCAACAGGTTCTGAGTGGGGGACCATCAACAGGTTCTGAGTGGAGGACCATCAACAGGTTCTGAGTGGGGGACCATCAACAGGTTCTGAGTGGAGGACCATCAACAGGTTCTGAGTGGGGGACCATCAACAGGTTCTGAGTGGAGGACCATGAACAGGTTCTGAGTGGAGGACCATGAACAGGTTCTGAGTGGGGGACCATCAACAGGTTCTGAGTGGGGGACCATCAACAGGTTCTGAGTGGGGGACCATCAACAGGTTCTGAGTGGGGGACCATCAACAGGTTCTGAGTGGGGGACCATCAACAGGTTCTGAGTGGAGGACCATCAGCAGGTTCTGAGTGGGGGACCATCAACAGGTTCTGAGTGGGGGACCATCAACAGGTTCTGAGTGGGGGACCATCAACAGGTTCTGAGTGGAGGACCATCAACAGGTTCTGAGTGGAGGACCATCAACAGGTTCTGAGTGGGGGACCATCAACAGGCCCTGAGTGTGGGACCATCAACAGGTTCTGAGTGGAGGACCATCAACAGGTTCTGAGTGGAGGACCATCAGCAGGTTCTGAGTGGGGGACCATCAACAGGTTCTGAGTGGGGGACCATGAACAGGTTCTGAGTGGGGGACCATCAACAGGTTCTGAGTGGGGGACCATCAACAGGTTCTGAGTGGAGGACCATCAACAGGTTCTGAGTGGAGGACCATCAACAGGTTCTGAGTGGGGGACCATCAACAGGTTCTGAGTGGAGGACCATCAACAGGTTCTGAGTGGGGGACCATCAACAGGTTCTGAGTGGGGGACCATCAACAGGTTCTGAGTGGAGGACCATCAACAGGTTCTGAGTGGAGGACCATCAACAGGTTCTGAGTGGAGGACCATCAACAGGTTCTGAGTGGGGGACCATCAACAGGTTCTGAGTGGAGGACCATCAACAGGTTCTGAGTGGAGGACCATCAACAGGTTCTGAGTGGGGGACCATCAACAGGTTTAAAATGTATTCTGTGTGAGACTGGGAGCCAGTGTGAGGACTTCAGGATAGGAGTAATGTGGGCTCTCCTGTGGTAGCTCTCATGTGGGTGCTCTCTCCTGTGGTAGCTCTCATGTGGGTGCTCTCCTGTGGTAGCTCTCCTGTGGGTGCTCTCTCCTGTGGTAGCTCTCGTGTGGCTGCTCTCTCCTGTGGTAGCTCTCATGTGGCTGCTCTCCTGTGGTAGCTCTCCTGTGGGTGCTCTCTCCTGTGGTAGCTCTCGTGTGGCTTGCTCTCTCCTGTGGTAGCTCTCATGTGGGTGCTCTCCTGTGGTAGCTCTCATGTGACTGCTCTCTCCTGTGGTAGCTCTCATGTGGGTGCTCTCCTGTGGTAGCTCTCATGTGGGTGCTCTCCTGTGGTAGCTCTCATGTGGGTGCTCTCTCCTGTGGTAGCTCTCATGTGGGTGCTCTCTCCTGTGGTAGCTCTCATGTGGGTGCTCTCCTGTGGTAGCTCTCATGTGGGTGCTCTCTCCTGTGGTAGCTCTCATGTGGGTGCTCTCTCCTGTGGTAGCTCTCCTGTGGCTGCTCTCTGTCTGAAAGTTACATATGTATAGTGGCCATATATTCATAATGAGTGTCAACTGTGTTTTTTAATGTACCAAGAAAAGAAAAACATAGATAATTTTTTTTTGTTTTTTTTTTTTTAATCTTTTTAAATTATGTTAATGGGATTTCTACTATTAGGATGCTCTATTGTTTAGGGCTGTGCTACAATGTTTCTGATAAATATGAATACTGTTTAATTAGATGCAAGAGTGTCTAAGGACAGTGGGATGATCCAGGACACTCAACATTCAACAACATTTGAGGCCTTTTCCAACATTTATGGACACTTGTCATCTGCCCCTTTATGGACCAATTCCTCCATGTGTTTTTGATCTGGTCTCTGATCTGCACAATTACAATTTAGGGCTTTACAAAAATAAATTGAACTGAATTGAGAAACAAAATCAATGTCAATGACTTTTTATTCTTTAAAGGGGATGTTAGCAACTTCAATTGTTTATTTCTTTTTTTTAAATCATGTATATTTCTGACCATAGGAACCTGTACCAATGTGTACGGTAGATGCAGTACACCGTTTTAATCCCCAGTAAGAATGAATGAATGAAGCTTTTATTACAAACTCAGGGTCCAACATAGGGAGAGAATAGATTAACCAATGACAAAGGACCTTAAGGATTTATTTCGACCAATCAGGAAGCTGCAGAGATGTGCATGGGCGGGTCTAACCAGGGTTTGTCTTCAAAAAAATGAATTGCTAATTAGAAATACGTTTGATATTTCTGCAAGATAAACATTATAGGTATTTCCTTATGTTGTTGGTCCTAATGCTCGGCTGCCAAACTATTTCCATTTCAAAGTTAAAAATGTTTGTTGTTTACATCCCAAACACTCTCGTTACAGTCGATGCGGCTCAATAGGTGTGGGACAACATGGTACTCTCGCTAAATGGCTTGTTCTGAAGTCCTTATGGCATCACATTTGGAATTCGTCCAACCAATCCATCTCAGTATTTACTCAGTCGCATGCGTTCAGGTCCTGTCTGAAAATCTTTGACTTTAATTTAAGGTGAATCTAAACGACTATTGATTCTTGACAAAACTCCATGGATACAAACTCTACAAATGGATGTGTCTGTGGAGTGTCACACGTTTTATCTGAAGACATTTGGTGATAATTGTCTTTTCCTTCTAAACTCCATGTTTCAAATGGGAAATCCATGGTTTCACATCCATAAATCCATATGTAGCTTTATGGCACCACCAAATTCACAATTTATACATGTTCCCACAACAACGAGAATCTTGTAAAAGTAAAACGCTGTAATTAAAGCTACCACAAAATACTATAATTAATGTAAAATTGTTTGCATTGTTGTAGAAGGAGCTCTTTGAGTCATTATTTTACTGTGAGCTGATTTAGAGTCATCCTCTGATCTAAGAAGTGTCAGATTCAGAGACCCGTGAACGTGGAGAGTAGTGACAGAACCAACCTTTAGAGCAAGGAACTCGTCAGATGGATTTGACTGTATTTTCATTTTCAGGGGTGTGAAAGTTTGTTGCTTTAGAGAACGAAGCAAAGCAAACTCTTCGGTGCAGAAGCAGGAAAAATATTCTGAAAAGTTTAAAGATAGCATCATATTGCCAAGTTCAAGATGCCACAAAACTGTCCTCCTGTGGCTGAAACGACCGATTGATAAAAAATGTACACACAAAAACGAGAGGGCGATGCTGTTTTAACAGTTAGGCACACAAGCTTTAAACTCCATCCACAATCAGTGACTTCAGTAACCAGGGCTTAACAATATGGACAACCAAATAATGTTTTTATATTCACCTCTATGGGCTCTATATGCACGCACCACTTCAGCGTTTTAGCTACAACCCCACTTCACTTCCTGTTCGCGGGAAACGGCTTGAGTTTCACTGGAGTTCAGTGGTTTACACGAGTTTCCCAAATAATGCTCAAACGGGAATTAAACTGTGAGGATACTGGGCAGTGCTCTTTGATTGTGCTGCCGTTGTGTTTTTATAAAGTTTACTAATCTCTCTGAGTGGCCACAGTCACAGCTCTACCTCAGAGAGAAAGCACAGCGACACTTCTGGGTCCGTCTCAGCTGAATGTATCAATCTAATTACTAAAAAACGTCACTAAAACTCACCTAAAAGCCGTAGGATAGCACAGGCAGGAAGTGAACGGGCTGATCTGCATTAACAAGAAGTGACATCACGCCTCCCCGTGCATACAGCCCATTGACACAGATTCAGATTCATTTTATTTGCCATGTGCAGATTAAAAACCACATTGGAATACCTTTGCAATTAATATTGTGCATTTAGTTTTCAATATACAATAACATTATATCTTTCAGCCCTTGCCCCCACCCATCTGTCCCAATACTCTTCTTTAGTCTTTTCATAATCATTTTGCAGTGTTATGTATTGGGCAGAGTCATATACAACAAAATGATTGCTTCTTCACTAGTTTTGGGAATTCACAAGTAAAACGACGTCCCTAGATACAACTGAATATCTCCATTTGCTCGTCTCGTGTTCCGACTGTGTTCTCTCATCAAATACAGACCTGGAGTTGTGTACGTTAATCCACACTAAATTGAAGAGCTCCTTTTCAAATTCCTTCAGGAAACTTTGACCAGGCATGCTTAAATAACACATTAGTTCATAAGGGGGAGATTACCAATGTCCATAACGGTCTGTTTTGTAATCAACTCGTTTGATAGGCAAAAAGTCTGTGTGTAGTGCCCAATATAGTGCCTAAAATTGTGCTCCTGTATCTCTCTTCCCAGCGAGTATCAGCGGCGTGGAGGTAGTTGTCTCTTAGTATTCCGACGGAGGTGGTTGTAGAGGTGGGAGACGAGGTCATGTTGCCTGCGGTCTTCTGTCGTCTTATTTGCTCTTCTCAATAGGTCTGAAAAGGCCAGCAGCGATACTTCTCGGCGTGCTAAAGATCCGTATGAAATTGGCCTTTTTGTCGAAAGAAAGGCTTCCGGAAAATGACAGAGTTCCACATTCAAAATTAAATTGTGCTCGGATTTAAGCACAATTGGCTTTGTGATGCGGGCGGTAACAGCGGGATGAAATGAATTGTCAAGAACTGTAAGAAAACCCTTTGTTTTTGTGTTGCATACATTTTAACCACTTACACTCCTGAGCGGAAAATTCTACTGGCATCATGTTTAGGGCCAAATGAAGAACAAACAGATGCTTAGTGAAGCCCTGCAGATTTACTTAAAGTGGGACCAATCTGTGAACAAAGAAAGATTTGCCTCCAAAAGTGGTGTACATGTTCTTTGGTAAACAGTAACTCTGCTTTAGCTCCTGGATTATGGAGACGACATTGTGTGTTATTACTCTAGAGAAGTTAACAATTGTTTATATTTCTTGATCAGTTTCTTGATTTACTTTTCTATTTGTGATTTGGTCATTGTTTCTTTCTATTTTATTATTGGAAAGTTATTTAACACTAGAAGTGCCGTGGAGGTACCAAATGACTCCAAGTGTTTTAGCTAACAAACTAAGTAAATAAGGCCATTATCACAGGCTGAGCTGAAGCTGCTTCAGTGTCCTATCTTCGGGAGAGGGGGAGGATACTACAGTAGTTTCTCTGTCAGGAGCAGTGGTCGCTGTAGTACAGTGTCCTTGAACCCATCTCCAGATGTTGATGCTCGGCTTGATCAGGATCAGAGCTGGAGGATTATACCTATTTCCCATGTTTTTAGTGGTAGGGGAAACCGGAGCACTTGGAGGAAACCTATGCATACACAGGGAGAGCATGCAAACTCCACTGAGAAAGGGACCTATTCTGACCAGGATTTGAACCCAGAACCTTCAGCCACAATGTCGATTCAGATGAAGAAGTGACTGAATGAACCAGAACAGGGCTTTTTTTCAAAGAATGGGAAGGATTGGTCTCAAACCCGTCGGAAAATGAAGGTAGAGAAAAATCATCAAACTGACCCCTGGACCCACTCGATTTGCAAATTCACAGATCCAAGACATAAAGACTGCATTAGAGCTTTTCATTAGAGCCCAAAAACACCACACACACACTGCTAATAGTTGGTGTCTGGGGGTTGGCCCTGAAAAACTGTAGAATGATCAACTGTTGCTTGGACAGTTCAGTTTTACGGCTGAGATACAATTAGCTGAAAACCAGATTTAGGGAACTTTAATACAGCATAAAGCTCCAGGAGGGGACGGATGAATTGGCCTGGGAATCCTGATGCTTCTGTGCACGCTTGAATGATGTCGAACTGCACCACAGCCCTCACAGAACGGGGAGACACCACGATGACAACGCACTATTGGACTGCCAGAATTTTTTCTCAACACAGTCACTAAAACATACACTCACAATATGTACATACAATACATAACATAACATAGCACAATGACAAAAATCCACTTACCAGGCAACTCTAAAACAGAATACACAAACTTGCAGATGGGATAGATGCATAGTTAACAGGTAAGATAAAAGCATAGACTTTATATATTAACAGACAGAGTCACGCCTATCTCCGTCGTTCTAACTAACGGGCCAAAAAATGTGCTCTACTGGAGCAATCCAAAATGGCCGCGAGTGGTCCCGCCCACAAGAAAATTGTGAAAAAACGCATCTGCGCATGCGTCAGCCGGCGCAGCTCTATTCATTTGAGTGAGTGACTTCAAAAAGTTCCCCACCGACTGAACTAGACTGGTCCAGAAGGCCAAGAGCCAACTTTTGGTCCATCCTGTAAAGACGTTTTCCAGAGGTCTGCCAATGCTATATGTTAGCATTGGCTAATTCTTATTCTGGGTGCATCGGCCTGGGGTGGTATTGTAGCATGTCGGCGCACGTCATTTTGGCCGGGACCCGCCCCCACTGGATAAAAGACAAAAAAAACAAAAGAAACAAAAACATAAAATTAAATAAATAAAGAAATTACATACAGACAGAACACAAACAATTTCTTGAGGATTTTTTGTATATATTTTGTATCGATTCATTTATTTATTTATTGATCCACCTTTTGGTTGGACAACTGGACAGCCAGAAGTTTGTCAGTTCCAGTCGATGGCAAGACTGGAACTGAACTGACATGTTTAACTTACACAATTAAGAGAGAGATTAAGAGATTGTTTATTTGTTCTACATTGGGGAAATTTCAGTGAACATTAACTATACTAGAATAAAATTACATCTCTACCTTTAAAGGACGAAAGTGGCACTGCGTTCTTCCTGACTCAGGTTGCCAGATATGCAGACGAATCCAGCTGGGACAGTAAGAGTTGAATAGACAAGAGTTTTGTCAACAACACCTTTTTCAGGTCATGATAGAAATCCTTGTTTTGACATTAATGTTTTGAGAATCATAACGAGACCTTTCTTATTCCTGCGGCCACATGTTACTTTACCTGTGAGATTAGCTCGACTCAGTGAGTTCTGGCAACCCGGATCACGGCCTTTCTGATTGGTGAAACGGTGGAAAGTATTGGTATTAAGAAGAACGTATAAAAGCTCTAATTTTAGCATAATGAATGAACAAGAATGGGTCTGCGGCAAAACGTTTGTTATGAGAACTTGTTAGCTTGGTTCACACTTAGTCCATTCAGTTGAAAGAACAAGCAGGAATCCCAAAAGTCAACGATTCAAAGAGAAAATTGATCAAGATGCAATTCATGAAAACAGACTGAACAAAAACGGTTTTTCTTACGTCGAGTTTGATATTTGCAAAGTCACAAACATGTACCTGATGTTGAGAATATTCACTTTGACATTTCAGGTTTCAGGATGTGCAATAATCTATTTTGTAAAGTAGAAAATATGTGGATTAAACCTTTTTTTTTTATCAATTTCTTAAGTAATGTACATGTTGTCTTCAATCCAATCAGCATTATTTATATAGCACATTTCATAAACATAATAAAAAATTGGAGATGTCACAATATTACAATTATAAACTCTATTTTGATATGTGATAAAATGCTCAGGGCCAATTTCAAAAAGTTTGTGGACAATGCCCTGTATATTTTAACACACATAGTATATACTGTATGTCTGGTACCATGTCTTTTATGCTAGTTCTGTTATAGATCACAATCATTCAACAACTGTCAAAGATCCAACATCTAGTTTCTGTTCGGTACCATTTCTAAAGTGATGATATAGTTTGGATTTTAGTTTCAGTGTCGCTGACTCACTTCATCTGACTAACTTTTATAGAAACAACTACAGTCCTTACAGTCTTGTAAAAGTAAAATATTGTGGACCACGAGACCGCCATGAACGGACCGGCTGGACTGTAGACCCAGGACTGTAGACCCAGGACTGTAGATCCAGGACTGTCGATCCAGGACTGTAAACCCAGGACTGTAGATCCAGGACTGTAGATCCAGGACTGTCGATCCAGGACTGTCGATCCAGGACTGTAAACCCAGGACTGTAGATCCAGGACTGTAGATCCAGGACTGTCGATCCAGGACTGTAAACCCAGGACTGTAGATCCAGGACTGTAGATCCAGGACTGTAGATCCAGGACTGTCGATCCAGGACTGTCGATCCAGGACTGTCGATCCAGGACTGTCGATCCAGGACTGTAAACCCAGGACTGTAGATCCAGGACTGTAGATCCAGGACTGTAGACCCAGGACTGTAGACCCAGGACTGTAGACCCAGAACTGTAGACCCAGGACTGTAGATCCAGGACTGTAGATCCAGGACTGTAGACCCAGGACTGTAGATCCAGGATTGTAGATCCGGGACAGTAGATCCAGGACTGTAGACCCAGGATTGTAGATCCGGGACAGTAGATCCAGGACAGTAGATCCAGGACAGTAGATCCAGGACAATAGATCCAGGACAGCCGATCCAGGACAGTAGATCTAGGGCAGTCGATCCAGGACAGTAGATCCAGGACTGTAGACCCAGGACAGTCGATCCAGGACTGTCGATCCAGGACTGTAGACCCAGGACTGTAGATCCAGGACTGTAGATCCAGGACAGTGGATCCAGGACTGTAGATCCAGGACTGTAGACCCAGGACTGTAGATCCAGGATTGTAGATCCGGGACAGTAGATCCAGGACTGTAGACCCAGGATTGTAGATCCGGGACAGTAGATCCAGGACAGTAGATCCAGGATAGTAGATCCAGGACAATAGATCCAGGACAGTAGATCCAGGACAGTAGATCTAGGGCAGTCGATCCAGGACAGTGGATCCAGGACTGTAGATCCAGGACAGTAGATCCAGAACAGTCGATCCAGGACAGTAGATCCAGGACAGTAGATCCAGGACAGTAGATCCAGAACAGTAGATCCAGGACAGTAGATCCAGAACAGTCGATCCAGGACAGTAGATCCAGGACAGTAGATCCAGGACTATAGATCCAGGACAGTCGATCCAGGACAGTAAATCTAGGACAGTCGATCCAGGACAGTAGATCCAGGACTGTAGATCCAGAACAGTCGATCCAGGACAGTAGATCCAGAACAGTCGATCCAGGACAGTAGATCCAGGACAGTAGATCCAGGACTATAGATCCAGGACAGTCGATCCAGGACAGTAGATCTAGGACAGTCGATCCAGGACAGTAGATCCAGGACAGTAGATCCAGGACAGTAGATCCAGGACAGTAGATCCAGGACAGTAGATCCAGGACTGTAGATCCAGGACTGTAGATCCAGGACAGTAGATCCAGGACAGTAGATCCAGGACAGTAGATCTAGGACAGTCGATCCAGGACACTAGATCCAGGACAGTAGATCCAGGACAGTAGATCCAGGACAGTAGATCCAGGCCTATAGATCCAGGACAGTCGATCCAGGACAGTAGATCCAGGACAGTAGATCCAGGACAGTAGATCCAGGACAGTAGATCCAGGACAGTCGATCCAGGACAGTAGATCCAGGACAGTCGATCCAGGACAGTAGATCCAGGATAGTAGATCCAGGACAGTAGATCCAGGACTGTAGATCCAGGACAGTGGATCCAGGACTGTAGATCCAGGACAGTAGATCCAGGACAGTGGATCCAGGACTGTAGATCCAGGACTGTAGATCCAGGACAGTAGATCCAGGACAGTAGATCCAGGACAGTAGATCCAGGACAGTAGATCCAGGACAGTCGATCCAGGACAGTAGATCCAGGACAGTAGATCCAGAACAGTCGATCCAGGTCGATCCAGAACAGTCGATCCAGGACAGTAGATCCAGGACAGTCGATCCAGGACAGTAGATCTAGGACAGTAGATCCAGGACAGTAGATCCAGGACAGTCGATCCAGGACAGTCGATCCAGGACAGTCGATCCAGGACAGTAGATCCAGGACAGTAGATCCAGGACAGTAGATCCAGGAAAGTAGATCCAGGACAGTCGATCTAGGACAGTCGATCCAGGACAGTAGATCCAGGACAGTAGATCCAGGACAGTAGATTCAGGACAGTAGATCCAGGACTGTAGATCCAGGACAGTCGATCCAGGACAGTAGATCCAGGACAGTAGATCCAGGACAGTAGATCCAGGACTGTGGATCCAGGACTGTAGATCCAGGACAGTAGATCCAGAACAGTAGATCCAGAACAGTAGATCCAGGACTGTGGATCCAGGACTGTAGATCCAGGACAGTCGATCCAGGACAGTAGATCCAGGACAGTAGATCCAGGACAGTAGATCCAGGACTGTGGATCCAGGACTGTAGATCCAGGACAGTAGATCCAGAACAGTAGATCCAGAACAGTAGATCCAGGACAGTAGATCCAGGACAGTAGATCCAGGACTATAGATCCAGGACAGTAGATCCAGGACTGCAGATCCAGGACTGTAGATCCAGGACAGTGGATCCAGGACTGTAGATCCAGGACAGTAGATCCAGGACAGTGGATCCAGGACTGTAGATCCAGGACTGTAGATCCAGGACAGTAGATCCAGGACAGTAGATCCAGGACAGTAGATCCAGGACAGTCAATCCAGGACAGTAGATCCAGGACAGTAGATCCAGAACAGTCGATCCAGGTCGATCCAGAACAGTCGATCCAGGACAGTAGATCCAGGACAGTCGATCCAGGACAGTAGATCTAGGACAGTAGATCCAGGACAGTAGATCCAGGACAGTAGATCCAGGACAGTCGATCCAGGACAGTCGATCCAGGACAGTAGATCCAGGACAGTAGATCCAGGACAGTAGATCCAGGAAAGTAGATCCAGGACAGTCGATCTAGGACAGTCGATCCAGGACAGTAGATCCAGGACAGTAGATCCAGGACAGTAGATTCAGGAAAGTAGATCCAGGACTGTAGATCCAGGACAGTCGATCCAGGACAGTAGATCCAGGACAGTAGATCCAGGACAGTAGATCCAGGACTGTGGATCCAGGACTGTAGATCCAGGACAGTAGATCCAGAACAGTAGATCCAGAACAGTAGATCCAGGACTGTGGATCCAGGACAGTAGATCCAGGACAGTAGATCCAGGACAGTCGATCCAGGACAGTAGATCCAGGACAGTAGACCCAGGACAATAAATCCAGGACAGTGGATCCAGGACAATAGATCCAGGACAATAGATCCAGGACTGTAGATCCTGTAAAACGAGTACTGTGGTTGTGCGGTCCAACAAATGTATAAATATAGGTTCAATGGCGTGCCCAAAAAGGCCCTTTTGCAGTGTGTAAATCAGACTTGTATCCATTATCTCACCGTATCCGCCATCTTGATTGTTTTAAGGGAAAAGTAAAACAGTTTTTGAACAGAAGACAGCAGGAGAGTATGTTCGCTGGCTATTTCTAATCTCTAATGGTACAATTATACGCTGTCAGACAGAGAGAGTGCCTTCGACTGCAAAGAGAAAGTCAAAACCACTTTGGGCGAAGAAGATGTTTGTTAAGTGTGGAAAAGTAAGTTACATTCACTCCCACTGGTATTGGAAAGTACAACCTCGTTCTTATTCAATACAGATAATCTTCTGTGCTTTGTTCATACTGTGTTGCCATAGCTACCAAAGAAGTCCACTTAAACTGTACATAAAACAACACAAATTATCATGCTTTAGTGTAATCTTAAGTATAAACTTAAATTATTTTTTTAGCCTTTAGTTACCCATACATCCCCATCTCTTTTAAAGGGAGTCCTGGCCAATACAGTTGCACAGGTCACTTTTACTATTTTTTACGCTGGAAACTGCAGAAGATCCAGACCACAGCAGAGAGGATGCATGGTCCAAACCAAGCAGATCAAGAGTAAATCCACTTGAGGAATGCTAACTTTTTATTTTAAAAAGAAAACAAAAATGCTCTTAAAGAATTTGGCTTTTCACTCTGAACAGGGGGCAGAGAAAATGGTTCAAACAAAGTGGACTTTGCAAACATCAACCAAAGAAGAGGAAGTACTGTATTTCATCACCAACCGCTAACCCACCTCTGCTGCTGTGACCTAAATCGCTAACTTCAGAAGTATTATTAACGGCTTATTAACCGAGCGCGAGGTCTGTATGGAGAAATATCGGACCGCGGCCTTAATGTACAGACCGAGCCGTGGCTAGGTCAAGGTCTGATATTTCTCTGTACAGACCGAGCAAGCGAGGTTAATAAATGTTTTATTATATGACTCTCATCTGTGTCTTTACCAATGCTTTTGAGATATTTGTGAAGTACGTTCATGTCCGACTTGGTTTTGTGTGATACGGGCTGTGGACCGATTGTCATGGTAACGGTCCGAGGAAAGATATCAAATGTGATACGCGTTGTTCGGACCAATTGTCATGGTAACGGGCCGAGATGGGAAAATATAGACCGGTAATCAGCCAATCAGAGCGCACGTACGGTCCAAGTCATATAATAAGTATTTTAAAATTTTTAATTTTTGAATGGACGGATGTGTTTCTGCTGATAGACACCTGGTTTTTTCCTACGGGGATCAATAAAGTATCTATCTACATATCTACTTACATGAAAAAACCAGTAAAACAATCAAAAATAGTGATTGACAAGTGATTAAGTAAGTAATATTAATTAATATTGCGCATTTCACAGTCTCAAAATGGTCAGAATACAGTATTTTCTCACTGCACCCAATGATGGCAGCAGGGTCACCACAAGTAGCTGACCGCATGTGGCAAAGCTGCTCCACGTACAGTACACTGACCCAGCGTCTGCACGGCCGCTCAGTTCATAAAGGTAATCACAGTTGACTTTATAAATGTGCCGGCAGTGGCATCCGTCTCCATATTGCAAAGTGGATTCTTGTGTCTGACGCAGGTCATTTGTTCAGAGGTAAAGAGCGAATCTATCAACGGCTTGTTTACTGTAGTATCTCAAAGTCATTGTGTCATATTTACTCCCTCAAGGACATCTGTAATAGTTTGGCATCTCATAAACAACGTCCCCTTTTGCTGCTCTGTCTTTTTGTCCTTAGTTTACCCTCATCAAAAACACACCAGGTTTCGCTTTCTCCTGTCTTATGCGTACTTCAAGTTCAAGTGAATATGGTCCTGAACACCTGAGGCTTTCTGAGTGGAGTTTGTTGTTTTTCCCTGTATCTTGGTGGGATCCCTACAGGTGCTGGGATTCCTCACCAAAACATGTAATATAGTTATGAGCGGTCAACCAAACTGGCCAATATGTATACAGCTGATATACTGCAAATATTGGGGTCAATAGTTGTATAAACCATTGCATGTGAACCTTCAGGGAGGACACAGATGATGCTATGTTGCAAATTACATCCATCCCTTCAATCATTTCTTCGGCTTTACCCCATGCCAATTTGTTGGGTAGAGATGGCCAGACTTCCCGGGCCTCAGAGACGTGGTCCTTCCCACGAGTGATGGGTTGTCCCTGGATATGCCAGTGGGACATGTCCTGAAGCATCCAAAAATAATCCTTGAGCCTCCTCAGATGGGGCTCAGTAGTGGCTCTACTCCAACCTCCACCCGTGTGATTGGACTTCTCACACTCGCCTCTCTACGGAGAAAAAACTCATTTGAAGACTTGTACTGACTTGATCTTGTCCTTTGGGTCATTCCCCAAAGCTACGAAATGACCAGAAGAGTTTTGCCTTTGGACTCTTCTATGATACATGAGATGCCTTTTATCAGCTGCTGTTCCCAGGCGCAGTCTACCCAGCCAACCGGAACAGCAGCTGATAAAAGGCACGTCATGTATGACGTCACGAGACACTTCTGAGGAAGACGGAAGTTATCCAGTCAATAAATCTTTTATTGTCTGGTATAGAAGAACCCAACACTTTTAATTCGGGCGTTCTGCTCTCCCAAAATTCCATCCGATGGGCGGGGGAGCGACTGAATTTTGCGTTGCATTATGGGTAACACTTGCCTTCGCAACTTCCGGTTCTCTCTGCCCGGCGCATTTTCTCTAAATGGTTGAGCGTTTTCGTCATTTTCTGTATGCAAATACATTCCCGTCTCTAACTAGTGGCATATCGCGCAAATCATCCGTCCAATTCACATTCTTCCCTCTTAGCTGAACTTCATTCTCATTGTTACCATCTGTCACTCGCACACACAGCCGTTTTCGTTCACTCTGCTCGCTGTCATCTTCTTCTAAATCTTCATAAACACCATCCGCTCGTTGAACTAGCAACAACAATTCCTCCTTTCGTTTTCCCACACTGCAAATACCCTTTCGCTTCAACCTTTCACGCAATTCAGGCACTGTCAATCGTTTGTTGTTTTCGTGAGCCATATTCGCCATTGTATGAAATCAACCGGAAGTGAACTGGGCAACAAACGGTGTCATTTTTTGATCACAGCGCCGCTCAGTGGATGAAATTTTGGGAGAGCAGAACGCCCGAATTCTACAAAGAGGACAAGTTGAATCTTCCTAAACTATCTTCTATGATTTGCTTGTCTGTTCTGTTCTGGACATACTCAGAATAATTCAATTGTATTTTTGTATAACCCATAACACAGTCTTTCTTGATTCGCCAACACAGATCAGAGACAGATCTAACAAATAAGTTAAATTCTATAGGAAATATATATTTTTTAAATAAACAAATAAAAATTCACATTGGGAAAATATCCTAATATATTCCCAGATGATCATTTGATGGTGATTATTAGAGCCACAAACCCAGTCCTTTCAACATCAGGTATAAGTGTTTTAATAGCGTCACCACCTTTATGAAAAATCTGCACCCAGCCCTACGTATTGTTTACGTATTTTATTTTATCTGTACATATACTGTACATATCTTTTTCTCCATCTCCATCTTTGTAAAAAACATATTTGGATTTACAATCAGATATGAGCCCCTCATATCCCGGTGTTTCTCCTGCCTCCTCCTCGTTTTTCTCCTGAAATAGACATTACTTATGTGCATTTGTGACTAAATGAGATGTGAATTTGAGACGAGATAAGAAATGTGTAATGTAAAACTAATATCAAAACATGAAACCTCAACTTCAATATTCAAACCCAACCTAATATAATAAATCTATCTCTGTCTCTTTTTCTGGGAACCCTTGATTTGGCGTTGCTGGTCTTTTTAATGAAATGTTGTATAATACCAAGAGTGTTCACGCCTCGACATGCCACACCAAAATAACTTCTGCATTCGGCAAACACTCTGGACACGTCAGCAGTCGGTCCGTCACTGCAAATACACAGTAGAGTTAGTCTTGTCCTTCACATCCCCATCGTCTTTAGCTGCCAACAACCGGCTCAAATGTAATCAATATAAATTATTACATGTAGTTATTACATCAACCGAAGGAACTAATATATATATCATTTTGTGCCAAAAACAAATCCATGTGTCTGTAAAGCCCTTCCTGAAATCAATCCCAAAGTTACATAACATATCTATTTCCTTCCCAAGTGCTTCCTCATACCAAATTCATGATATCGAAACTTGGGCACAGACGTTGACAGAAATAAACCCAGCTTTGAAACAAGAATTGTCAAGCCACACTCTTGTAGAATTCTTTCTGTGTACGACCTGACAGGGCCCTCCGGGGGTTAAGCTTTGTCCAATTAATATTCATGACCGCAGCCTTTTCCACTCGCCTCCAATCCTAGTTTTTTCACACCACTCTACACGTTCCCCTCTCTCAAAGTCTACCATTTTTTCTCCCTTGAAACCCACACAAACTGCATCTGGTTGGGGAAATAATGGCTCGTCAACGGCTTTATTCGGAAAGGGCAAATCAATACACGCTTGGGTTTTCCGCGGCTGAACTCAAGAACTCTGCACAGGAGGGTTTAGAAGATGACCGGTTTCTCTTTTATCAGAAATGTATTTTTGTCTAAAGAGATTGGAACATGACACTAAAGGGCACCCGTCTGCCTGCTTGATCATTTGACAGTTTCACTAAAAGGGACTTTCAGAAAGAACGAGTTTAGGTGATAAAAGTGTTTTTTTTGGCTTTTTGTCTATGAATGTCCTGGATTATTACTGTATTTAGATCCTCCTGCATCGACAAGGAACAAAAGGTGAGAAACATTAAGGAGGCCTGTTGAGAGGAGGATGCACTCCGACGGATGGGTGGGATGCAGGTCCAGGACTGAGGCTGTAAAACCAGGTCTGAGACTGTTCTTCTGAACAGAAGGACCATGGAACCTCAACTCATGTCTCATTTCAGTCTTTGATGCGCCTGTCTGAGTCTGATGTGTACAACAGAGAGATATTGGAGTTGTACTCACAGCGACTAAAAAGACAGCTACCATGAGATGGAAGCCCTCTCACTTGCTGTCTCGATGGCAGTGGATATTGTGTACTTGGAACCGTCTACAGCAAAAAGAGATGAAAAATGTATGCCTTTTCAAGTGTAACTGAACAAAATTATACTTTTATAAAAATATAGGACATTGACAATCATATCACAATAGCAGCATTGGTCAGAAACATTGCGATGCAACCCAAAGTACCTCTTCTTCCCTCAAAGTGAGAGTGCTGCTTGTTCCATCTCCTGTGGACTGATTGATTCCAGATTGTTTAAGGCGATCCAGGCGACAGTCCCCCATGGTCCCTGTGGAGCGCTGATATCCCACTGTCACTGGTTCAGCCCATTCAATTACACCTGTGCCCAGGAGCAGAGCTGTGCTTACAAGCCCTTTACTACGACTGCCACTGAATTACAAGTACTTCAGACTTTATATATGTACAGCCAGAAGTAAAGGTGTCTTACGACTTTTCGCTAGCAGAAATACAAAATTAGATGAATTTTTTTTTTTTTACTTCCAATAACCAAACTACTGTGACATCTACAATTCAACTAATTTGCACATTTTGTAAGTGATGTTGGCACACGACAACTTTCATATCTACCATGATAAATGATTTGACTGCAGTTCTATACAGATGCAATAATCTAACACATTTTTCTCAAGCCCTGGCGATCCAAGATGGCGTCCTATTCAAATCAATGGATTCTGATCAGTAGCGCATGTGCCACCTTGGAAACCGATTTTTTTAAAAACAAGATCCTTTTGCTCATTGGCAAATTTAAGGTTGTCAAAATGTGCTCAAATTAAGGTTTTCATCACTTTTTGCAGTGTTGGAGGGCAATAAAAGTTACAAGCCCAGTACAAATCTGTGAAAACATGAACTTTGTTGTTATAGTAGTAGTTGTAAAGTCCTTACTAGTCCCACTATTGCTCTTATTACTCCATCCCTCTGGCTGATTCCATTTCGATTGTGGAGCCTAATCCGCCAGTTCCCACAGTGCATCAGCGGCGTAGGGCCTTGATAAGGAGCAGCCTGAGTGACTGCAGCACAGTGGAAGCAGAGGTGTTGTCTTCGGCAGAGCAGCAGTGGCCCGGCCCTCACTTCTCTGCTCTCTGGTCCAGCTCCCTCCTCACGGCACTTGAAACCTTTTATACTTCATCAGATCTAAGCACTTTTGCCGTTGCACCTGGATGACATCATGGCTTTCTCACAGCTTCTGCCTCAGAGTTCTTAAGTCTCGTTCTGGTCGCCCGGAGTGAGTAGAACATTTCTCTCCAGGCTTGCGACCAGAGCGGTGAGCTGTGATTGGTGTTTTCTGGGTCAAGTTAAACATTTGTCTTGTTTTGAGGCAACTTAAAAGAGACATATTACGCAAAATCGACAGAATCGTTTTAGCTGTCCCTCACTAAAAACAGACCTGGAGCTGTTTTAAATCCATTTGTGCAACTATCAGGAACTTCTGTCACAAACACGTAACCCTGCCCCGTCAATGTATTTATTGTAACGTAATTTAAAATAGAAAAATACCAGATACAAAATAAATGGTTATAAACCGTTTAGAAAGGGGTTGGACCAAGATCTGTATTAGTGTGATGTCATTGCCTTACTATGACGTCACATCCAGAGGTTTCTTTCTTTTAAAATAATAGTATTGCCCAAAATTTAGATATCGCATTGAATTATGTTGTTTACAATCACTCATTTGTGTTTCTCGAGGGTCATTTTCAAATTTGGAAAAAATTCAACAATTCTCACTCTTCATTATTGTTTCAATTTCTTCAAAAGGAATTTCACATTCTAAATAATGAAATTGAAAATAATATAATTGTTTTCATTTTTTTTAGACCAATTCATGTATGTTTCTATAAATATAGTTACAGAACAGTAGGAATGGGGAGCACACAACACAAGATAAATGGACAATAATTCTATACTCAAATAAAATCTAACATTAGCATAATAAAGAAGCAAGAATGAAATCTCTAACTTTAGTATAAAAATAAGCAGGTGAAAAATCTTTAACTTTAATCCATTGGTTTTATATAACGCCGTTTTGGACACTCAAAGACGCTTCACATGTCATTATTCATTCACTCCAAACACGGTGGTGATAAACTACTACTGTAGCCACAGCTGCCCTGGGGCACACTGACAGAAGCGAGGCAACCAGTCTGTGCCATCGGCCCCTCCCACCACCACCAACCATTCACACACACACCAGACTCATTCTAGGCAATGGGGGTGAAGTGTCTTGCCCAAGGACACAACGACTTTAGCCTAATAGAGAAGCAAGTATAAAATCTCTAACTTCAGTGTAAAAAGAAGCAAGTATAAATGTGTAGTTGCTCGGTTTGGATTTGCTCTGGAGGAGAATTTTGCCCAATAACGACTCCAAGAGATTCCTGAGTGTTGCTCGGGGCCACGCCAACATCATGGAGTGTGATGATCTGATCAGCGAGCGACTCACGCAGACGTTTGCAGCTTTTCACCGTGTTATTGTAATCTCACTCTGTGCCAATATTATCCTTCGACTAATTCATCCATGTTGGAATCATGTTTATTGTTGACTCTCACCGATCAGCCGATACGTCTTCTGTGAGCAGTTCTCTGGATCCACACCAAAGCCAAAATCCTCTCTAATAAAACTCCAATCTAAGAATATTTCTGAAGTGGTTTTTTGGTGCATCCGTCCCCAGAATGATCCATGACTCCTCGACTGTCCGCAGAAATGTGCTCTTTAATAATTCAAACTGAAATGACTCTGTGCGAAGAATGTAGTGCATAATTCAGACGATTGTGACTTAAAGAAGCGTCTGGAAGTGGATGGAGAGGGCATGATTAATTCACAACACACTTTTTAGGTTAAAACCGAGCGAGGTGTCGGTTTGCGTCGTGGAAACCTCTTGTCCAGGTTTACACGGCCACAGAGCCTGTTTCTGAGTCCAGCTCCAGGTCGAGGGGAAAAGGGAATTTTATTAGATCATGTGATTAGGTCCTTCCTTCCTGCGACTGTCAGACTGTACAATGAAAAGGTCACTTTACCTGCTGTATTATTATTATTATTATTTTATTACATATTACAGTCATCTGGTAATTCTTTTCTGATAATCCACTGGTCCCTTTACCTGCTGCTAATATTACCGTTGTTTTTTCTGGTCATAGTATTTGCTGCTAAAGTACAATATACACATCTGTAACTACTGTACCTCCTGATGCTGCTGACTACAGTGTGTCCTTCTGAGCAGGCCTCTGCTCAGGACTCTTTGTGACTCTGTGGTAGCCTCTGCCATACACTACGCTGCCGTGTGCTGGGCCCCGGGCAGCACAGAGCGGGGCCGGAGCAGACTCAACAAGCTGATCAGGAGGAGGTGAGGGACAGGAGGCCCCTGGACTCTGTGGAGGAGGTGAGGGACAGGAGGCCCCTGGACTCTGTGGAGGAGGTGAGGGACAGGAGGCCCCTGGACTCTGTGGAGGAGGTGAGGGACCGGAGGCCCCTGGACTCTGTGGAGGAGGTGAGGGACAGGAGGGTGCTAGCCAAAGCCACCTCCATGTTGAACAACACCTCCCACTGCACAGGACTGAGGAGGAGCTGAGGAGCTCCTTCAGTGGAAAAAGGGGCGCTACCACAGGGCCTACATCCCCACCACTGTCAGACTGTACAACAAGTCACTAACGACCTGCACAAGGACTGAAAACCATTGACACTTTTTGTTGTGCATAATTATATCTTGCAGACTATATTTTTAACCTTAACGTGTTGCACACTTTGGTCTTTTCTGAGTGATTCTATCTGTGCCAAATGTGACACATTTCTCTAGTGTGAGATCCATAAAGTTTATCTAATCTTATCTTCTATACTTCACTACAATCCTTGAACCAAGTGCAATTATTCCTCCAGAGTTTCATTATCTATTTTTTATCCTTTTATCATCTATTATCTTAAATGATAGATCCTGTTTGATGTGTGCATAACCTGAGTGCTTTTATTCTCTCTTTTCTTCTGCTGTAATGAGCACAACGATGACATTGGAGTTTCCACAGAGGGAGGAGTAAAGGTTTCTCCATCGTATCTTATTTAATGTCAGATATTTTCATAAAGGAGACATATTAAGCTAAATTGACTCTTGATGCGTTTTAGACAACAACATTGTTCTCCATCACAGACCTGGAGTTGTGTTTAGATCCATCCACGCTAACTTCAGGGACTTCAGGCACACCCAGAGCAGTATTCTGCCTTTTAAAACAAAAGGCAAGGCAAGTTTACTTATAGAGCACAATTCATACACAAGGCAATTCAAAGTACTGAACAAAATAAGAAAGGATTAAAATCATAAATAATTACAGAACATTAAAAAGAAAGATAAAAATATAAAATCCCTCAGTTGTATGCACAGCTAAACAGAAATACTTTCAGGAAGACTGTTCCAGATTTTAGCAGCATAAATCTGAACTGAAGCCTCCCCATGTTTAGTCCTGACTCTGGGCACTAACAGGAGTCCAGTCCCTGTGCTCCTCAGAGTCCCAGCAGGAGGTCAGTCCCTGTGCTCCTCAGAGTCCCAGCAGGAGTCCAGTCCCTGTGCTCCTCAGAGTCCCAGCAGGAGGTCAGTCCCTGTGCTCCTCAGAGTCCCAGCAGGAGTCCAGTCCCTGTGCTCCTCAGAGTCCCAGCAGGAGTCCAGTCCCTGTGCTCCTCAGAGTCCCAGTGGGAGTCCAGTCCCTGTGCTCCTCAGAGTCCCAGCAGGAGTCCAGTCCCTGTGCTCCTCAGAGTCCCAGCAGGAGGCCAGTCCCTGTGCTCCTCAGAGTCCCAGCGGGAGTCCAGTCCCTGTGCTCCTCAGAGTCCGGGCTGGTTCATATGGGACTAACATGTCACTAATATATTTTGGTGCGAGGCCGTGGAGAGACTTGTAACAAGCAGAGCTGTTTTAAAGTCTATTCTCTGAGCCACAGGAAGTCAGTGCAGGGACCTAACAAAAGTATTGCCCATTAATGAGTTTTGGCAATTTCTCAGGTGAAATGTCGGTCTTTACAAATGCAGGAAAATACAGACTTTATTGGACCCACAAGGAAATGTGTGTCCTCTGGATTTGACGCACGCTTCAATGTCATTTGGGCGACTCATTGAAAAACTGTCTGATTATGTTTGTTCAACTGGAACTCTGGCTCTGAACACAAGATCATTGGAACGCTTGCTTTTTAAAGGTGTTTGTACAAAACCTGAACTCGAAAGAGGGCTTTTAAACCTTTGACGTCTGAAAATTTTTATTCTTTATAAACATTGCAAAGTGAAACGCTCAGATTTGATTCTATCTAGATTTAGAATTGTATCTCATTACTGTTGGAACTGATGCGTTATTATTGTACTTTGTCTGTTTTGTTGTGAGGGAAAAACTCTCATGAGCCCACCTGGTCTGAGTAAAGACGCTCAAGAGCTGGAATAGCACATTTTGGATGCAATGTATTTGATATATATATTATTGATATGATGATTTTTGATTGGTAATGATGTAGAAATATATTTAGACAATTCTTTGAGTAAAAATATACATGATTTCTAGAAGAAATTTGATGACGTTTTTTCTATCTCAGTGCATTTTTTTGTGGCAAATTTTTGACAACTGAATGAACTTTAGTTACGTAGTGAACCTTTTTAAAATATTGTCTTTTGGTGCTTCAAATGATTGCAGATTTTGGTGGTTTCTTCGTCAGATATCAAGCCAACTTTGTGCTCACTTCTAACAAACCTCATTTGACCAGGGGAATTCCCAAAACTACTTTAGAAACAGTGTTTGTCTTTAAAAGCAGAAAATGGCTCTTGTCATGGTGTTTTGGACTTTTCACTCAGACCCCACATATGAAGTATTTACTTTCTTTTTAGTTGGTATTTAGAATCTGGCACATCACTCTCACTACCACACGGCCGCAGGCAGCTTCATCGATTTCCCCCGCCATGTCTGCAAAGTGCTCCCAGTCCCAACTCCAAACACGATCAATCCACTTCAATTAATCCAGCGTTGTATAACTGCGGCCTCCACAAGTTCACGTCCAACAGGCCACTGCGAAAACGCCGTTATGTAAGAGCTCCGGACAGCTGATCATATCCCAAATTATCATCCGAAAGCAAGGTAACTATAGCGGCTCCGAGTGGATTCTTTTAGAAAAAAGTCGGACATATCTGAAAACTCAGACATTTTACTTGTCACTTTACCTGCTAGAATTATCACTACATTACTAAATTATTACATATTCCATTCATCAGATAAGTCACTTTACCTGCTGCTATTGTTATATGCTCCGTCTGTGGAGTGTTTTAAGTCTCGTCTAAAGACCCATCTGGTTTATGTTTATATATGTGGTTTTTATCATATTTGATTTTGAATGATTTTTACTGTTTTAGTATATATTTATTTTAATTAGTATGTTATTGTGCAGCACTTTGGAAACTGTGTTTATGAAACGTGCTGCTAAAATACAATATTAACATCTGTAAATACCTCCAGGTGCTGCTGATTTCAGTGTATTCTCCGCTATCGACTTATCCTTGAGCCAAGTGCAATTATAACTCCAGAGTTGTATTCTATAATCTCATTGTTTTATTATTATTATAGATCCTGTTATTTTCAAAAATCTTATCTTATTGGGTTAGGGTTATGGTTAGGGTCAATCTGCTCTCAGCCCAAAGCGTCAAATAATGACTCACAGGGTTCTTTCTTTAAGTATAGAAAAGATCTATCTTAAAAACATTTTGCTGCAGGAACAAACATAATGTATTATTGATAAAAGTTAGATATCTGAGCTTTAACTGCATAGAAGAAAAATATATCTGTGCTATTTATTTTTGTTTGTCAATATAGAAGAAAGCAGCATTCAAAGACAAAAATTGACAATGTTGCATATTTGTTGCTTCTTTGGGTTCTGGGGGGCATACATCGCTAATGCTTTTTGCCGTAACCTTTGAACTTTATGTTGCATATTTGTAACCAAGGGTGATAGGGGTTAATTACAGAAAATATACAACATTTGTTAAAAAATACATGTGGAGAATGAACCACACATCTATCAGTAAAAATGAGAAATTATAATCTGGTAGATTTTGATTTAAATCTAACATGACGTGGTCTAAACAAAGGCACAGAGTTGTATAGACTGAATGATGCCGTAGTGTAAGGGTTGATGGATTAAGTTCCAATTTGTGCCGAAAGTTCATTTTAATATTAGCGTGGGTTTAGCTAAAAGACAACTCTGAGGCAGTATTAACGGCTTATTAAACGAGCGCGAGGTCTGTACAGAGAAATATCAGACCGCGGCCTTTTTGTACAGACCGATCAAAGCAATGGTGTAGGTTTGGTTCCAATCTTGGTGGGGACATTCACTACGACCTGAGTCTACACCCATTGACACGGGGTCCAGAGTTTCTCCCCCAGAATTTGTTGTGTAATCACACACTATATTTGCAATAGTGTGTTGCCTTCTATACTAAACTCAGCTGTAGACTGAATGAGAAGCAGTTAAGGATTTGTTCTAATAGTTAAAACAAAATCAATTGGATCAGAGCTTCTGAGTTTTGTGTTGCGTTCATTCTATACTGACTTAAACCTAATCCAAATCTACATAATAGCCCTCACCTGAGGCTCTAACAGTTCAGGAACTGCTCTCGATACTTGAAATAAATCATGCTCTGATCTTTCAATTTCCTATAATAAATAAAAACAGAGGAGAAAATATTGAATTAGAATCTACAGTGAGTAGCTCACTACATTGTTTGACATATACGATCAATCTCTAAAAACAATTCATAGTCCCATGCATACCTACAAAATTCCAACCTCGCCTGATGCACTGAAGGGCCTGTTGTTTCTACCTCAACATTCCCTATATTGTTCTCTCTTGTTGGTTGAGTTTCCTATGTATGTTAACAGAAGATTAATCATCACAATTCATAATTTGCTATTACTTGTGCTTTCTCTTACTTACTTTCCAACTGTTAAAAAAGCTCCTGATATCTTTTATCTTTTTTTGTGGAGGTGGCATTTTTTCTAAATTATATAAGAAGGTATAGACAATCAAAAACAGACATTCATATACATGAACTGCAGAATCATTTATATAACTTGGCCAATGTCAAAAGTTACATAGTATTTCTCAATACAATGAGTTAACAAGAGTTTGGCAATAAGTAACAGTGTGGATTTTTCTATATTTTCTTTTTTTTAATCCACTCTCAACCCAAAAAGGCAAGTAATGACTCACAGGGCTCTCAAGTATGCAAAATAAAAACTTAAATGACTTGTTGTGGTGTGTTTTGCGCACAACCAGCATGCATCGTTAACGCAATGGAAAATTTAGGTATCCGAGCTTTAATTTCGGGAGCGCTGGTTGCGCTTTGGGAAGAGTCAGGGGAGAGACATGTCAGAGACACAGGGGAGAAACGCGGGAGATACGAGGGAGACCCGCACTTGCAACATGGTTCTGTCTGCATATGGTCCGAGCTCGGTACCATGTTAGAGCGGTGCTTTCACTGAGCGCCGCGGCTGTCATTACAAAGCGGCTGCAGCTGCACCAGGACGTGCACATTCGAGTGCATCGCTTGAATGTGCTTAGAGCAAATAACAGCAAGTGCCCGCTGTCACACATTTCACAGAAATTACATTATCAGCAGATAAAGGTTGTAAATCGTGGATCCGTGGAATATTTTCATCCCTAGTTTATCCTGATTCACACAACACACCCACTTATACATTTTGGATAGTAAGAGCACAATAAGTATTTTTTCAGCCTTTCAACCAACCTGTTTCTTTATTGGAGCCAGTTCTGTTCTGTCTCTGTGCCGTGTGAGCTCCTCGGAACATTAAACAGTGCGCTGACAGATTAGAAATAACGTAAGTACTTTGAATGGTAATAGATCTACAGTACTTTCCTCTGATTACTCACGTGCTACAACGCTCAGGGAACGAAAAAAAAACACTTGCTTCACGCTGGCTAACTTTTAAAAATTAAACAGTTGCTCAGTGCTTCAGTTTGGCGCTGAAGAAGACAGCCAATCACTGCAGAGAACGGAACGGGTCACGTGCTGCTGCTGCTGCTGTTGCTCTGGAGGCGAGGAGGAGGCGCGACGTGTGCACAAACGGAAGACATGTGTCCCGGACCGTCCGGGTCACGGGACATCATGTCATTTTGGTGGGGACTTTTTAGTCCTCACCAAATATTGGTGGGGACATGTCCCCATGGTCCCCACGCAAACCTACGCCCTTGGATCAAAGAGATTGATCAAGAAGTCAATCTCTTCTTGACTGTTAGGAGTTGTGTTTTTGTCGTTATTTTCTGTTATTACTTCCTCTGGCTCTTCCAACTCGTCGCTCATTCTTTTTTTACCAAGGAAAGACATCAAATGTGATACGCATTGTGGACCGATTGTCATGGTAACGGTCACAGATGGGAAAATATCAGACCGGTAATCCACCAATCAGAGCGCGCGTACGGTCCAAGTCATATAATAATGCTGCTTATTTTTCTCCTTAGAACCCAGACACCAAAATATTTGTTTTTGTAATGGAGCATTCAATAATTAAATTTGGCGATGTAGCACATTTGCTTATTTGGGTTCTTAGGTACATACATTAGTGAACGTATTAAACCAAAAAATCATGCTTCTTTTATCATAACCGTTGAACTTATGTTGCATATTTGTAACCGAGGATGCTACGGGTTTAAATGATAGAGACAGGATGTTCCCTCAACAACTCTTGCATACATATTTTCTTCCTCCATTCCTCAAGGCTGTCATTTCTCTGCACTTTTTCTCATTTGCATTATTTTGACATTGCGTCCGGTCGTGCTGCAGATATGACAGAGGGCACACACTCGCACTCACAATTCAATAGCCCCGTTTACCCGGCCAGGGCTGTCCTCTGGCTCCAGACAAGTTTGTCACGTCGCCGAGTGATGGAGCGCTCTCTTCCCCAAAATGGATGGCCGCTCGTTTCCAAGGGCAACTCATTCATCCTCCATCTGTTAGCCCGGAGACCGCGAGGTAGAATCCAGCGCCACCACAGTCATTCATGAGGAAAAGGCACTGCTGTAAACGCACAGTCATGCCTTCCAAACAGTAACAGTAATGGAAATCGATCCTGTGATGTTATGGGCGTTTTTATTCATAGGTTTCAGCTTCCTGTTTCACGCCACAATTCTAGAACCATCTTCCCACTCAGAAGAGTCGCAGTTGTGCTTGAAAATTCACAAAGCCAGGCAGACATTTGGAAAAACACAATATCCATATTGTGGGTGGTTTATTCATTTGAAAATATTATATTTGGTGAAACTATGGCAAATACTCCTGCTTTTTGTATATTTATGTTTATATATTTAAATAAGTAATCTTTATTTATACAGCGTCTTTCACAGACCAGAATCACAAAGCACTTAAAAAGATTTGTAATGTTTTTTTTCTTGCATTAGTCCCTCAGTCCACACAGAGATGGGAGTCAGGTCGCCATGCAGGAGGTGCTTGCCAGACCTTTGCATGTGTATGTACTGTAAGCACTGTTGGCAACATAACACAGAAAAATAAATCAATCAATAATCAATAATGACAGAAACTGGTTCTAAACCGTGTTAGAATCTCCATCTTCTAGTTCACAATAAAATGGGAAACGTGTTTGTTTTACATTTAATTTCTTCTCACAAGCACTGAGGCCGCTGCTGTACTGCTCTTATGTGTAAGAAAGAGCCTGTGAGTCATTATTGGACACATTGGGCTGAAAGCTGATTGGCTGAGTGAGGGTGGTCCTCTCTTTTTCACTTTTTTGTCCAAAATAACTGATTGAAAGATTTGACACAGGCTAAACAATACATGCATGTGAAAGCGTCTTGATAGAACCAAACTGTTTGAACGAGTTAGAAGGATTTTATTACCTTGTTTTCTTTTCTTTTAGTAACCCAGCTTTAAGACTGAGACCGGAGCAGCCATCTCATTCAGTTGATATTGATTGATATTTCATTAACATAACATAATATCTAGGGGTGTTCTGAAATAGATAGAATATTGTTTTAATTTGTCTTTACAAATTACTGCTATTTTAATTTTTACTTAGTAACAAATACATCTTCAATACATGCCATATAAGTGCACCAAAAGTGTGAGTTGAGAATTAAATGAATTTGCATCATCCCAACTCCGTCATTACACCCCATCCTCGCTGCAGAGGTCTTCAGTCTGACTGTGAAAATGGCGCCCCCTGGTGTTGTGGAGCTCCATCGGCTGCTGTCGTGTGAGGAGCCCTTGTGATGAGTCAGGCCTGGAGCAGAACATTGCTTTGTCCTGCACTGGTCCCTGGTGCTGTCGGAAATAAAAGATTAGTTTGGATGCAACCCTGATAAACTTGTAAAAGTTAGGGTTGGGCGACATGTGGAGGGTCGCGGTGGCAGCTGAATTAGCAAGATTTTTTCCATCGCATAGAATGTTTTTTTTTTTTTTTTGGGACATTGGACAGAGCATGGACCGTGGTGGGTTCAATCCACCTACGACTATGTCACATGCTCCCACTGATGTCTGCTGTCATTGTGTCCCAGTTCAGACACTTAACTCCACTTTGCCTGAAGCCCCTGCTGAAGGCTGTGACTTTGCTGACGGAGCAGCCATCTCCGGAAGAATCAGTGAGGGACTGGTGCTTAGTGAATTGGGATATTGCCCCCCCGACCCAGAAATGGACTAACAAAGGGGATAGAAATGAGTATAGAAAAGAGTGAAGACACAATCCCTCAGTTGTTTGCAGAGCTAAACAGAACTGAATTTGTACATTATCGGAGAAGAAGCCTGTCTCCCATGGTTAGTTCTGACTCTGAGCACCAGCTGGAGGCCCGTCCCTGTGCTCCTCAGAGTCTGAGTTGGTTCATATGGCACTAACATGTCACAGATGTACTCTGGTGCGAGGCCATGGAGAAACTTACACACAAACAGACGACTACTGGACCAGCAGTCTGGACTAATGTGATCGCACTTCCTGGTTCTAGTCAGGACTCTCTGGAGAACACTTTAGTCTAAGAGGTGGGACTTCCTGCTAAATTGACCCAATACCTTTTAATTAACTGTTTCATTTGTTAATAATTCATCCATTTAGGCTGTAACTAGTGCTCTTAAACATGAGCTTTGATAATATGGAAAAAGGTCTCTTGCTTCAATGAAATATACGTTTGGATACAGCGGAACGTGATCAATCCGTCTCCTTGGAAACGTCCGCAGCTTTGATGTTTTCGGCTTATGCAACAGTGCCACTCTCTCTCTCCTCTGTGTGGGCGATCAAACAGAATCGATGCTGCTGCCTGGGGGTCCACTCTGCTTCTAATACACAAGACTATTTACCCATAAAAGCAATAAATATGTTTGCTTTCCCTGCGCCTTGTGGCTATTTCAGAGCAATTCATAGACGTTCAAACACATATTGTTTTTCTTACATTATTTTCAATCGCGGTAAAGACGCTGTAGTTGAATACATTGAATATGTGAAAACACGTGTAGTCATAAAAGTGATGTCTCATGGCTGCGGGTGTGCGAAAGAATAATCTATTTTAGGTTAATGATACAACATTGTTTTTAATAAGTAATTCATTTGATGTATTTTTTCAGCGTTTTTCTCATTATTTATTCATTTAAATGCAATGTTTTAATATTTTTCTTCAATAAATGAAATATTAAAGCTTCAGTTTTGCTGATTTTTTTGTTCAAATGTGGCATAGCATTTGAATTGAATTGAGATAAGGTGTTAAAAGCCAGGGGAAGTGCAATATTTATCCAAAATATTCCAAATTACCAGGTTCTCTGCAAGGATTTAATAAACATATAGTTGAGAAAAAACACAAATTGCCTTTTCACAAAAAAGGGTGAAAGCAGGCGAAATGTTTGTTTTACCCATATTGTGTTGTTCAGAAATATATCATACTGTATCAAACTGAAAGTCCTGTTTGTAGATACGTATAGTTTTGGGTCATTCTGGCTGCGTTTAAAACTAGTGATGGAACCAAACTGTTTTGAGAATAAGGAATAAGTTACTTGGATTATATCACATGGTTAATTTTTTGTGAGGTTAAAGTTAAGTACTCCTAAAGGCCAACACGAAGGCAAATACTCCATCATAATTGACATAACTGTTATAAATGTTTAAACCGTGTCCTTCACTAATCCTTCTCTCTCTCTCTCTTTCATTGCCGCCGCTTCTTCTCACACCACGCCGCTGCTCCTTAAAGGTAAGAATTCCCCTTTTGTCCCTTTGCCCTCTGACAAAACCTTGGATTTTCTCAGCACCTGCTTCTGTAGAGCTCAAATAAACAGTGGTTTGTAGAAAGCTCATCTCGGCACCAGAGCTAACTCCCCGAACGCCCATCACGGCTGTGGAGCGGATCACGCCGTGTGCTGCTGTGTGTTTGCTTGTGGCTTGGAAGGAATGCTGTTGTTTGTTTGATAGCAGCTTTAAATCATCTGGAAAGGACTTAAAGGAGATGTCAGCAGCTTCTATTGTGTTTCATAATAAAATATTGGATAGTTATGACCATGGGACACCGTACTATTGTGTACAGTGGGTATTTTTCAACTGTGATGTATTTAAACAGGGCCTCCTCTTGGCGTAACTAAGACCAGTAAGATTTGCTGGAGAAAAGTTTAAACAGTGTTGCGCAATTATTTTCTGCCAGAACTCCTCAGAAAGAAAACATATTCAGAGCATTTCATCAAAAACCAAAAGTTACAGTGGTTTTCAGAGTGCTGCAGACATTGAACGAGGCTGCAGCTGCTGAGCCTGTGTGGAAATCAAACGCTCATAGTAACCGTGATGTTGTGTGGCTACATTTCCGCACTGTGCACACATATTATATGTATATTTGTTTTTACAACAGTTACAAAGTTTAAGTGAAGTGTAAGTGAAAAGTTTGAGATGGCGATGAAAGTCTGGAGGTTTGAGAGGCTTCTCCACGGAGCTCACAGCGACAGGACCAGCAGTCGTCAGAATGTGTCACCTGCAAAGTCAACGGTGCCATACATCAGTGCCACTCTGAAAAGGCGTTTGGCAACCAATCAGAGAGCAGCACTGCGGTGTTGGGGACACACTTGGGTCAGAGCAGCAGGAGAAGGACACTCAAAAACAAACCCAGGGTGATACCAGGAGCTGCACTCACTGTGGAAAAATGTAACCACATGAAAAGCTGCTGCATCAAAGCCCGCCCACCACTACCTCCACACGCAGCTCAGTGCGTTGGTTTGATTAAAGTCAAGTGGCTGATTTTTAATAAACAGACTTTACATACTCTGTATTCGTATGCCGTGTAAACGCACACAATGTTTCTTATAGTCAACTTTTTACCTTGAAACCGACTTAATCTGATGCTGAAATATTGGCCTCAGCAGCTGAGATTGATGCCAAGACATCGCTAACACTGTTCGAGATGAGTTGAGTTGAAACAATGTGAGAAGAGCGTCCTGAATACAAACGGAAACAGAATCAATATATTGCCATTTGCAGAATACACTACATTGGAATTCAAACAGGAGACACCACAAAACACACACATAGCAAGACACAGTGAGGATAAAGACAAACACGTATAGATCTCTCTAAATACTTATTGCTGGATAATAGAACGGGGACATTCATACTATTGTTAAAAGCTCACATAGTTATATGCAGGACTTTAGTCGCGATCAAAGGTGTGTCAGGTAATGATTGGATGATTACATGGTCTCCAAGTTAAGTGCATGATGTGCCCATTTTCCCATTAGCCGCAAACTGAAAGGCTGTTATTTACCGCTGACGCATAGATTCATGCTCAAGGCCAGGTCTTACTTTGACAAAAATCCCAATTTACTTGAACACCTGGACTTGTGACATGTTTATAACTGCACAAAATCTCCTTTGTGACATCGGTAATGGCCAGCACACCGCCCCTTGGAGAAAATCAATATGCTCTTTATAAGGCATTGCACACGCACCAAGCCTGAGCGCTCAGAAAGAACCATATGCTGTGGCAAGATTACACTGACAATGGCTGTGTTCAAAATGATCAGTTTTAGAAAGAAATAAAAAGTTTAGAAAGAAGTCGCTAAGGAACTATTGACTTCATCATGTTGAAAGTACAAGCAGATCTGTTATTATCACGACTTGGAAAGGCAACTCCCAAGGTCCAGTTTGGGAATATTTACTGTATCATACTAAATATTGTCCATCTAGTATGAAAACCAAGAAGGAATAATTAGTGTTAAGGTTTACAATGTATCTTTTAGTTTATCTAAAACAACATCTCTGTCAATTTACCCAGGTATAGCCAGTTCACGCGCAAACAGCCTCTAATCGAGATATTTTTTTGGATGAAATCAAATGTTGTTCTGCTTTTTGAAAAGTGATGAATGTGGCAAATGCTACAGGTGCATCTTGGGAGCTTTGCCGAAAAGATCATGGTTCTGACCTAGAACTTCCCAGAACGCCTTCATCATGAACCCTCTATTCCAATGAAGCCCAACAGGGAAGTGCTCATGGACAGACTTACTCCTTTCATCGCAGAGTAAACAGCTCCAGCTCAGAAACCGTTTGTGGTGTCTCTCTGCGATCCTGATGTCTTTGTAATTTTGCCGTTCAGGTAGATATAGAGACTCAAAAAGTGATCCACCAAATGGTTGAGGAAACCATTAAAGGGTTAAGGCAAACACTATGGGCAACGTCAGCACTCCATAATGCCACTCCTAAAATAAGGTCTATGAACATATCAAAGAATTCCCCATATCCATGAGAAAAGAGCAGATACTGAATGTTGGCAACAGTTTGTACCTATTATTATGTTGTGGTTCATCATGACACCAGCTGATATGCTGCTCTTGTAAAGTAAAAAGTGTGTGCAATTTCTCAGATCTAGTTCTATAGGACCATAAGTGAATACACCCCAAGTCTTTTCCTTTATATTGTATTTGGGTGTGTTCTTCTTGTGTCCTTGGGCCGACTTACACATTTCTTTGGAGAGAACATTCTAATATCCACAATAATTGCCGCATCTGACTGTCGTACCAATTACACCAACGAATAATTTCAGTCCATTTGATATCTCGATTTTTTGCCAAATATTGTACCTGTTTGTTGAATTTAATATTTATAAACCTCTTTTGAGCCATACCTCAATGGAGCTTCCTTATCCAGCATTTTTCTCCCCCATTCTCTTTTGCATACAGAATACTTTTCATTTTTTACAAGTTGGTACGTGGATAAACACATTGCGTCCCCATTGTTCTCCTTCGGTGTTACTTTGGGCTGAGTCAGCATGAAGCCCTTTGTATGAATGCCGCCTCTCCATGTTTCATAATAAGGCTTGGGTAGAGTTTGTGGGAGTATTGTGGATACAAAGACAGCCTTAAGGTGCAGCCAGAGAAAATCAAAAACAATTGTGTGTGTTGAAGAATGTGGTGCTACAGAAGGCTATTGTTAAAGAAAGAAGTGAGAAAAACAGGTCTTTTTGTTGAGTAAAACGACGTGAGTTTAAGGCATGTATGTATTCTGTTTGAATGTCCCTTTTTTATGAGTCTGAGTTTCTCTTTTCTAATGATGGACCGTGGACCAGGGTCAGACGTGAGGCTTTGGCCGCTGGTTAATCTGCAGCGCTCTCTGAGAAGTATGAGTCAGGAACTGAAGGAAAAACTGTTTTTGTTGAGACAGCTCCAGGTGCAACAGCAGAAAGACGTTTTAATGCCTTATAATGGAAGTATGAGGCGTACATTGTAAATTGGCCCTTAAGAAAAACATATTATGCATTTATTTTGGCTCTCACAATATGACAATGAGACTATGAGAAAATACAATACAATACAATTTATTCTTGTATAGCCCTAGGTCACAACAGAAGTTATCTCAGAGACTTAACAAAACCATTGAAATCACCAACACAGGTCAGAGAATCAACAGTTAAAACACATGAAGAATATAAAGCACACACAGAAGAAAATGTCCATACATGTTGTAGAATGCTAAAGTGTCCTGATCATCACCAATCCTTTCTGTTGGACACTAACTGTCCAACAAGACCCTCCTGCATCCACAAGGAACAACTCTTAAAAAACCCAGTGGGAAAAAGTGAGAAACCTTGGGGAGAACTAGGGAAACCCACAGGGAGGGAGACCCATATGAGAAAGGGATCCGCTCCTCCGGACGGACAGGCTAATGATCTAGGACCTAAGCTAGCTACAGAACGTGGACCAGTGGCCGCTGAACGTGGACAGGTCCGGTGCAGGACTGAAGCACTCCCAGGCGGGTCGGACGGGGCAGTCCGCAGGTGTAGATGGAGGAGGCCAGGCTCAGAGATCCCGTCATCGTACCATGAAACAGACAATGGGACAACGGGTGAATAGCAATGAACAAACTACAGTCAAAATCCTAATAATGCTAAACAGATAAAGTAGGAAGGAGGAGAGGATAGTGCTCAAGTTACCATACTTCTCCAGCAGGGGGCTCCCTATGCAGCTTGACTGACAGTCTGAGGAGTTTAGCCTCTTCTTCTTAGTCTTACCTTCCTAGCCATATGCTAATAAAATAATATATTATGAAAATGATTTGAATATTTTGGAGCTGAAACCGATGAAAAGTTTTTGGGATTCTGCTCAGCCATTGACAGATTTGGGATTTTTTTTTATTATAATGATTACATATGTATGTCATATATTTAAGAAGTAATATTTTTGACCAAAAGGAATTCTTGGCCAATTACTGAGAAAATATATTTTTCAGTACGTTTTTTCTTCATTTCTTTGCCAAATTCTTTATTTCATCTTCATTTTTTAGCCAACATCAAACTTGAAACTTTAAAATATAAGTCTTGCGATTGTAAATAATGTAATATCTCCTGAAAAATAGTCCAAACTAAATTGAAGGCAATACTTTTGGAGATGGCAGCATTCAGACCGAAGGAGGTGGAGGCCCTGTTTGTGTCAGAAGTTCCATAAATGTACCTGAATTAGTTACAGATCTGGAGGAATGAAATTTGAAATGTTTTAATTCTCAACGATAAGAAAACTTTTTTAACAATTCCATATTTTAGCAATTGTTTTCACAGTCGGAGATCACCATGGCAACACGTCTGCTGTGGTGATGCTAATGTAAATTAAAAATGTGGGTGTCTGTTGCCAGCATCGGGTCCTTTGGTATGAGTACGAGTTCAAGCCTATGGTACCGACCCGATACCAGTGATTAATTCTAAAATCTGTGACTTTAATATATCAAAAAGTTATTTTAAAACACATGTCCAAACACAGATAATGCATTGATAACAAATAACCAGAGAGCCATTGGTCCAAAAGGGGCGGTGACCAATGTCCATAAATGTTAATGTTAGACGTCATCTGTGATCGTCAACATCTTTCCCATCCCGTCCGTGTTCCATGTCATGTGATGTGTTTCTGTGGCGTGTTTCTGTGGCGTGTTTCTGTGACATGTTTCCGTGGCACAGTCCCTAGAGAACAGAATATCGATCTCTCACTCTGGGCGCACTAATCAACGTTTACGACTGAAGGTGCACAGGGCTGGCCATAGATTTATCGGGCCCCGTTACGGCTTGTCAGACTTCTCTCATTTTGCTATGTGCGCCACGGGATCCATACTAATGTCTCTATTTTCCAAACCGATATTCTTAAAGCTGGTTGTTGCGCACAGCCAAAGCAGTTCAGCGGTTTGCAGAATGGATTGTAATTCATAAGCAAACAGTTCAAAAAGCCCAAGGCCGATATTTCCTCTGTTGCAGCTTGTGTCGACCAGTGCGGGTTAGAAAAAATTTGACTTTTACATAAATTACAATACGTTTGATTTGGATGCAATGTTGATGATTTATTTAGTGATGTACAATTCTTTTATAATTTTTTCCAACCATGTTTTCATATATTTTTTTGTTGTTGTAAATGTTTTGATCGATGGAGATCTTGGTAAAACTTTAGCTTAGCCCTTACTAAATAACAGCTAATGAAGTGCTAATGAGTGTATAATATATGGTTTATTCGCTCTTATTTGATAGTTCTTATATCTGCTTCAATATAAAACCGACACTTTCCTATGTCGATTAGCATTAGAAGTACACTGAGGCTAATCTAAAGTATAACCGAGATGTTTTGATACTTTGACTTGACCAAAATGCTAACATTTTGTATTAAACTGTATTGAAACGTGTCTCTGAAAGTTCCCCATTCTGAATGCAGATGTGTGATAAAAGTGCCTCTTGTTCATGCTGGTCTCAAAGCAATACAAAATAAACGTCCGGGTGGTTTTGGGTTCACACACAAACAGGTGTGAATGAGACTGAAGGAAACCAACGTTGAGTAGAAATGCGTCACTGACCACTTATCATGAGTTAGGGGTAATAGAACATCTCCTGTTGTTCATAGTCTCTGAAAAATGCTCAGGAAACCATTATTATTGAACGTTATCTGAAAATGATATGGTTCTTTGAAATCAAATCTCAAGTGACGCTACATGAGGATGATTGAAAGCTCGTTTGCCACAGAATATAAACACATTCCAAGCTATTTTTATGACATTGTTGATTCTTGACGTCACCTAATAATCTCACATTTGTCTTTTAATCACAAATCTATCTTAGTCTGTCTTGATAAAGGACAATAAGACCTTAGCTTTGCATAGACGAACAAGGCTAACATCCTTCCTCAATGAAGCCTAATGGGGAAGTGCTCATGGACAAAGCATCTATCTCTCTAAGGCTCAAGATAATTAATTGACCTTTACACACAGCACACAAAGGGCTTACAAATCTATGGTTTGATGCTCTCTGCGATCCCAGTGTTTTAATTCTGATCATTTGTTCGTAAATTCAGATATGAGCTCTAACAACTGACCATTTGTGTTCCTTCTGTTCCTGAATTTGGCTTCAGCGAGCTTGATTGGCTCTTGGTTGCTCAGTCGTTTGAAAACAACCACATTAACACACATATGGACCCAGATTCTCGCTCAGATAGTCTGATCGAGTTGGCTTTCAACGGCTTCTTTCGCAAACATTATGGGTGACGTCAGGACTCGGTTGGTCCACTCCTACAGTCTATGGGACCTTCCTGGCCCCTCATTGTAAACACACTGGAAAATCACAACTATCCACTATGAAAACAGAAACGTATGGCTATTGGTGACTAATTTATGGACATTGGTCATCTGCCCTTATGGATCAATGGATCTATGTGTATTTTATCACTACATTTCTTGAGTTTGAGCTGCTTGATTCTCTGATCTGTGTTGGCATATTGGCGGTTTTGTGAATTCCTCCGAGATAATTACTGTTTTTATTTTGGGCTGTACAAAAATAAATTGAATTGAATTGAATTACTGACACACACCGTCCCACTCGTTCTGTCATGTATACACATATTCCAAATTTGCTATTCTCTGACAAATCCTCTAAAATGTCATGGATAAAGCTGTATTCTTCTCTTTAAAACACATACTTTGAAGGATTCTAAATTGGATTTGGGAATAACAAACATTCCTCAAATTTGCTCCTATCGTGGCCAATGATATTAATTATTAATATTATATTTTACAAACTGTTTTGAGTTCAGTAAGTGTTCGTGTGTGCTCTGTGGACCAGTGTTCCCAGGCAGACTATAATCCCCCATCTGCATTGCACTTCCTTCCACCTGTTCCGGTCCATCCCCTGATTGGACCGAGCCATCGGGAGACAATCAGTATCATGTTAAGACTAGCGTTGCCATGGCGACATGTGCTCTCCTGGCAAAGTGCTGCTTTTCCAGATTGTCCTCGGGCCACACGCTTTCCAAAACAAACGCAGGATTAGCCAAAGCGGAGCAGTCGATAAACAATTGTATCTTTAAAATGAGAGCGAACACATGTTAAGATAAACATGTTTTCTGATGCAATTAGTCAATTTTAAAAAGTGTTTTGTGTGTCCAAAAAGGCAATATTTAAGCCATTTCACTAAAGAAACATCTTCTCTGTGTTCAAATTATAATTACAGAAATGCTGATTAGTTGTCTCCATCCCCTTGTTCTTTTTAAACATGTATTTCCCCTTTAAAATCTATGAGCTTGGAGTCTTTTAAGGGAGTTGCAGATCAGGTTATTTATTCTCTGTGATGGTTCCTTTAAATTCCTAGGCTGCCTTGCATGTCAGTCGTCCGGGACCTATGGAAGACCTGTTCTATCAGACTTTGAATTTTAAGTGTTTTGCTCAATAATCTTACAATCTGAAAAGTATGAACTATCAAAACTTGTTCTGATCAGAAACCGACCAGGAGTTGATTTTTTAGAGCATCCACGCAAATTGTCACAAATACGTCCCCCCATCCCTTCTGTTTAAATGCTAAACTTAATCATAATGAACCCCTAGACCACAGGTGGGCCATTATTTGGGAGCCACGTTGGGATATCGCCTTGTTATCGAAGGGCTGAAAAAGTTTTTTACATGGTTAATTTCTCATTTATTTTTAGTGAAAAGCTACTTCAGTGTTGAAGTTCAAAAAGGTGTTTGTGGACATTTTCTTTAGAGCAATTTAGTACTTATAACATTTTGGGTTCATCAATGAGAGCAGAGTAAATGTATGACAGATTCTAGCACATTTCAAGTTACAAGCCTTCATTGAGTATTCACGGCCGGGAAGGGTCCGGGGGCCGCATAGAAAAGTGAATTGGGCCAGATGTGGCCCCCAGACCGCACTTTGCCCAGGTCTGCTTTAGACTATGATGTCATGCACACAAAACAGAAGCATTTAGGGAATATCTCCAGCCAAATGTTATATATAGAAGCAAAATATCTCCAGCCAAATGAGAACTCCATGGCTTTAACTATATGTTTTCCTCTGAATTATCAAAGTAATAATACTACTGTGATAATTCTATGTATTTGCCCGTCTGTAATCCACACATTTCCCAAAGATCTTTTTTCCATTCTCTCAAGGTGTTCTGCTTTTGTTTGTTGTTAGTACGTACAGTATATTATTGTTAAGTTATGCTTCACAAACAACAAGCATTGACTTGACAACTTGAAACAGAACAAAACTTGGATGCCCAAAGTTTGAAAGCAGCATGTTTTCTTGAATATGCGATGAACTCACAGATGTACATTAGCATTATCTGTTTCTCATCCTTTAGCCAAAGTCGTTGACCTGTTGCGGCGGCAGATGGAGGCCGAACGGTCGCGCTAAATTATCCAAGGACACGTTACATTTGGACGTTTTTCTCACCACCTCCAGGCAGATCAAAAGTCGGTTCGCAACATGGAGCGTTCAACTGGAAAAAAAGAAAAACTTCAATGGATTGTGTTAGAGTTGGTCGTTGCTTTACTACTACTTTAAAACATATTTCTGTTAAAAAATGTAACTGGTGCTCAGCCATCCATTCAATCCCAATAATGATGTTAGGTTTCCTGCTTTAAGACTCATCTTTCTACTTTGGCTTTTAACTCAGAGGCTTGTATTTCTGTGCTATTCTTATCTTTGAATATGTTTTTATATACTTGTGTATGAACATGCTCTATGAATTGAAAGTTGAATATTATCGTCAAAAACACCTAAATCAGTCAGTTAGTAAAGTATTGGTTCTCTCCGATAGTGATCGGTCATGCAACTGCGCGATTCTAATAAAACAAACAAATATTGGCTTAAAATTGGTTGAAGACATATAGTTTTTTAAATAAATTGTATTGGTAACTAGAAAAGCACTTGTAGATCACAGACCTCCACCAAGAGGCACAGTTCCC
Source organism: Knipowitschia caucasica (assembly GCA_964034765.1). Taxonomy (NCBI): domain Eukaryota; kingdom Metazoa; phylum Chordata; class Actinopteri; order Gobiiformes; family Gobiidae; genus Knipowitschia; species Knipowitschia caucasica. The sequence goes on from OZ035833.1 coordinate 3,042,848, forward strand.
ATTTGTAAAAATTCCTGACAGTCATTTTCTAATAAAAGCTATAGAAGTGAAATGTATCCTCATCGATAGTATATGGCTCCAGAATCCTCAGTGATTGAACACTTCTATCTCCCTGATGATACTGAGGACACGTCTATCTCTGTTGCTGAAGTCACTGAGGTTGTTAGGAACCTCCTCGGTGGCAAGGCGCTGGGAGTGGATGAGATGGGAAGTGTTTTGATATTGTCGGACCGTCTTGATTGACACGTCTCTGCAACATTGCGTAGTGACCTTTGGACTCGCAAAACGCAGTGGCGGCCCCGCTCTGTAAGAAAAGGGAAAGAGGTTGTGTTGGAATTATGGTGGGATCAAACTCCCTGGCCAACCAAAAATCAAATCTCTGATTCAGGAAGAGCTGGTTTTGGTCCTGGCTCTAAAAACTTTGTCAGATGGTGTCAGGTACCATGGGACTTCACCCCACCTATGTGTTTGACCGTGTTTCCTGGTGTGTCCTCTGTCAGGTTCTCCAGGAGTACAGGATCTGGCACCCTTGATTACATGTATTATTCTCTGGACTCAGGAGAAAGTAGGCCCATGACGTATCAGTTTTTTTCTCTATATCTTGATTTCCTTAACGTCACCATCATCATAAAACCCTGGAGGTCTGACGGCAGCAGTTTCATAGAAAGAGGTTATTGATTTTTTTCATGTTTTAATAGAAAACAGGGTCAAAGCAAATTGTTGCTTTGTTCGGTTTCTGGTCCAACATTTAGATTGTCACTGAGTTGGATGTGCGTGTTATGTCTTTATGAGAGGTGTCTATAGAAACTGTGCATGAGCCCCAGCTCTTCCAAGGACTTTCTCCGTATATAAAAGCCAGCGTTTTTACAATGGACTTTTCTGAAGGAGCTCCACAGTGTGAAGAATACAGCAGCCTGCAGACTTGTATTTCCTCTGCAAACCCTGGCCCGGTTTCTCTTCTTGACCCCTCCTCCGCTCAATTGTCCACTCTGAACTCCAGCGTTCACCGCCTTTTGTTCAGCAGAACTTTTCAATCCACTTCTGACTGATTTGTACACTCAATACCTCAAGTGTGTGAGAGGCTCGTGCTGCAGGAGATTGAGTGATGAGAGGGTCAGTCCAGATTTGTCTTGTATCCTTGGGCAAGTAAAACATGTAATCACTTCTTTTATGACAAATACTGTACACCTTATACAACTTGTGCACATGTATGGATACAAGAGATGAAGGTGAAGACATTTGAAGAATAGAAAAAAGTATTAGTCTATGTGGGAATGTGGGTGTCGCTACAATAGAAAACAAGGCCGCAATTACTCATCTCATTTGCTAAAGTAAATTATATTGTTTTGAAATTGGGTCTGTATGAAGTGCTCTTAACAAGTTTAGAAATACAAGGACCACTGCAAATGTCAAGAAGAAGCTAATAAGAGTGAATTTTAAGCAGTGGTTCTTATCATTTGAGCCCTTTTCTCATTCCAAGAGAGACATTTCAACAAGCCCAACAAAATCATCTGAAAATGCCTAATAATTTTTGATAAATTAATCTCATTTATATACAGTTGGGTTACCTAACTGATTTAGTGAGGTTCCACATTGGGCTCAATGATGACAAATGTGATCTAAATGTGAGATTAAATACGGATAAATTGGTAGGGATAGGTGACAGGTGAAACTGGAATTTTCCGACAAAACCTTTAGGTTTGAAACTGAAGAATTGCATTCTTCTTTTCAAATTAATCAATTTAAATCACAATCTTTTTTTATTAAGTGCTTTAAAAGGGCTAAATGTATGTTTGTATGACCTTGTAAAACATATATATTATTGTGTATGATTTGCTCTATATACAGTAAATAAAGTTTTCTTTCCAGGAACAAGTACAGACATTGGCATCTTGCTTTCCTGTAGACCAATGGCATCTTGAGTTTCATATCATTTCAATTCATTGGCGAATTGACAGCAACGACTTAGGGCTATGCAAATATACATGGAATAAAGATAAGGTTAAAGTCTCTTTAAACTTCCATTTTACATCCCATTATTTTTCCCCCCACTGTTCCAGCCAGATGGTTGGGCTGAATGATGCTAAGTCCCTGTGGTTTGGGGAGAATGGACCAAAATGAGCTATTGAGTTTGCTGCTTGTCTGTGAATAGAGCTGTAGTGAGGTGCAGAGAAGAAAGTCCAGGTCAAGCTGACACCGGGAAAATAACCTCTAGATTGTATGCAGAGAAATGTGTCAGCGCTGGAATGAAACCACATCCAACGCCTTCACGAGGATTTCTATTGTGTTATGGTGGAAAAGTGTTTTTGTAGTCGGCTGCGGCCTTTTGTTTTTTGACCCATGTTGAAAGGCCATGTCGACCCTTTGATAGTGGAAAGGTTGGCGAGTTGTTTGGACCCATGTCGGCTTTTCACAACAAGGGAGACATGGAAGTGTAAAAATAAAATGGTCAAAACTGACTTCCAATTTTCTAAAGTCACAGCACAGAGCACCCAGGACCAGAGGGAACCACATCACAATGGACTCAGTCAACGTTTGTCATAAATAGCATGGAATTATACAGAGCAACATGCAGCGCTAATCACCTCACTAGCAGCTAGGTCCCATACGCTTCTTCATTCTTCACATCCATCCTATTCATATCCGTGATAATAATTTGGATGATACACCAAACAACACTCAATACTTCTCAAATTATAGCTATTTCTGAGGTTCAATTGTGGTGATGTCGCACTGACTTGGAGATAAACAAAGCAGCATGCACGCTAACTGTCTGTACAAAGTAATTTCAGACCTGATAATACACTTTTTCCAACAATGGCAATCTGTCACAGTCCTATATGTCCTCAATCCAGAACAGGAATAAGACATTTTCTTCAAGTTGAAATTAAGCCAACACTTTTAGTCTGCAACAATATCAGAAAAAGATGTGAAGGTAACAGAATGTGGGAGATTCCGCTGATTCGCTGTTTTGATTCCTATCTCTGTCAATCACCTTCGTCATCGATCTCGTGCCACGTCACAAAGTGAATCGAGTCAGTTTTGCAGAAAGAGCTAGATTGCTTCTCATCTAAAGCTTAAGGGAATCGTCTGTATGAAAGCCATATAAGACCTTTTCGTCTTCTAGTTACAAGCCTGGGGGAGAAAAATAACAATATATTGAAAATGAAAGAGGTCACAACATGCCATATCATCATGTCTTCACAACTTTTAAACAAAATTCGTTTTCCCTTGTTTTTGAGTCGTGCATTTTGTATTTTCTTGCAGCTGAACCGCCATTGGTCTCTCGGGCTGCACTGAGACACCCTGCCAAAATTATGCTACAGACATAAACTCACAATTTATGGACATCTCTGAACATTTATGGAGATTGGTCTTCTGCCCCATATGGTCCAATGGCTCTATATGTTTTTTTTATTGTAGCATTTTAGCATTTGATTCTCTGATCTTTATCGGCGAATCGACAGCTTTGTGAAGTCCTCCGAGATAACCACTGATGTCATTTAGGGCTATACAATATTATTAATGAAGCACAGTTCATACACAAGGCATCTTGACATGCCGAACAAAACAAGAGATAATCATGGATAATCTCAGTACATTAAATCCAGGATCTTGTTAACCTGAATTGGAACATTGTAAGAATAGAAGCCTGTCTCACATTTTCAGGAGGACAGTTTGACTAAGTTGCTCATAAACCACAGTTATTCACTTATTTTCTTGTAATCCTTGGCTGTTTACTGCACATGTTCACAGCCCAAAAGGCAGATGACCCCCGATCACACGCTATAAAAATGACCAAATGAAAATCCGCAGCTCACCGCGCCCTGACTGTATCTGCGGCATCTGCTGTTTGTCTGGAGAAACGCAGTGACTTTGGGAGCGGATGGAAAGTGTCGTCCCTCGGTAGAAATCACACCTTATCTGGGACAGCGGCGGTGGTGCTATCAGCAGCAGCCGGCGCCCAGAGAAAGTCCTGTCACATCCCCGCGTTATGAGCCAAAGCAAAACACCTGTATTTTCTGTCCTGATATTATAGCGACAAAGTTGTGACTCCATGGGGTTTCAAAGTGTCGCAAATTCTCACTGTGGGGTTTCGATTTGTCTTCTGTCCGTCTTGAGAATGCAGTGGCTTGCAAAAGTATCGATACTTTTGCACATTTGAGTTTGAGTCTCTGATCTGTGTTGCCGAATTCAACGGTTGTGTAAAATCCTCCGAGATAACTACTGTGGTGACTTGAGAGAATTGAACTTGATAGTATGACGAGGGTACAAAAAAAGTTTATAACGCAAATCATACACAGGGAAATTCAACGTTCTTCTCAAAAGCACGAGAGAAAGCAATCAAATTAAATGACAAAAATTATAGATAATGACACAACGCAAATTTACAAAACATTTTGAAACTGATAAAAAAGAATTAATGTCAAGTTGATCAGTTTCTCCATAAAAAAGCTTTGTAATAATGGTAAATACGTATGAATTTAACCATTTCTGCCCAATTTGATGAATCATTGTATTCAAAACATGAAAACTCCGCAAATGTCTTGCACTGTAAAAAAATAAAAAAAATAAAAAACAATGGACAAAAAGTCAACCCCTATTTCCTACATTAAACAGCTTCAAACCTCTGGACATTTTTGATTCAAGTTTAGTTTCACACTTTTTGTCCACTTGTGCATGACTTATGTAAGCTGTTTGGAGATGCTGCCTTCCCCTGTGAGCACATCTCGGCCCCAGACTACAAAAGCTGTAATGAGCTGCGTTCGCTGTGGCCTGGAACTCCGCAACCACCAAGCGTCTCTGGAACTCGGTGTCCAGCGAGACGCCATGGTTGACAAATTGGAGTTCAGTTTTTTTACCTTGTATTTCAATATTTACTTTTATAATCTCACAAATCTGTCAAAATGGGATTTGAAGCTGGGGTACCTCGGTTTTATCTTCTTCTCCATAAATAATCTATGGTGTATATCCCAACACAGAATAAAATGTTGTGGATAAATGCCGTCTTCATCTGAAAACATGTTATCGTTTGCATATGAGAAGGATCCCCGTGAGCGACTATTTGAAGCTTTGGGCTGAGAGTTGATCAGATGAGTGAGGGTGGTCATGCTTGTACATTTTCGTGATAGAAGTTGGATGGATATGATTGCATAGTTTTTGTTGGGGACATTGGTGCCGGCAGGTGAGGGGGGCGACAGTAGCTCAGTCGGTAGAGCATTGGCCGTTGGGCTGGAAGGTCAGGGGTTCGAGCCCACCTCAAGACCTACTCCAACTGCTCCCACTAATGTCTGCTGCTGTTGTGTCCTTGGGCAAGATACCATGAAGTTTCCGCTGAAACACCAAGGCTGTGGCACCGCTGATGTAGAAGCCATCTTCTCTGTGGACCCACCACCTGCAGAGGATCAGAGAGACTGGTGCTATGAGCAGTGGGTGGCAGCTCTACTTGACACCCCCCCGACCCAGAAATGGACTAATAAAGGGCTAGAATATGAATGAATGAACATTGGTCTTACGGGGATCAATGAAGTATCTATCTATCTATCTCCATCTATCTAATAATGGATTAGATAGGAACATTTAATCACGCAAAAATAAATGAATCCCACTTTGGAACAACCAAGCTTGAGCCATTTATGTATTGAGTTATAACCATTGACTTCCACCCATTGTGATTCACAAAACAAAAGACTTTCCATAATTTATCCTCGCTTAAAAAAACCCCCGTCTTATTCACATGCGAGCTTCAAAACCATTATTTGACAATTGACAAAAAATACAAACTCTTCTTCTACCATTAACCGTCACCATGCATCAAACTCTTCCATCTGTTGAACTCAGCGAGGGTCCCACAGCAAAGCACCACGACCAGCCAATGCAATTTGACATTTCTCAGATAATATATTTTATTTTATAGCATTTTTTTCCTCCATGTACGAGCGGCGTAATCTTGGATATGAAAGCTAATCTGTTTAAGAGCAGTGGATTTGGGTGAAAAGATTGGAAAGCGGAGACGGGCCACCTGCAGATGTAAGACTCTGATAGATGAGGCTCCAGAGGGGATTTTTCTGATGTAGTGGGATATTCGGTGTGGAAGGTTTAGTAATTGGATTGCTTGTTTGTAGGATATGGTGACATTTAAAGGAGACCTACTGTGTTATGCAAAATTGTCTGTTTTTGAGCCTTTAATCGTGAAACATTGTTCCTTCATCAAATACAGACCCCCCACGATCAGTACAATCTCGATATCATCTCAACTGAAACAGATAGATAGATAGATAGATAGGGATAATGTCTTGGTTACTATGGAAACTGTCAAAAAATAGTCTCAGTTTAGTGCAAATTTCTCTGTAATCTCTGGGGTAAAGTTCCACATATTCTTTGCCAGTGCTTATCAACTATGGTCTTATTTTTTACTCATCAAGGTGACTCAAAGTGGTGACAATATTCAAAAACATGATAATTGCCAGCGTAAAGGACTTTCAGACATGAGATTATGGAGGCTTTGTGAATCCATTACTGTCAATTTCTTTCAACAATTCTTTTAAAGGTTTCCTCTTTCCCATAGATTTGTACTGGTTGTATTAGAGTGGTATTCCTCTGACTGAAACAGTATCCTAGAACAAGTACACAACCAATTTATTTGTCTCAAGGAGCATGACTAAATAATAGACTGTCAATTTGTGAACTGCAGATTAGAAAATTGAACAGATACAACAACAACACACCCACAATGTCCAAAAATCAATGTATTTTTTTAGATTCTTGTGTTGCCCTAGATCACAACATGGTTTTGTTAAGTCAGAGGACTTAACAAAACCATTGAAATCGCCAACACAGATCAGAGAATCAATCCATCCATCCATTTTCTTCCCCTTAATCCATTTCGGGGTCGGGGGGGTGGCAGTCAGAGCAGGAGCACACAGAGCACCAGCCCCTCACTGATCCTCCTGCAGGTGGTGAGTCCATCGGAGCTGAGATCTTTCAGCGGGGGCTTCGGGCAAAGTGAGGTTAAGTGGGGTCTTGCCTAAGGACACAACGACAGCAGTTAACAGTGGGAATCGTGAAGTTGCATCGAAAAAACAAAAGAATATAGAGCACATGGTTTTTCTTCAATGGCAAAGTTATATGACACCACTCTTCACAGAAATGACAATCAGTTTCAAATTGTTTCTGAATCCGAGTAAGAAAACCTCTTGTCTGTTCAAAGTAAAATATAATTTGATTACTGATTCAGTCGGTAACTATCTGCAATTATCGTTTTAATTATTTCAGCTCCATTAAAGCATTATTCATCTTATCGTGAACCTGCTAATGGTTTTCCTTTTCTCGTTTCTCCTCCGTGGCGGCCGTCTTCTCTGTGTCCTCCTCGACCACGTTGTTTCGTCTTCAAGGTAAGAATCAGTTCTAACCGTGCTTTATGAGAAGTGCTTTTGTGCGTCCGAACATGTTGTATGTAACCACTTTGGAAAGACCATGTGACTGAAAGACCATGTGACCGAAAGTCTGTGGCCTGTTTGCATGAGCGCTCTGCTTAGATCCAATGTCCAAGGATGTCGCCAATCACGCTTTCTGAGTTCTCAAGGTGTTGGGCACTGGTCAGTTTGTTCAGATGTATCAGGGAGATGATTTTCACCCAGAAAGTTGCCATATGAATAAAACATATTTGTTATTATCGTCCATATCCATCACCAGGACATTCCAGATTGAACGAGCTCCCATATTGTCCTGATGCTATTGATGTGTTTTCTGAACATTTCCCCATTGTCTTGTGTAATTCTGACTTCTCTTGAAACTAAAACAAACTTATATTGGTTGAACTCCTGAACATTTAGCGCTTTGGACTTGAAATGATATCAAAATTTTGCAATGTTTTGTCTTTGATGATAAGAGCAGACAGTTTGACAGTTACCACATTTAATGCTTAAGTTGTGGATCATGACAACATAAAAACGTATTACATGGTAAAAAAAAGTGTATTCATTTGGAAATAATGTCTTAAAAGACTGACTAAGAACTGTGATCTTGAAATGTGTGCAGTGTTTAACTTCTCTGTATCGCGTTCTTCTCAAAACTTTCATTTGCCATATAGTAAATAACGTTGTGTAATCTAAGGGTGAATAGTTTGCATCACATCCCCTGGTGCCAACTACAACACAGACACAGACCACAAGCAACAATCCAGGCAGAAGAGAATTTCTAGCCTGGTCGTACCGCACCACAGTACAAATTACATTTCATACTAAGGTCTGGATTTGCTCCATTGACTCCGTGAACGGGTGGGAGGGGTTAACTCCTTTTGCAGATTGGATCTGAGTTTACTGTGATATATGTAATGCGCCTGAGTCTGTCGTTAGCATTTAGCATTTAGCTTAGCTTTAGCCATCTCCTTTGCCGCTAACGGAGCCCGTGGGGAGTAGCGCCACAATTTTTTCCAGCGATTACATTTGCTAAACATTCCTCTTGCTCCGGCTTCAACTTCTTGATAGAACCAGACCGGATTACTTTACTATCGCATTTTTCGCCATTGCCAAACTACAACCTTCCCGTTCGACGCAAACTCTTGACGTCACCCACAACTAACTGCAACACCCGCCTCCCGCGCTCTCTGATTGGTCGGATGAAATTCAACCGATTGCAATCGCTAACACAGGGACCAGACCCAGACGTTATACTGACCGCCGAATTAAACTTAAATGTGTTTAGGTATTATTAAAGTCACCTCTAAGAAGACGTTCTCCAGGGGAAGCATCAGTTGAGCTTTGTTTTGTTCAAGTGTAGAAAAAACGTCCATATTCACTGGTTATTTGCGATCTAAGCTAAGCGATTGATCAAAAATACCTGTTTTTAGAAGTTTTCTTCTGGAACCAGCACATTTTTTCATCATGTTTTTCATCCCGTTTATATGTGTTGAAGTATTTCAACATTCTCAAGCCTGTCCAATAATAGCAACCTTGTACTATTCCACTGTCCTCGTCCTGTCCCTGTTCACCCGAGGGATGCCCTTGGTACACGCTCTTCTAATGTCCACTCTGACAGAAAAGTAGTTGTTATTTTTGATAACACTTTCTGAAGGGACAAGAAAATAAATTTAGTTATTAAAGCAACCTTCTACCAGCTCAGAGTTTTGAGCAAAGTGAAGGTTTATAGTCAACCCTATGACTTTTTATTTCTTCAAGGTCTGATTATTGTCACTCCCTGTACTGTGGCCTGGACCTCAGCTCACTTAAAGAGCGACTAAACACCTGTGCCCAGCCTTACTCCGCCCACATGAAGATTTGAAAAGTTTCTTTAAAAAGGGCGTTGCCTGGAGGACTAAGGGACAAGAAGGGGGGCTTAGAGTTGGGCGTGGTCTGGGCTGTGATTGACAGCTCACTTGTCACACACAAAAAAAAACAGACAGTTGTCATTGCTGCTTAAAGCAATAGTTTACAGACCAGAAAGTCTCATTCCTTTGTTTACGCACTAAGATAATTGTAAAGCTACACACCTGAACCTAATCACACTCAATAATCTCAGAATGACTCATGTAATGTAATTTTAATCCACTAGATGGCGCCAGAATACTCCAAACTGCAGCTGGGGCGTGTGTGAGAGTTGAATGGGTTCACATCACTGGCTCTGACAGACTGACGTCACACAAAACAACTGATGTCATAGAGAACTTCAGAGTCAATGGAGAGGCCAGGACCAAATTCAGATGTAGTACCACCAAAAAGGTTGAGAGGGCGCCACACAGCGTTTTTTGGCTCAAAAGTGATATTTTATTTAATTTGAACTAAATGTCAAAAAAATTACCAGGATATGTAGACAGCACTGCAATAAACATATTTATGCAGTTTATGAGTTAAAAAAAGTTTATTTGGTGTTTAGTCGCTCTTTAAGCAGCTCCAGCAGGTCCAAAAGGCTGCTGCCCGCACGTACACGGCAAAAATAATCAAATATGAGGTCAAAATTGCTTGCATCAAGTGGTTTTTATCTCAATTTGAGTACATTCTGGCTGTCCTAAAACAAAATTTGCCAATGGGACAAAGCCATTTAGTCTTATTTAAATAACTTTTTTTTCTCATTCTAAGAAAGACGTTTATTGCATCTTTTGACTTTATCTTTTAACTTTTGATTTATTTTTGCTGTGTAAGAGAGAGCACATTACCCCTGTGCTGGTCTCACTTTTTAAGATTCTGATGCTTGTTTTTAAAATGTTAAAATTGTTTAGCCTCTGTATATTGGACAGAGCTGCTCCATTGTGAGATCAATGAAGTTTATCTTATCTAATCCAAACTGTTCAATAGTTCAATTTGCATGCCTTAGCTTTTACACCAACTAAGTCAATTGTTTTTGTCTGCCTATTTCAAGCTGTTTTCTTTTCTTTCTTTTTTCTATCTTTTTTGGATGTGAAGTACTTTGGACAGCAGGTGTTGTAGATGTGCTGTACATATAAAGCTGAGATTGACATTCTCCTTGGGCAAGACTCTTGGGTTGATGTCATTTCTTCTAGCTTGTCGTTCTTATGTCGTCTTAATCCGACTGTTGGACTTGTGTGTTGTCTTGTTCGATTTGCCGATCCTTCTCTTTGAGGCCGCCGAGTATGACGTGCTTCCATTGATTTGCCGCGGTCATTATGCTAACGTCTTTTGTGTCCTTGACAAGTTCTAGACCCGCAGACTGTGGCTGTGACGGAGACCCACAGCTGTGTACATTCAGAGGTTTTATAAATGAGCACAGATTATGGACAAGGCGTTTTGAGGCGTAGTGGGCAACGTTCCCATTGTTGGAATTTAAGAATCTGTATAATGTGGCTCAGTTGGTAGAGCATTGGGCTTTGAGCCTGAGCGTCGTGGGTTCGAGCCCACCACGAGACCTTCTCCACTGACTCCCACTGCTGCCGTTGTGTCCTTGGACAAGACACTTAACCCCACTTTGCCTGCAGCTCCTGCTGAAAGATCAAGGCTATGCTCACACTGACAGAGCAGCCATCTTCCTGTGGACTATCACCACCTGCAGGAGGATCAGTGAGGGGCTGGTGCTCTGTGACTTGGGTAGCCTTGAATCAGCTCGTCAAGTGGTCAAGTAAAGTCATTGGCCAGCCTCAGACCAGTTTGGACTTTCTGCATGATAGACAGCTAGAGAGGATGGCACGAAGCATCGCAAAAGACTCAGAGCATCCTTTGCACTCAGAGTTTCGATTGCTTCCGTCTGGGCGTCTTTGATGCCAATGAGCCACACGAACCGTTTTAAGAAAAGCTTTGTTCCCGCTGCCCTTTCCTTTATGAACAAGTCGGGATCAAACTGCCCCTGACACAGGTTTTTTATCTTTGTTACTGTCAAGTGGCTTAAATTTCAGTTGTTTTTTGTACCAAAGGCACATCCTGTTAGTATGTGGAGCACTTATAAGTTTTGTATTTTATATGTATGATGTTTTATCTTTGAAATGTGTTTTAATGTGTCGACTAGTTCTCAGAATTGCAAAACGAATTTACCCACGGGTACAAATAAATTAACCTAACCTAACCTAACCTTGGGTGACCTTTAATACTGTCGACATTCAACAACATTTATGAACATTGGTCATCCGCCCCTTTTGGACCAATGGTTTTTATCATTGCTTTTCTTGTGTTGAACTGTGTTGATTCTCTGATCTGTGTTGGTGAATCCTCAAAGATAACTACCGTTGAAATTTAGGGCTTTACAAAAATAAAATTAATTGAACTATAATTGACAAACGCGATGACGAGCCAGAATCCCTGAACAAATGTTGTTGGGGTCAATACCTCAGAGCAGTCTTGTGGCCTGTGTTAGGTCCATCCTCTTTTAATGTGCTTTCGTATTTATCAGCTGCTGCTCCTGCCGTCGCCATGGCAACACTGACCCTGTGATACCGGGGGACGGACCTTGAGTGTGGGGCCTTTGTGTCGTTGTCAAAGTGCGTTGGAAAATGACAGCTGTTCACTTGTGTGCAGTATTTGGTGACCGTTTGCTGACGCTGCGGTTTCTCTCGTTGGCCACAGTCTGCACACAGTATCATTTACCACACGGCTTTTAAAACTTTTTTCTTTTCTTCTTTAACATCACGTCCACACGATTGCTGTTAAAATGCATATGACCTGCAAACCTTTCATCGATATGTAAAAAACAGACAACAGAAAGGATTTAGTAAAACTGTAATCTTCATATTTTGCTCTTGTAGGTTTTTGGATTACATTGTTTTCTCATTATTACACATTTGTTTTGGATCATTTTTAAATTCATTCACAAAACTCACTGATGAGTTTTACTATCTTTGCAATCAGAGAATCAGACATCTTTTCATGTCTTTATGGAAACAAGTTTTGTGTCTAAATGAGGATCGCTGTGGTCAAGTTGTCTTAAGCCTGCTTCACACGAGACGACTTTAAAATTGTCGGCCGATTTTCCTAACCTGAGAGACCTCACACACGGAGATAAAAAATCAGGGGTCTAACCACTTTGGTCAAACAGTGTGTGGTGCGCATGTTGGTTTATCCCCGATTTGAGATCGGAGCAGTCCCGAAGTCCTTCCGAGCGACGCAGTCTTAACGCACCACACATGGCAGGAAAATCTATCAGTTTAATTTACGGAAATCGGAGCGTTCTTAAGATTGTCGTTAGGGGTAAATCGGGTCTTAAATCGGCCTAATTATCCTGCCGTGTGAACTAGGCTTTAAAGGTATATAGGAGGATTTTCTAGAATTTTAGGAAAGACCCGCCCTCTCCACTTTTTGAAAAAATGCACAATGTGTAACGCCTACTAAAACATGTGCACGAAACCCAGTTCCCAGTTCTCCTTGTGCACACTCGCTAAAACAAGCTCACTTTCCTAGAAGATTTTCACTTTTTCCACTATGCCAGACAATATAGACGTAGATCACTTTTACTGGAAGTTATTTTAAATGGATTTCTCCAAATAGAATCCAAACTTTACTTGTCGAGTAGAAACTTGCCGACTGAAGCATCAGTCTTTTCAGCCTCGTCAAACAACAAAAATACTCATGTTGTTTGACGAGGCTGAACAACGGCTTCTAGTCACATATCAGCAGAACGATTGACAATTAAGAGGACCAATAGTCTTCATGATTCACTCGAAAGAAGAAAAATCCCCCATATACCTTTAATTGAAACTTAAAAATGTGTTTTCGTAATTCAAATGTACAAATATACAGGTTTAATTCCCCCTCCATGTACAATAGTTCCCACATGTGTCTCCTGGAATGAGAGGACAAACAGCCACAACACTTCTAAAGCACTTTTGTGACTCAGTTTATGAAAGGCTCTATATAAATAACGATGACTGACTTATGGCTGAGTGAAAATGGATTTTTGTTTATAGCCCAGAGCCTGTCAGTGTGATTGCTGAGGTTTGTCTTTTTTCTGTCTTCCCAGTTAAAGAATAATAAAATGAAGCATTCTTTCTATTAATTGCCCTATCCAATATAATTATCTGGCACATTTCATAAATCAGTGTTGCATAGTTGGAAAAACACAGTAATAATAAATAATAACAATCATCATCCAAGTCTGCCAGCTATAAGTACAATATAATCAAATGTACTAAAGAAATTTGATTATTTTGTGCAACAGAACATTACATACAGCCCTTTATCTAAGATTGTCTAATTGAAGGTATGCAGTTGTAAAAAACATACACTTACATTTAGAGGCAGTAACTTTGAGACAATACTTTTGGGTTCAAAGATAGAAAACTGCTCTGTCCATACTATAGTTATGTTTGGATTTGTCGTAGTGCAGACATGTTTTTAAATACACGTTTGGACAGAAGGTCTGGGGGGAGGTTAGTGATGATAATGAGCTAAATACAGTATGGAACTTTTCCTAATTTTGCCATGTTGAAACTCGGTTCAAGTTTATTTTTCATAGTATATCTTCTTTAGGTTGCCAACATATGAACCAGCACACACACACACACTCACACACACGCACGCACGCATACACACACACATATACACACACACACATTAAAATTCAAAGTGTGCCATCTCCCCCATTTGCACTCAGCACGTAAAAGCGGCAAATGTCCAGTTTGAGTTGTAGTGAAATGTATCACCCGTTAAAAGGATTAGCTTTCTGCTATCACAAGAGTTATGTAGGCTACCATATCCTTTCCAGAGAGCACTGTTGCTACAGCGATTATTTAAAACACTGTTTCAAACACCTTTCGTCCTGGTTGTAGGATTGTATTTGAGGTGAAGGGCAGCTGGAAAAAAACTGGAAAATAAGCAATTTTGGAAAGAATCGTTGAAAAAGAACATGGCAGTCCTTCCTCCCGACCAATCTCATGCAATTGCTTTTTTGAATATCGTCACCACTTCTGGTCCTCTTTATGAGAAAAATAATGTGACTGTATATGTGCTTACAAAGAAGATGGGGAAGAGCTTTTGTCTCATCTGGATTGGTCCAGGAATGAGAGAAATTAGCTCGAAATCTGGCTTTTTACAGTTACCATAGTTCCCAAAGACATTTTTTCAGCTGCCGTCCACCACAATGTGTAACTGGAGTCTCTTTGGAATGTTGTGACGTCACATGAACAGAATCTATGGATAAATGTACTCAAAATGGCAGCAACGTGTAAGCTAAAACAAGCCCAAAACATCCAAATCCTGCAATGATTACATCCAAATGTGAAAATCAGAATCAGTAACAGGAAGTCACAAACTGGGAATTAGTAAACAAGCTACAAAAGTGATAATAGATACAGTACAAGGCATGAAAACTAAAATCTTAATAGAATGTCTTAAAGCTACTACTACTACTGTACAGCGGTTTTATATACTGTAGCACTTTTTTGGACTCTGTGGTGATTAACTACTCTAGCCACAGCTGCCCTGGGGCACAACTGACAGAAGCGAGGCAACCAGTCTGTGCCATCAGCCGCTCCAACTACCACCAACCATTCACACACACCAGACTCATTCTAGTTAATGTGGGTGAAGTGTCTTGCCTAAGGACACATAGGCGGTTTGGCACTTTACAACCACAGCCAGGCACCTGCTGTTCCCAGAGGTCTCCCATCACAGTACTAACCAGGCCCTGCCCTGCTTAGTTTCACAGGTCTGACGGGATCTAGCTTTCACATGGAGGTTTTTTCAAGTGCACAGAAATTGAAGGCGTCCTACAACCGAAAGTGTTACGCAATTGAAATCGTGTTGGTCTGGTGGCATAGATAGCTCCATAATTTTAGACTAATTCCTGACAGCGTTCGTGGTCAGAATAAATAGCTTTGGGAATTGGGACGTGCTCCACATACACAGACGAACGGTAAATTTAGCCCACATCCCAGAAAAGACAACGGCGCTGAAACGGAAGTGATTCTTAAATGGGTTATGGTGTTTGAAGTCATGGATATGTGTTAGCCTGTGTTAGCCTGTGTTAGCCTGTGTTAGCCTGTGTTAGCATCATCGAGGCGGTAAAGTTTCCATATTGTGTCCTCCACAAACAGAGTATTTCTCTGTGGAACATCTCTTCAAAGACCGGCAGTGGTTTTTTCTTGTTTTGTGTCAGAAAACAATGTTTATGTCCAAGCACAGGGCCATTTTAGCATCAGAAAGTCCAAAACAATTGTTGAACTAAAAACTTTTATCATTTGGCCTTGTAAAGTTTAATAGTTTGTCACTAAGTGTCTTTGAGGGTTTAGAAATGTGAAATATGAAACCGGTAAATAATTATCTCTGCAGGAACACTGCTGTCCTGTGATTATGGCTGGGTCCACAATATTCCCTAATGCATGTGTGGCGCCACCTACAGGTGAAAGTCAGATCCTGTCAGGTCTCAGACGCCAAGCATGGCAAGGCCTGGTTAGTACTGTGATGGGAGACCTCTGGAAACACCAGATGTCTCATTGGAGCGGCCTCAGCTGCAGCAGTAGTTTATCCCCCTGTGTAGCACACATGTGCAGCGTCTTTGAGAGTCCAAGAGAGACTAACCTATGCATTAGTATTAGGGTCTGTGTCCGCAGTATTCCCAAATGAAAGACCTCTGTTGGAAAATGTCCAAAAGAGAAAAATGTATGGCAGTACATTAATGATTATTCATGTTACAGCAACACAAATTGATGACTTTAATGGTTTAAGGTGTTTAGGCTATTGTCAAGGCTTCATTCTACTTTTGCAATTTGGTTTTGTTTGTTCCACTTGGAAACTTTATCTGTTTATGAGCGTTTGCTTTATGCACGTGCCCTTCAATTCTGTGTCTCCATGTGTCTCCACACAGACACGTGTCTGTGTGCATACGTGTGTCTGTGTGTGTGTGCGTGTGCGTACGTGTGTGTGTGTGTGTGCGTGTGTGTGTGCGTACGTGTGTGTGTGTGTGTGAGTACGTGTGTGTGGGTGTGTGTGTGTGCGCTGACACCATCCCGTGTCTCCCTCATTCAGCTGCTGTCTGCAGCACAGCGGAGGCTGGAGAGAAGTGTGTGACGTGTGCGGCGTCACCTCAGAGCTGCGACGGTCATAAGCACAAAGGAGATGACAGATGAGTGATGTCACATGCAGCGCACAGATATATATGAATGCAACATGTGAACCGTGAAGCCTGCCGCAGGGGAAATCAGAACAATGCATTGTTAGAACGAGTTTCTGAATGTATTTCAGGACGAAATACAAACAGAAAGAAGAGATGTTTTAACTGGAAACATGACAGAATGCAAACACACACTGTTGGAGCGATGCAGAGCTGAGTTTCAGGAGTTTTGAGCTGTGTAGAATTTCAGTCTGTTGAAAATCAAACTCAATGTAAGTTCCATTTTACTTTGGAACACTTGAATCTCTGTCATTTTTCACTAATTATTACCGAAATAATTAATCTTATTATTTTTACCCAAAATAAGTAGTTAGCTGAAGTGTAAATTGCCATATTACTGAATATACAAATGATAGCAAGATTCTGCACTGAAAGATGGGTTATCACCAATTAAGAAAACACAATGTCACATCATAATTCAACATGGATCTAAAAACTGTGACTGTCGCTTCTTTCCTCTTGCTTTAAAGAAATTCCAACTGTTGCCACTACAATAACACTGGAAAACATAATATCCTTTGAATGTAAAAAGCGATCCAAACGTTGCTTATGACGAGCAGAAAGCCATGAGTATACGCTAAACCAGCTTTTCTCTCTTTTCCATTCCCCGCTGGGCACCCGCAAACCCAAGGGACACTTCTTTTGTTCCTCTGCCTCCAAAAGACAAAGGACGCCTGCTCTCTCCCAAAAGCCTTCTGTTTTCCATGACAAACGCGCTCCCGACTCGTGGTCAGCGAAGCCGCAGATGGAACGGCTCCGCGGAAATATAAATCTTTGGGCCGTGGGTGTGGATGTGTGGATGTGCGCTGGGCGAGAAGGCAAACCGAACCAAATTCACACATAAACAAGAGGCAGAGTTCAAATATGCGACGCTCCAAGCTGAGAAATTGGACGCAGTGAGGAGTTGCAGACAGCGCGGCCTCTGTTTCACACCGGTTTTTTGCCTCGAGATTATATCTTTTGGACAGTGTTGCAAAACAAGGAGTGAAGCTCGGTCTTTCGCAATCTTTTTTGCCTTTGTACTATGGATATTTTATTATACTTTTGAAGAAACTGTGGTTAAAGCTGAACTTGTCCTGTCCTAACTTCATAAGGACAGAATCAAGCCCTGGCGATCCAAGATGGCGCCCTATTCAAATCAATGGCATGTGCTAAGTAGCGCACCGAGAGATTAGCGGAACTCGCCCATATTTGATCATCGTCTGAAGAGCTAACGTCTACAGTACAGAACACTTTTTTGTTTGCTTTGTGTACAGCAGAAGACATTTATTTATGTTTTTCCCAAACTTTTTCAACAAACATGTGATTTTAAACGATAGGAATCAAGGTCCTCCTCCTTGTGACGGCGTTATGCTAGCTCAACCTTTAATTAACCAAAACCTTGACGGGGAAAATTGCTAGCTTGTGCATACTGTCCTTATTATGAGTCCAGCTCCACAGTACCTCTGAAACTCTTTTTGGTCTGGCTCCACAACTGTTTCCAGGCTTTAGGAATATTAATCTTCGTAGAAATTAAAGGTTCTGTATTTGATTCTTTTAAACCTGACTGTGGAAACATGTGAAGGTAAAAAACATCACTATTTTCCTATTGTCTGATAAAGAAGAACCTTTGTTTGTAGACTTTTCTGGTACGCCAAGGTCTCCATTATCTTTGTGGAAGTTTACAGCTCTTCTCTTTTGTATCTGGTTTGTCCGAACAAAGCTATGTGGACAGAATGAGTGCTTTCATCTAACTTCATGTAAAAGTTTATAGTACAAGAATATCTCACACACACAAAACTGCGTCCCACATTTGGGACATGTGACATGTCATGCCACATTTGACATTTGTGAAAATCATTTAAAACACCCCCTGTAATACCTTAGCATACCTCTAGGGCTCTGAGTACCCCCGGTTGGGAAACACCGGAGTAGCTAAGGGCCATGTTGATGTAAGAATGTTGCGTTAGTAAGACATTTGTGAGTTTTCTATTCTGTATTTCCACAAACTTCAGTTCAGCTCAGCCCATGTCTAAATGCTTTGGCGTCTTCTCGAGTCGTTTCGAGGACAGGACTTCATATTTCTCTGTCAAGTTGTCTGTTTCTAAATCACAGCCGAGACATAGTGCTGCCTGGATTATTGTTATTGTTATCGGCATCAGAAAGAACACAGCGTGCACTCAGGACCACTTATGTTTTGTCATAAGTTACGTTTTCATTTCACTGCTATACTGCCTGGAGTCCATTCAAATCCTTTCAATTAGAATAACTTCACATTCAACCGTTTCTTAACATGATCATGACATAGAAGGGTTTTATCGCTACTCTTTTTAACAGTGTTTTTCATAATTTATTATTTTAGTCCCTTGTGTGATTTTAATATTTATGTTTTTAATGTTCTATGAGATCGTAGCGTTTGTTTTTAATACCCTTTGTGACTTATGTGATGATTTATGTCTTGTCTGTGAAGGAAAAGCTCTTCTACAAATAAATGTGGATTGATGGATTGATAGAATAAGAAATGCAAAGTATTATGTTTTGCAAATTGGCTCCCTTTTTTTATAGCTTTTCTCCATTGTCACGATATTGTTTCCTCATCAGTCACAGACCTGGAGTTGTTTTTACATCCATCCACGGCAGTGTTCCCTCTCATTTTTCATGAGTCTGAGCAAAAACACAAACCCCCTGAGCGGCACAAGCAAGAGATCATTGTTGAAAACTGTTGTTCACATTTCAATAGACCTGCCGTATACATCTGCCGTATAGTAAGTGAGTAATGTTTATTTATATAGCCCATTTTACAGACCCAAAGCGCTTCACGATGTTCAGAGTCAGATATTGTTCCAATCCTTCCACACACGGTGATGACAGAAGAGAGTCTCCAACACCATCCATTCCCTCTCTCATTTACATTCAGACCTATTGTGCATGTTTTTAGTGGTAGGGGAAACCGGAGCACATGGAGGAAACTCAGAAAGGCCCTGTTCCGACCGGGATTCGAACCCAGGACCTTCTTGCTGAGAAGCGGGAGTGCTATCCACTCAGCCACCGTGTATACACCTGCTGTGATCCCATTTATTTAAGTTACTTAAGTTACGATGATTCGGTTCAATATTCACCTGATGCATTCTGATCAACCACTAGTTTATTTTTGGAAATTGGTCATTTTCAAAAATAGAAAAAAATATATATACATTTTTGTTTTTGAGTTTCCCGATTCCCATCTACACAAAATTCTATCTCAATCCATCCAGTAGTATCTTGAACACGATATCCCATGGCGGGTTAATTATGCATGACGTCAACTTGTAACTTTTCAGCAGTGCATCCTGGGTAAATGAGTTCCATTAACCTACCAGGTCTGACAACGCTGTGAATCTCGTAGACAAAACCTATATTTTATTATTCTGGACTTTTCTTGACTAAAAAACATCCTTTCATCTTTGACATGTGATTTCTTTGACTTGAGAATGAGTTGGTAATCACATCAAATCATTTCTAACTGTTCTATTCCGCGAACAAAAGAGCAACACTTCCATCAGACGTGAAAGTAACGGCTCAAACCTGTCAAAAACGTGATGCACTGTGCAAACAATTCATCCACAACCACTTTTCTTCCTCATGTTTCGAGCAAATGAGTCTTTTTAAATGCTGCTTTCACTCTCCACATCAAACTGTCCAGAAGAGCGATTAGTGGACATAGCTCTGTCTGCCCGTCATCTGCTTTTTATACCCACAATCCACCACATCAAATTACTACTTTGTGATAGATTTCAGTTTTTAATGGTCTATAAATCACTTTAAAATATAGTCTTTGCAGGCTCTGTGTAGGACAAGAGCTTATGGCAATCGCTCAAGACTACTGAGAGGAGCCTTCTTTGTTGGGAAATGTATTTTTTGAACGTACAAAAACGTACAGTATTTTTTGAGACCACAAGAGCCATTGATCATTTGAAGAGCTTGATTGAAGAGTCTGGATTGATACAGGACCTTGAGACTTTCAATGGTGCAGCGATAAAAGTTCAGCAGAAATTTTGAGTTTGTGGTGAATTGTCAAATTTTCCGCAGAAAGAAGAGACACTGATGAGTTTTCTTAACAACCCGATTAGTAAAGAGGAGCTTAATCACACAAGATGAGCTCGGAGTAGAGCCGCTGCGAAAGGACCCAGTTAAGGTGGCTTAGGCATTTGTTTCAGAAGCCGCCGGGTCAACTCCCTGGAGTTTAGGACACCCCAGGGAAGACCCAAGACTCTCAGCTGGCCTGGGAGCACCTCGGGATATTCAATTCAATTAAATTTTTTCTTATGGAGCCCTAAATCCCAAACATATTTATCTTGGAGGACTTTACTCACATCAGAGAATCAAACCGTTCAAACACAAGAAATGAAATAGAAATCACGTTGGTATTGGTCCATAAGCGGCAGAAGACTAATGTCCATAAGTCTTGATAAATGTTGTTGAATGTTGGTTCAGCTGAAAGACTCGTGTGTGGATCGAGAAGTCTGGGCGTCTCTGCTCAGACGGCTGTCGTCCGTAAATACATTATAAATATGCAAGATTATGTAAAATATGCTAGTTTCCATCTGTTGTTGCTAATAGGCAGGATACATAACAACACAAACTTTAACATACAGTAGATGCTGAACATAGAACCCTTATGGTGACCCTGGTTTCAGAATAGCACAATATGAAAAATTATCTTTTTACCTGAAACCTGAGGGATCAATAAAGTATCTATCTATCTATAAAAGCTGGGGTACATAAACAATTTTCATCTGTATGTTTTTTGTTCTAGGTCACATCTATAGTTCAGCTGTTTCAGACCAAAAAAGTGAAAAAGTACCACCCGCTGACTCAGCCAATCAAAAAGTGACTCTTTGGGCTTTTTCTTACAAGTAGCAAAATATAACATGTTTACACTTACTGCTGGGACAAACACAATAGTTAGATACCCCAGCTTTAAGTGAAAAGATATCCTTTATCTGTCCCTCATGGATCCTTCACTTTGCCACAGGATTTCACCCCAGCGATACCGATACTGATACCACAGAAATATCGAATACCAGAGCTAATATTGGAACATTTCTCAAATCAGGTGTCAGTTTTGTTTCTCGTACTTAAATCATACTTAAAACTGAAAACATTAAATACCAAATATTCTAAGGATGGTATTTCATTTTAGAGCCAAATGTTATTTTTCCTGAACGCGAATTTGATTTTCAAGAACAGGTTTTTCCAGCTTCTCAACGACTGCTAAGACAGAACCATTGCACTTGGAAGCAGCTGGAGTCGTGCAGTGAGAGCGGAGATGTTTACGGCGTCAGAGAAAAGCTAAAAAAAACAAGGAGGAGAGCAAAGCAGGAACCAGCCGAGGCAAAGGAAGCGCTCCGACGTGGAAGATGGCAAAAACCTACTGGGAGTTTGGGAGATGCATTCTGGTGGATTCTGGCTATAAACGGAAGCAACAAAAATAACAAGCTGCTCTCTGTCGTCTGCAACAGGTTTAGACCGCGGCCTTTACTGAAGACTAAAGAAAATGTGTATTGTTTATAATCAATCAATCACTATGTTCGTTTCAAAAACCTGTATTACACATTTAAAAGTGCTTCAAAAAGGGGGAGACCTGGTTCAATTTGATTCAGTTCACTGTATTCTTGTATAGCCCTAAATCACAATCTCAGAGGACTTAACAGAACCGGTGAAATCGCCAACACAGATCAGAGAAACGATAGTTAAGACAAAAAACATATAAAACACATAGGAATTGGTCCATAGGGAGAGGCAAATGTCCATGAATGTTGATAAATGTTGTAGAATATAGATCCAGAATGTCCTTGATCATCACCACAGTCCTTTTTAAAGACCCACTAACTTTCTGACAGACCCTTCCACATCTAAAACCCAGTGGGAGAAAAGTGAGAAACCTCGGGGAGATCCACGTTGAGAGAGGGATCCACGCCACACAGACGGACGGGCTGTAGATCCAGGACCTAAGCTACAGAACGAGGTCCAAGGTCACGCACGGTGGCTGAGTGGATAGCACTCTCGCCTCTCAGCAAGAAGGTCCTGGGTTCGAATCCCGGTCGGACCAGGGCCTTTCTGAGTGGAGTTTGCATGTTCTCCCCGTGTCTGCGTAGGTTTCCTCCGGGTACTCCGGTTTCCCCTACCACAAAAAATATGTCCAATAGTTCTGGCATGTGCCTCCTGTACTGGCCCCACTCCCATCTCTGTGTGGAGTGAGAGACAAATGCCCAAAATTAACAATTGTAAACCGCTTTGAGACTCAGATCTGCAGTGAAAAGGCGGTATATAAATAAAAACTTACTTACTTACTTACGCAGCGGTTGTAGAAAGTTGAAGCTGGTTGAAGCCTCGACTACCCGTTCAACACAGAGACAAGATGATTGGGAACAAAATCAAAAGCAATACAATAGCAGACCATAGACACAAGACCAACACGACACAAAAACTCTCCGACCCTACACCTATGAACGCCGCTAGGGTGTTCTTGGGTTTCATTAAACTGGCCTGTAGGGCGCGAATGAGCAGAGGTGGGACAGTTTTGCTCCATTGAAAACCGTGTAAATCATGTCTCTTTTGCAGTCCAAAGGCTCTCCTCCTGTGCGGTGTACGGTTGTTGGAACAGTCTTAATCGGGGACACTCAATTCTAAGGGAGTACTAACAAATATTTCTCAAAAGAGTCTTGATTTTGGGCATTTAAAAAAATTAAATATTGCTGCGTTTCATTGGGGTGGCCTGCGGGGGGCGCTTATCTTGGAAAGCCTTGATGCACCTCGCCCGCCTCATTCCAGTGATTTTTTTGAAGTGTCCTCCTTTATATGAGATCACAGTTGGAACATGAACAAACTCGCAAACAGCGCTTCTTCTTCTTCTATATCTCCGTGTATAAACCCGGCAGACTGCACCGCCAAGATACGTCACGTCCTACGTTTGTAATTTGCGCCACTGCTCTGACGTCATATGAAACCCAAGAATGACACCAATGACCCAACTGAAGTAGATAGATATTTTTGCCTAGGAAAAGCACCCACTCAAAATGATCCTGACCCGACCCACCTGTTGAGAACCACTGCTCTAGATTCTGTTCAAGCCATCATAAAATATGCATAAACATTTTCATTTAGCATCTTTCTCATTAGTTAAATGTACACATTATCCGGCAGTTCCTGCGTTGCAATGTAAAGCATGAATCTTTGCTTGGCATTGCGTCCACATTGCCACAATTTGTTGAGAGCAGAAAGTGCCGGGCAGATCCCCATTTTAGAGCTGATGGAACTGAACGCGCACTGAGAGCCAATCTTAATCTTGTTAGCTGCAAACCTGCCGCCTGCAGAGGAGGCGGAGAGCGAGAGCCTCTCCACACGACCTCCATGTGGCGCCCTGCAAAGATCAGCTTCACCCTGACTCGGATCAAACAGGATTTTTTCTATCGGCTCTCGACGCGGACCTAAACTTTGCCGTTTTCTGGTGGATACGACCTAGCATTTTTGACTTCACGCTTGCAAAAATAGCGTGGGTTGAAGATCGGGAGAAAAGTTAAACATTTATTGTATCCTTTTTCCTAGTTAAAACTGATCGAGCACAAACGTCTTTAAAAGAGACACATGATCCATTGTTTTCCATGATACAACATCGTTCCCTCATCGGTCATGGCCTGGAGGGGTTTTTAGATCCATCCACGCTAAAATCGTGAACTTGACATGAGTTTCTGACGCCTCTTCTCTCTAAAAGCTACCGTCTCAGTCCTTTAATAGTAAGGCAAGGCAAGGTAAGTTTATTTGTATAGCACAATCCATACACAAGGCAACTCAAAGTGCTGAACAAGATAGCATTAAAATCATAAATAATCACAGAACATTAAAAAGAAAGATAAAAATATAAAGTCCCTCAGTTGTATGCACAGCTAAACAGCACCGTCTTTAACCTGGTTTTAAACAAAACATTTAAATGTCAGAGAGGAGGCCTGTTTCACATCTTCAGGAAGACTGTTCCAGATTTTAGCATGAATCTGAAAAGCAGCCTCCCCATGTTCAGTATTGTTATTCATGTATTATGCCAATATTACCATAATTTACATTGAACATGATATATTTACGACAGTAGCTCAGTTGGTAGAGCATTGGCCTTTGGGCCTGAAGGTTGTGGGTTCGAGCCCACCATAAGACCTACTTCACGACTCCCACTGATGACTGCTGTCGTTGTGTCCTTGGGCAAGACACTTAACCCTACTTTGCCCAAAGCCCCAACTGAAAGATCTCAGCTCCTGTGGACTCAGCACCTGCAGGAGGATCAGTGAGGGGCTGGTGCTAAGTGTACTGGGTGCAGCTCTGACTGCCACCCCCCCGACCCAGAAATGGATTAAGGGGAAGAAAATGGATGGATGGATGGATGATATATTTATGATCCTAAAGTGTATAACAGCTCAACAATTCAGCGCCAAAGCTACATTTAAGACATATTTACACAGTCACTTATCTATATTCTGTATATTTTCCATGCTCCTTGTGTGCTCTTGCTACTGTCCTGTATGTGCGCTGCAACACTGACATTTTACCACTGGGGGAAAAATAAAAGTTCTCTTTTGTACCACGGTGGCACGGTGGCTGAGTGGATAGCACTCTCGCCTCTCAGCAAGAAGGTCCTGGGTTCGAATCCCGGTCGGACCAGGGCCTTTCTGAGTGGAGTTTGCATGTTCTCCCCGTGTCTGCGTAGGTTTCCTCCGGGTACTCCGGTTTCCCCTACCACTAAAAATATGTCCAATAGTTCTGGCATGTGCCTCCTGTACTGGCCCCGCTCCCATCTCTGTGTGGAGTGAGAGACAAATGCCCAAAAACTAACAATTGTAAACCGCTTTGAGACTCTGGTCTGCAGTGAAAAGGCGGTATATAAATAAACATTACTACATTACTACTACTACTACCATGTCATTGTACGATATGGCATTGGTTTCTGTCTTTAAAAACAGAAGTATTGCCCCTACTAAATTTGGAAATTTCTCAAGTGAAATCCATTGTATGCATAATATATTTGCTAATACATAAAGTTTTGACATTTTCAAGCATGAAATGGCAAAGTGAAGATTGCTCATTTATAATGGCCACAAATAATGCATTATGTCATAAAGGACCTATTTAATGCTATATTGACTCAGGTCACGTCTGTGCAGAGGAGTGAAAACTATGGTTACAAGGTCAATAAATACATTTTAGTCTACGTAAGTAATATTATTTGTATAGCACCTTTCACAGACCAAGGTCACACAGAGCAAATTTTTGGACTACCGATATCTTTCCATTTGAGAACGGACAGTTTTGTATCATTGTGAGGTTCATTCCAAGCACAGAAATTACTTCTCTATTGCATCAAGCGAGAAGTGGATTCTTTTTAAACACTACCTCATGTACAGTATATTTTATCACGGGCCAACTCACAAATATATCTCAAAACTCTTCTAATTCCCAAACACATCCTAATTAAAATCCAATTACCATCATGGCGGCCTCTCCCCGGAGACTGTCTGCATGCGAGCTCATCTATCTGGTGTCTGTCTCCCATCATGCACCAGCCGGCCCGAGTCCTGCCGGCGCACTGCTGATAAGCGCGGTCGCAGGAGCCGGCCCCGGGGGTTGCATTGGCAGCAGATTGAAAAGATGTTAGCAATAGCATCAGAATAGCACTTCTATTCTCAAACATGACGAACGAGCAATGAATGCTAAAAGAAATGCTAAAAAAAGGCGCCTCTGGTCGGGTTTGAGATGCACAGTTTCGGGAATTCTGTACGTTTAAAAACTCTATACGCTTCTAGGATTTAAAAAAAGAGTTGGCTTAGAACAGGGGTGTCCAAAAATTGTAGTAATAGGGCTTCTTTAGTTCACCAGACCTGTCCAGGGTCCGACAACCTGGATTGAAAAACTGTTTTGAATTTGATAAAGTTGACGTTGGCTGAATGACAAATCTTTACAATCTCACCAGCTACATTAGCAACTCAGTTTTGTGCCACAATCAAAAACAAATGTGAGAATATACAAAAAAAACAGCTTTACAACAAGATTTAACATACATATATTGGTAGAGCTAAAGTTGGTTGTATGACTTTGTGAACTGGTGTCCATGAGGGCCGGATAACATGAGACTAAAGGCCGCATTTGGCCCGCCGGCCTGAGTTTGGACATGCCTTGCCTAGTACATTGTTTAGAAGCCTTTGTTTATAATAAGTAGATAATCTATCTAGGGCCTTTTACAGACTAGAGTCACAAAACGCTTCTTTGGCATTTGCACTCACCTCCCACACAAACGGGTTGCCAGAACTATTGTACAGGGGTTTAGTGGTAAGGGAAGAACATGCAAACTCCTCACAGAAAGGCCTGGAGGTGGGATCAAACCCACTGTGCCACCATGCTGCCACTATCATAATGTGTATTTGTTTATGTTTTATTTGGAATTTTTACAAGCCATGAGCCAATTATCAACCAAAAGCTTGATTTATCTCATTTTGCTTGTACTTATATTAGATGATGGAGTGGTTAACTGTGCCGCCCTATTGCACATGCATTATTATTGCACACTTGTCGGAGCGTCTGACTTGTGTTATCTGCCGCCTCTAAGGTGTTAAAACAGTGGTTGAAGCAAAAATAGTGATAAGTATTCTTAGCAGGGCTGTTTTGGATCTGGCAAAGAGCCTTCGCAGGTGAATGGAAGAACAGCGCTGGGAGATATATTCTCCGATATTTTCGAAAGCTGACTTATATTATGCGAAACGGGCTGCAACATTTTCCCTCATCAAAAACAGACTTCTGCAGTACTTCTTTGCACCATTCTAATACATGTAATTACACATTTGTCAAAAGGAGACCTCAAAACATGTCTTGCACTGTTTTTAAGCCCATGACTTTTGAACAGAGGTGCAAGATACAATACAGTCTTTCATAACCAGTTGAGGCAGATATTCATATTCATATTCATACACCAGCTTTTGAGGCGAGAATGTTGAAGTGTCTTGCACAAGGACACACAGCAGCTATCACCAATGACAATCGGTTTCAAACCTGTCTGACTGCTCAATCAATTTTGTTTATGTCAGGAGCAGGATTCGGACCACAGACACACACTTTGCCATACATATCACTTTCATATTGTACTTTGAATTACTGAAGTAAATGGACTTTTGAACAATATTCTAGTTATACTCTGTGAATTGGGTGGCAGCTGATTGCCACCACCTCGACCCAGAAATGAACAAAGGGGAAGCGGATCGGACCAGATCATATACGGAATCAGGACGGAAGCGAAAGTAAAAATAAAAAACTATCTATTCATGCCTAAACTTAGCCAGCCATTCCCAAAGAAGAACCCCAACCCAGCCTTAACCCTAACCTTAACCATCTTACTCAGACCCACCTTAACCCTAACCTTAACCATCTTACTCAGACCCACCTTAACCCTAACCTTAACCATCTTACTCAGACCCACCTTAACCCTAACCTTAACCATCTTACTCAGACCACCTTAACCCTAACCTTAACCATCTTACTCAGACCACCTTAACCCTAACCTTAACCATCTTACTCAGACCACCTTAACCCTAACCTTAATCATCTTACTCAGACCACCTTAACCCTAACCTTAACCATCTTACTCAGACCACCTTAACCCTAACCTTAACCATCTTACTCAGACCACCTTAACTATCTTACTCAGACCACCTTAACCCTAACCTTAACCATCTTACTCAGACCACCTTAACCCTAACCTTAACCATCTTACTCAGACCACCTTAACCCTAACCTTAACCATCTTACTCAGACCACCTTAACCCTAACCTTAACCATCTTACTCAGACCACCTTAACCCTAACCTTAACCATCTTACTCAGACCACCTTAACCCTAACCTTAACCATCTTACTCAGACCACCTTAACCCTAACCTTAACCATCTTACTCAGACCACCTTAACCCTAACCTTAACCATCTTACTCAGACCACCTTAACCCTAACCTTAACCATCTTACTCAGACCACCTTAACCCTAACCTTAACCATCTTACTCAGACCACCTTAACCCTAACCTTAACCATCTTACTCAGACCACCTTAACCCCTAACCACAACCATCTTACTCAGACCACCTTAACCATCTTACTCAGACCACCTTAACCCTAACCTTAACCATCTTACTCAGACCACCTTAACCCTAACCTTAACCATCTTACTCAGACCCACCTTAACACTAACCTTAACCATCTTACTCAGACCACCTTAACCCTAACCTTAACCATCTTACTCAGACCACCTTAACTCTAACCTTAACCATCTTACTCAGACCACCTAAAACTTAACCAGTCACCACTTAAGGACTTATTAGTTTAAAACGATTTTGAAAGTAGTATGTTACTTGCGGTTTCGTCCTGATTCCGTATATGATCTAGTGCCGACCGAAGTGGATCTCTCTCTCAATGTGGATCTCCTCGAGGTTTCTCACTTTTCCCCCACTGGGTTTTTGAGTTTTTCCTTGCTGATACAGGAGTCTGTTAGACTGTCAGTGTCTAAGGACATTTATCAACATTCATGCACATTGGCCTCTCCCTATGGACCAATACCTTCAGTATGTGTTCTATATTTTCTGTGTCTTAACTGTTCATTCTCTGATCTGTGTTGGTGATTTCAGTGGTTTTTCGTTAAGTCCTCTGAGATAACGACTGTTGTTATTTAGGGCAATAAAAGAACACATTGAATTGAAAATGGATGGATCGATTGAAGTGCTCAATGAAGCCTGACCGACTTTTTGTAAACAAGATAAATTCAGCTGATCCATGAATTAAACTAGAATGTATTTTAAGGCCAAGTGTTAGAACCTTTCATTCACCAATCTTTGGTATAATCTGGGTTAGTGATAGAAATTTTGAACTGGTTTGTGAGAATGGAACTACATTCATATTTTTTGTTTGGGATCTAAAGTCACGTACCCCAGCTTTAACTTTTCACCATGGGTCTTACATCTCCACACGTCCTGCATTTCCAAAGACACATTCCTCCTTTTCCCCTCACGTCTTGCATACATCCATCCCACCTCAGTCCTACCATATTTTTCTTTCTGCCGCTACAGTCGCTCCATATATAATTCATTTTAGAGCCATAATAGACCGTTTTGAGCACTGTGCCATGAACCGCAGCGGCATGTTATTTTTGCAGATCGCCTTCTCCTCGTCAGGTCGGTTCAATAATGCATGCTGTGGTGAACGCCCGTATGCCGAGTGTGATGTCTCAAAGTCTTCTCCGCAGACAGGCCGTGTGCAAATGGGATGTAAGGAGATGGAGGAATATGTTGGGAGGATTGTGCAGCTGTTGGAAGTTTCTCCTGTGTTTTGGACCATGCTAAAAAATTTTTGTCAAAACATGGACCTGCAAACTGAATGTCTTCTGGGGGAATATTTTTGATACACTACAGTGGAGCGTGTGGCCGCAGCGTTAGACCCGTCTGCCTTCTCCTGTATCCGCTATAGTGGGTGTCCCGCCTGATGTCAGTATTTCTGGTTCCTTTAAACAGGCCTGGGGATTCACCACTTTGTCAGCAAGATGGATATATTTAATTAAATGGAAGCTTTCTGATTCCCCAACTCATAATAAAT
The DNA here is from genome assembly GCA_964034765.1 of Knipowitschia caucasica. Classification (NCBI taxonomy): domain Eukaryota; kingdom Metazoa; phylum Chordata; class Actinopteri; order Gobiiformes; family Gobiidae; genus Knipowitschia; species Knipowitschia caucasica. Next base: position 3,073,020 of record OZ035833.1, read on the forward strand.
CGAGAGATGTACTGGATAATTTAAATCTAGAGAAGAGTAGGTGGATTTACTACATTTTTGTTTATTATTCTGATATACTTTCCTTGTTTTTATTTCAATGTTACTTTATTTTATTTATGGGAACCCTTTGAGGGCGGGACAGGCTGGGGACAGGAGTTGTAAGTGTATATGTTTTATATGTATTTCTCATCTTAAGGGAGATTCCAATTTAAATTCAATTTTCTTTGTACAGCCCTAAATCACAACAGCAGTCATCTCGGAGGACTTTACAACGATGTAAATTTGCCAACACAGATCAGAAAATAAACAGATCAAAAACAGGAATTGGTCCATGTTTAGACATATAATTGATATATAAAAAACCCTGTGGGGAAAAAGGGAGAAACCTCTGTAAGGCCCACAGTGAGGGAGGGATCCGCTCACGGCTTTAGATCCAGGACTCAGGCTGTACAACGAGGACCGAGTCTGTGTGGTGCAGCAGAAGTCTGGTATTTTGCGAGCGCAGGTCTCTGTTTGGTTGATATGATTCTAACGTGTCTCGGAGGCACAGGAGGAGGCAAACCATGTATTGCCTTGTATGTAAAAAGTTCAATTTGTTTACTCCACAGGAAGCCAGTGCAGTCCTTTTGGTGCCTTTTAAGATCCTAGCTCAGAGGTGTCCAAACCGCTCCAGAAAGGGCCGCTGTGGCTGCAGGTTTTTTTCCCAGCAGGACCAGCGCAGACTCAGGTTAAGTCTGAACTCACTTGAGGAAATGGCTGGAGTCTGCTCTGCTGCTGCTGGGTCTGACAGAAAACCTGCAGCCACAGCGGCCCTTTCTGGACCGGTTTGGACACCTGTGTGACCCAGCTGCTGTATTTTGGACGAGCTGCGAGATTTTCATAGAGGACATGCTGCCAACAGGGCGTTACAGTGGTCAAGCCTGAGGTGACAAATGCCTTTTTCTGCATCACTTTCAGGAAGGATATTCTTAATTGTTGCTATGTTGGGGAGGTAGAAATATTCTGTTGTATGCGCTTGGTTTTTATGTGCCCTGAAGAAAAGATAATCGATTTTTATTGTACCTTTAAAACAAGACACTCTTGCTTGACCTTTTGTAAATATTGTGCAACTTGAATTCAGCTTGTTCTTTCCTAAACTTTTCTTTGTCTCAGTAGTTTACAGTCTTGTAAAAGTCAAATGTTGTGATCAAGTCAGACCTCTAAACGCTGTCTTATTAGAAAACATGTTGTCATTTGTAGATTCCTGTGCGTCACTTGACATTTTGAGCTGAGAGTGAGGGTGGTCCTTTAGGTTTTTTTTACTTTTCCGTCTAAAGAAACAAAATTAAAAACTATCTCAGAGGCCACGAGTACTGTACATGAATGTGAAAACTATAATACAAGCTGTTCTGAGAGCGAGGAACTTGTTAGAATGAATTTATCACATAGTTTCAACAATATTTACGGACATTGGTCATCTGCCTCTTATGAACCAATGGCTCTATGTGTGTTTTCTTGAGTTTGAGACGGTTTGATTCTCTCATCTGTGTTGGCGAATTCAACGGTTTTGTTTTGTCCTCTGTGATAACTACTATTGTGATCTAGGGCTATACAAGAAAACATTGAATTGAATTGAATTACACATTTGTGGTTTTGAAAGATTCACTTGTTTTTGACCCAGCAAGCAACCGCAAGATTTGGATGTGGATGAGGATATGAATAACTAAATAAAAAAACATATTTGTGTGTGAAAACGACTATCGAAAGCAACTATAGCTCGAGCAAATATCTATTTTTAGGTTGCGTCCCCTTTTAACAATGATATACCTGCTGATTCCGAAACTTCCCCCCAAACTTTCTCCCATCTCCTGAGTTCGGTCACATCGATCCAACCTCCCCGTCGCTCTCCGATAGATTTCCTTCCTGGCCTGCCACCATTTCCTGCACACTAATCAAATATTCCTGCCGTGTCCCTCCTTTATCCTCCGGACGCTATGACTACACTCGTGCCTTTGAGCAAATCAGTAACGATTTCTCTTCATCCCCTGCTCCCAAACAGCTGAATTGCATCGCATTCAAATGGAAATGGCTCCGATTTACGGCGTTGCAAACAAACTGCTTTTTGCTGAGGTAAATTTGGCTCTCGCTCGGGATTGACCGGCCGTTCCGAGTTTTAATTCTTTGTGTAATGTTGGATGTAATCGGAGACATCGGCAGCAGCAGATGCACGGTTAATGTGATGCTAGTTTTATTGTTCCGGTTGTAGCGTCTTAACTCCAGGTAGTTCAACAAATGCACGGTGACGGTAAGAATACGCAATTACCCCGGGAAAGAACTCTTGCTAAAAGGGTCTAATACTGTTATACGCAATATCCTTCGTACTTTTCATTTAGGCGTGGAATAGATCGCCCTCTACCCAATTTTTATCCAGTCCAGAGCAATTACTTTTTCACAGACATCATAGCTTTTTTTGTGTTTTATTTTACTTTTTTCTCATTCTTCAGAGCTAGTTTACTCATTCTAAAAAAATAAAAATACATTGTTTATGACATGAGTCTGGTTATATCTGATAATGGAGCAATATTAGAATTCAAGTAGACTTCTGCTATAACCCAACAAAATGTTTCTCAAACCATCTCTTTGAGTAAGTAATCTTTATTTATATAGTGGTCGCCAGTACAGGAGGCGCATTGTACATGTTTTCAGTGGTAGGGGAAACCGGAGCACCCGGAGTAAACCTAAGCAGACACGGGGAAAACATGCAAACTCCACTCAGAAAGGCCCTGTTCTGACCGGGATTCGAACCCAGGATCTTCTTGCTGAGAAGCGAGAGTGCTATACCCACTCAGCCACCGCCCATAAAAGTGATTCACATATACTTGCCATTTGCAGTACAACCACCTTGGAAAAACTGTGCAAGACTAACCCAGTGTGCACCAGAGCTCGCAATTACTTTTTTACAGATATCATAGGGTTTTGTGTGTGTGTGTGTGTTTAAAAAAATGTGTATTTATACTCATACAAAAATAATAATGAGTCTGGTTATAGCTGGGTCTGTGACTATGATTGAACAATTGAATTCAAGTAGATTTTTTGCCTAATTCTTCTGCTGTAACCCAACAGAATCTCTCTCAAAGCATCTCTCTGATTCACATGCACTCTCCGAACGCGCTCCTTTGATTAGAAGTACAAAAACACCATATCCTAAACATGTCCTCTGCCACGCTGAACGTTAGAACATTCTGTCATTTCAACCCCAGCGGGCTAATTGCTGTCATTATTTGTCATTTGCGTAGCGATTATACCCCCGAGAAACAGGTGTAAACGCCCATGCCATTCCACATCACCCAAAAGCCATTTAGAAAGACCTTCATGAGGCAAAATTGTACAAAAGCCGACGTTTTAGCTCCGAAGGCGAAATGGCAGGAAGTGCGTACCCAGGAAAGTAACACAATACCCCGGCAGCTGGACGCGGGCAATTTGGTGATGAGTTTTAGCAAATATTTGAATAGGCATTGCTTTTAGTGAAATGGGGAGAGTGCAGGGGGAAATGGCTGCCAATATTGAAAAGTGAAAATGGGTTGAGGGAAAAGTCATTGTAATTTATGAGATCAAAGTTTGTAATTTCCCCACTGTGGGACAAATAAAAGAATCGTTCATTAATTCATCCATGTATTGTTTGATGAACCGTGTGCAATTCTTTGTGGGTGGGTTTCTTCTTTCTGATGGGATGAACTCCTGACTAAGCCGCTCAGACTCACACTAGGACAACCAGACTTTTGAAACTTACAGAGCCTTAATTTTGTCGTCTCCCATTCAAACCAATGGAAGCTTCTTGATCTACATGTTAGGAAGATCAAAAAAGTACATAAGCTGAGTATTTTTTCACTTTTGAATGCGCTGGAAAACGACTGTAGTCCTAAGTAGCTCTGAAACAGTTGTTGTTTTGTGCTTTCAAATTGTTATTTATCTTGTATTTTTCTACCTGAGATGTTGCTGCAGTACAGTGTTTATGGTTTTTCACTGGTTTAGACCAGAGCAGAGAGGATTCATGGTCCGAATAAAGCGGATCAGGCCAAAATCCACTGGAGGAATGCTAACTTTTTGAAAAATGCTAATGAAGAATTTAGCATTTTACTTTGGACCAGAACAGAGAAAATGGTCAGAACCAAGCGACTGCTCCACCTTGTGACCTGTCCTGCTCCACCCAGAGGGTACTCCACCTTGTGACCTGTCCTGCTCCACCCAGAGACTACTCCACCTCTGCTGCTGTGACCTGAAGGGCTGTGGCTGATTATTACTATTGTTAGCCATACGGCCTATGAACACAGCATCGGTTCCTGTAACAATGCTTCTTGTTATGTCCCTATCAAATAAACACATAATAGATAATAATAATAGCTTTTGAGAATGATTATTTTTTTTATTTTTGCTGCTACTTGACACCTGAAAGTATCTATCTATCTAATCACAAGGTGTCAAATTGACTGCTCTGGGCGTTCTCGTGTTAAAGTTGAGAAAGTTGAGAAAAGATGTGTCTATACCATGGGTGACCAAACCTCTTCATGTTCATATTGATTCACATTTTACAAATCAGAAGTTGGCTGAATGTCAGATGGTTACTCAAGATGTTTCTCACTCTATATGTTTGTCTATGTTGTGTGCCATGATCAAAATCAAATAGTCTTGGTTTTGGTTCTGAGCTTTACATACAGGTATAGCATGCCTGTATTGAAGTTGGCTGGATGATACTGTGGAGGATGACACTGTGGAGTGTAATGGTACTCTCTCTTTGCAAGGAAGAGGGCCATAGAACAAGTCACAAATGGCTATAATTGTCCATTTTTGCTGGACATTGGACATGTGGTTTTGTTCTAAACCTTCCCCAGTGACAAATTTGGATTTGATACATTTTTGAGAATTTAAATTATACAGTTTTTCTGCTGTTTTGGACAATGTCAGTGTACAGGGGCCCAATAGAGGATTAATGCAAAATTAGTTTAGGCCTTTTCCTCTGTCATGTAAGATTTAAAACTAGGGATAGAATATTCATTTAATGTAGCAAGGAAGATTATTTTTTCTATTTAACTTTCGAAAAGTGGCAGAACACTTTATTCTGGGGTGGAGATGTACCATCCAGCCAGAAGTTGACTCTGACCTTAAAGCTGGAGCCACAATGGAATGGTAAACACTGATAGTTGAGAATCGTTTGGGGGGTGCACTAAAAAGGGTGTGTTGAGGGTGTGTTATTCCAGTAGTTTCCTCTTGGTTGGACTAACAAAGCTGGAGGATTTTATCTATGGTGGGGGAAAACAGAGCACCCGGAGGAAACCCACCCAGACCCAGGACGACCTTCTTGCTGTGAAGCATGAACACTACCCGCTCTGCCGTCCTGCACACACTGTGGGAACATGGCCGACCGCTCGAAAGGGGACGATTTTGCATAATATGAAACTGTTCCATATCTTTCAAAGCAAGACTTCCAACACCCCATGTTCCTCGTCTATCACTCCCAAACAGCTGCTGCCAGCACCTGCAAGCCAAGTCACTTCTGCAGGGCGCAAGTTCAAGACACGCATTCCGAAATCGCAATCAAACACAACAAGCCGAGGGGGTGGGTGACGGAATGCAAATGTGGCGAGGTACGAGACATGCAAATGACAAAGTTAAGTAAGGCGGATCGCAGGCGTTCCAAAGGTAATGGCGGCTGAAAGAGCTCGCCGGGAGAGCTTTGTGCGCCAAATGGAAGTGTCGGCGGGTGGCGGAGGGAGCGGTTTCACAGGCGCAGGAGCAGAGGTGTCTGACAGTAATGAGGGGTGACTAAGGAGAGGTGATAGGCAGACGAAAGAGTCGAGCTATGAGGAGGAGACGGGGACATTTCTAAATAGATTAGATTAGGTAAGGTATAATGTCTGCGTTTATGTTCATCAACCAAGCGGCATGAGCTATATACTATTGATGATACATTTTATATAAATGGCGGATTTCTGGGCCCTCAAGGTCCCATTACAGAAGATACAAAGTGATCAAAGCTAATACGATATGAAAAAGGCAAACTCTACGCTGTGACTTTTCAGCATTAGGTCTGAATTACAATCCCAAAAAGGCCATTGAGAATCAGAATCAGAATTTTTTGCCTTTGTAAGAAACAGGAAGTCACAAACTAGGAATTAGCTTTTTCTCGATCTAAAAATAGATATAAGGCATGCATAAAAAAATCCACAAAATCTACTATACACAAGTGCTCTGAGAACACACAATATACGCATTAGATTATTACTGCGCACACATCTGAAAACAGTAGTCTGATCATGATACGCCTTTACATGTGTTGGATCAAAATACATCATTTTGACGGAATTGTCTCAGAATTCCTTGCATTGTAAAGACAAATGTTATCTTCTTCGATTGTGCCGCCCACAGTGGCCCTGAAAAGGCCTATTCACACTCCATGAGACGTGAGAGCAAGAATAAAGCTCGTCTTCTGTTTGTGCATCTATACTTCAGAACTGCGCAGCTGAACACCACAAAGCGGCATCACACTGCAAAATAAGAACACTTGTAGAAAACTAAATAAAACACATCGATCAATACTTCGTCTTCAGGTTTAATCATTAGAAGAAGTGCTTTCATTGGTCGACTTGTAGCGTCCTTTTCTGTGGTAAAACTCCTACCACTTAAAACATGTACAATAGTCCCCTGCACTGAAACGCATTAGATGAAGAATATCAGGTAAAACCAAGATGGACTTATAAAACTATAGACAGGAGACCCATAAACTGTTGCATTTCCAAGCAACGTAACTTTATGGGGGAAGTGATCCTCTCTGTGCTTGTTTGTCTTAAATTGCTGCAAGTGGAAATATTATGTTTTTGGAATTTGCGAGTTGAAAAAGCTGGTGCTACAGGAGCTAGCTTTGTTTTGCATTGATACAGCGCATCACACAAAGGTCACACAAAGAGCTTTACCATTTAGGTATTTTCAAAACCTGCACAACACCGACTTCCATTGGGGGGTAATTTCATTGTGTAATTTGTGTGTTATAAGAAACTGTAGCACCCGGAGGTAGGAGGTGAACATACAAACTCCACTTAGAAAGGCCCTGTTTGGCACAGTAATCTAACCCAGGACTTTCTCGCTGTGAACTACAAGCATGTATCATCAATGTTCTCTAAAGGGATTGGAAGAAGTTTGCACAATTAGTGTCTGATAAAGTCAAAACAATGACAATCAAACTGTTTTTGCCAGAATTATCCTGCCTCTAACATGTAGCTCATACTGTATGTAGCACTGGTTACTGATGCAATCCACCTGCTGGGGTTTATTTGGGTCATTTCCAACTAGATCTAAACAACGAGAATGCTGACACACATCGTCACCGGTGTCGAGCAAATATTGGATTGCATGTTTTGAGCAATTCATAGATTTAAAATGAAAACATGTGTGCTGTCAAATATTTCCCTTTGACACCACAATATGACATGTAGAAGATAAGACAAACTTTGTTGATCTCACAATGGAGAAATGTCCGTGTCACATTTGGCATAAATAGAATCACTCGGGTTGTGCAAAAGACAGGAAGTGTGCAAACATGTTAAAAGGTTAAAAAAAAATAGTCTCTTTTGTGGAAGATCAATCATGCACAGTACAATTAAAAGTGACTATAGCAGTGCAACTTTTTCAGTCCTTGTGCAGGGGATTAAGCGACTCATTGTACACTTCAATCAGACATTGTCAGACTTTTGCTGCAATCCTGATGAAGCTCCAAACATTGATCCACGCATCGGACACCAACATGTGCAACTCCACTTCCCTACATTCCATCAGCGACTGTCATCTCCACACTCCTGCACACTGCTCCCGTTGGCCTTTGCGGGCTAATACATTCATAATCACCCAAGCTGTCTCCGCCTGGCGCTTGCGTCCCACCGTATTGTCGCTTGTGTCGGCAGAGTTTCTGAGCGACCGCGGAATCAGAGGAGCAGAAACCAGCTCGGCTTTCGTTTCGCGGCTCGGATCCGTGTTCTCCAGGAATGAATCGGGCAGGCAGATAATGAGGTCCCGGAACGGCGAGTGCCATAGATGTGCGGAGAATTTTTTATTTTTTTTTCTCCTCTGATGGATCGGTGGGACGGTCAGGCGGGCGGAGGCACAGAGGACATGGAGGATGTTTCTGATCTGACATCTGCCAACAGCTCTGGGTGAACGTGTAAACTCGCCAAACAGTGTTTTCCAGCAGACATATCATAAATGCTTAAGTTTAGAAGGGTGGAAAAGTATAGGGTTTGGGGTTAGAGCAGCGGTGGGCAATTATTTTCTTACGGGGCCACATTGAGATATCGTTCTATTGTGGAAAGCCGGACCTAGCCTGGTCTTACCATACCATCGTTCTCATTTCATTTCGTACAAAGGTCTGGATTTGCTCCATCGAGCTCCATGAACAGGTGTGAAGGGTAAACTTTTGCAGATTGAATTGACTGGATCTGAGTTTACCATGTCCTTTGCCACTAACGTCTTTGCCAGCAATGAAACTTGTTAAACATTCTTCTTGTTACGGCTTCAATTCCTTGATATTTGGAGCTGAACCAGAACAGATTACTTTACTATTTTATTCGCAAATTTGGCGCAAACTCTTGATGCTCGCTGAATGGTTGAATGGGATACAACCGAGGTCACCGCAGTCATTAAGATCAGACCCAGACGTACCTGCAGGTGAATAATAATTTATCAGAGTTTACAGATGGCTAAGGCCAGACCAGGCTGGACCCAATTTCACGTGATTATTTTCTGACTTAAAAACATTTTGGATTAATTAATTAAATGAAATAACATGAAATTGCCCGCGACCCGGCAACGGATGAAGCGGAAGAAAATGGATGGATGGATAATTAAATGAAATAACATAATGAGTGTGTTGAGTGCCATAGTAGCACATTAATACAAACCTTCTTTAATGAATCTATACCCAATTATTATTATTATTATTTTATGAGTTCATAAAAATGCTTATTACTACACACAAGTTGTATTATAATCCGTAATGTAATGTAAAACTTGAGCTCATTGATTCAGCTGTGTATGAACTCAGGCGTAAAAAGTGCTGAGTAGAGACTTAGCGTGACGCCCGCTCTCCTCCAATCACAGAACGAGGCTGCGTCCTCTAGCCTCTACAGCGCTGCTAACCACAGTAGCATGTTAGCATAAGTGGATATAACTCCTCTGGCTGTAACTGCAGACACAGCAAAACAGCCCGAACGATGCAAAAGTGAGGAAGAGAAGAGGGAACTAAAGCCAAAAAATAATCAAAGAATAAATCAAGCCCGGGTGAACATAGCTAGCTTACTTTGTATCCTCTGGAGAGACGGAGAGACCTGCGGGACCGCCTCGGACTATCTATGCTCGGACTATCTATGCTCGGACTACATTGGTACGCAAAACTAGCGGTAATCTTTCAGTTTTATATTTTCTTAGCAATGCGTTGCTTTTGTACCATTTCATCAGTGATTGTTGTACAGCTAAGGTGGCTCATGCTGATGTTTACATACTATATATGTATCAGATCGCAAATAAAACTAGAGGGCTCCGAGGGATGAGAGCGTAGAGGGAATGAGAGACCTGCGAGTTTAAACATTCAAATCTTGCAGAAACTGGTATAGCTCCTTTAAGTATTGACTTCTGATTCATTTAAATAAGTAATGGACTGGTTACAACTGGGAAGTGTCCGGGGTCAGCATAGAAATGTGAATCCGGCCGAATAGAGTAGGGAGTAATGAATTAGTACAGGTCTGGGTCTCCTGTAGCGAGATATGTATCACATCAGCAGGCTCTGAAAGATTCCCAGGCCCTATATGAAAGAAAAGAAGATCCTTCAGAAAATTCAGAGTGGGGAAATAACTATGCAATAAAATCCACCTAACTGTCAAAACCACAGTGGGTGACAATCTGACATGAGTCCAAACAACACACCAACCTTTGTCAACGCAACATTCCAACAAACTGAAGTGTCATGGGTAAAATAAATTGCCTGACCCTAAACTTTTCCCTTAATTATTATTACAAATTAATATTCATGCGGTGCTCTCTAAAGAACTGTTTTCACTACATGTTTTAAATGCCAAAATGCTACAATAAAAGAAGTTTCGTGACAAAAAAAAAGCTGTGAAAAACATCTATTCTTTGATAATTACACACTACATAACAAACGCCTCCAGCTTAAAACAAAAAGGGAAGTGACATGTCAGTACAAGCCAGCTAGGAATAAAAACATCAAGAAATGTACCAATTTGTGCATAAAGAGCTTGTCACAATGGCCCCAGCGTGGATAAATAATTGACTGCATTTCTTAAAAGAGAATGCATAATAATCTACTGCAACGGAATATAATTGAACAAAGGTTAATTAGCAACAAGTCATGCATTTGATTATTTTGATTCACAAACACTAATTATCTGCTTTTTCAATCTGGGGAAAGCATGGAGCGGAGATTGCATTTTTGTAAACTGTCTGAGAACGTTTATGGCTTTAGGTTTTAACCATGTTATAATGTCTCCTCATCAGACATGCCCTCCGTTTGAAAGCATTCAATTTATTTTTATATAGCCCTAAATCACAACAGCAGTTATCTCCGAGGACTTTACAATGCCGTTGATTTGCCGACAAAGTTCAAACACAAGAACGATGTTGATTCAGTCCAAAAATGTGTCTTGTATCATCACCTTTGTCCTGCATCGGCGAGGAACAACTATAAATTCCTACCCTGGTCGTACCACACCACAGTACAAATTACATTTCTTACTAAGGTCTGGATTTGCTCCATTGACTCCGTGAACAGGTGGGAGGGGTTAACTCCTTTTGCAGATTGAAACGATTGGATCTGAGTTTACCGTGACGTATGTAGTGCGCCTGAGTCTGTTCTTAGCATTTAGCCTAGTTTTAGCCATCTCCTTTGCCGCTAACGGAGCCCGTGGGGAGTAGCGCCACAATTTTTTCCAGCGATTACATTTGCTAAACATTCCTCTTGCTCTGGCTTCAGTTTCTTGTTAGAACCAGACCAGATTACTTTACTATCGCATTTTTCGCCATTGCCAAACTACAACCTGCCCGTTCGACGCAAACTCTTGACATCACCCACAACTAACTACAACACCCGCCTCCAGCGCTCTCTGAATGGTCAGTCGAAATTCAACCGATTGTATTCGCAAACACAGGGACCAGACCCAGACGTTACATGCAGTGAAATGATGATTGAACAGAGTGTACGGATGGATAAAGCCAGGCTAATAAAAACCCAGAGGGGAGAAAATGAGAAACCTCGGAGAAGCCCACTTGAATGGAGGGATTCGCTTCCACGAACTAACTCAGGTCGTAGAATGGGGGTGCGGCCTCCGAACCCGATGGAGGAGGCCGGATTCAGGGTCCCATCATCACACCATGAAACATACGATGGGACAGCAGGTGAATAGAAATGATGATGATGATAAAGTAGGAAGAGACTAGTGCTCAAACTTCCATACTCCAGGAAATTCCATCTACCACAGGGTCACTATCTATCTTTCTATCCTCTCCAGTATTTTGCCTAGTTCTATTTCAGTCCTCTGCACATTTACAGCTCTTCAATTATAGCCAGACACACACAAAAAAACGTTGTTATCAGCCAGATCACGATCAGCCAGATATTCTCATCTTTCTACAGGTGTAGCACAAATACAAGGGATTCTCCAGAATGAACTTTTTCTATCAAACAAATGCACATCCGTCATATCAAATCAACTTTATAAATACGTTTTCAGAAGTATTTTAGACCCACTGTAGTCTCGCTGATGTCAGTATAACGTTTAACAGCACTTTGTTTTCACATGGACTCCACATGACTGATTTACATACAGGATAAAACACCCATTCGTATAATGGCCTCATGCAGCAGCTGCTTCTCTGCTGTCGAGGCAAAAGAACAGGATTTAGTTTAACACAATGGACTTCATGCATGACTCAGGACACGCACAGTGAGACATATCAAGCCTTTATTTGTTATAATGTTAATAATTGGCTCACAGCTTGTAAAAAATAACAAGCAAAACAGCTTTGAGCATTATAGAATTTGACTGTAAGCCATAATCTTTGAAATAACAACAAACAAAGGCATGTGTCACTCAGATACAGAAAAAAATACCTGTGGAAGGACGGTTGGTGGAAGGTGTTTCGCTGCTATCTCTGTCTGGTCGAGAAAATATCTGTCATTTTCAGATGGAGGGCAGGAATTGTCTTGAGTTCTGTCCACAGGAATATCAGGGACTTCTGGCATGAATGAAATGATTGATATTTATCTCAAATGGTTTTGTTTTGCTCATCGCTGGCATCAACATCTTCTTTGGTACGAGATGATAAAGAGTGGTGTTTGTTGTAGAGCTGAAACAGTTCATTGTTTCGCTCAAATTTGTTGATTAGAAAATTGTTTGATTACAATTCCTTTGCAGCAATTATTCAGATTTTGTTCAAACTGACTTTAAAACAGCTCTGCTTGTTACAAGTCTCTCCATGGCCTCGCACCAAAATATATTAGTGACATGTTAGTGACATATGAACCAGCCCGGACTCTGAGGAGCACAGGGACTGGACTCCTGCTGGGACTCTGAGGAGCACAGGGACTGGTCTCCTGCTGGGACTCTGAGGAGCACAGGGACTGGACTCCTGCTGGGACTCTGAGGAGCACAGGGACTGGACTCCTGCTGGGACTCTGAGGAGCACAGGGACTGGACTCCTGCTGGGACTCTGAGGAGCACAGGGACTGGACTCCTGTTAGTGCCCAGAGTCAGAACTAAACATGGGGAGGCTGCTTTTCAGATTCATGCTGCTAAAATCTGGAACAGTCTTCCTGAAGATGTGAGACAGGCCTCCTCTCTGACAATGTTTAAAACCAGGTTAAAGACAGTTCTGTTTAGCTGTGCTACAACTGAGGGATTTTATATTTTTATCTTTCTTTTTAATGCTCTCTGATTATTTATGATTTTAATGCTTTCTTGTTTTGTTCAGCACTTTGAATTGCCTTGTGTATGAATTGTGCTATATAAATAAACTTGCCTTGTCTTGCCTGACTATTCACATGAAGCGCACTGAACTCATTTCAGCTTAAATGTTTCTGTCTGGTGAAGACTGACTTAACAATGAGGTAGTTTTAATTCATGTTTCTGCTTGGGGAGGAGTTCTGGATATGTGGGACCAGGAGGAGACCCTCTGGAAACACCCAGGACATGGAGGGACTATGTCTCTCAGCTGGCCTGGACATGCCTTGGGGTTGTAGCTGGAGGAAGTGTGTGTGGATGAGGAAGTCTGGGCATCTCTGCTTAGACTGCTGCCCCTGTGACCCGGCAACAGTTTAAGCGGAAGAAAATGGATGGATGGATGGTTTCTGCATTGTTTGTTTGTCTAAAGTAAGTTGTTGTTTCTAAAAGGCATCTTCCATAAAAATGTGTCTCCCACCCCTTCTGTTCACATGCCGTTTTCAAACTCGCTACACAATAACATCCTCATACTACGACGTCATGGAGACAGAAGATTTATGCTTTCCAAATAAAAGTGTGCATTTCTCCTGTCAATGTAGCTGTATTTTTAATTAGACCGTGCCATGTCGTATGTCATTTCCCACTTTTACCACGAGAAGGGGCTGTTCTACTGATTTTCACCAATTCTTAATCCACGGAACTAAATCCCGAAGCTGCTTTTACCACAAAACTGATGGCTCAACGACATGGACCAAATCCAGAATGTTTTCCGCAGTGAAGTGTGATATAAACAGCGTATTTGTCGGATTCACACATATTCCATACACATATTAAACATGCATAATAAATCCATGTGTGCTGAAAGTCTAGGCTGTTCCATTGCGTGTCATCAATGTTAAGCTACCACGGAAGTCGCCTGCTCCCCGTAGATAAGCTCAAGTTCATTTTCTTTATAGAATAGGTAAAAAGAAAACAATGGCTCTGCATAAGGCGTTCCAAACAGTTGTAACGGAGGTTGTAAAGCACCGTGATCGTGTTGAAGAGACTGAAAAGGAGAAAACGTTTGAATGTCCTTTTCTATCACAAATAAATCAAACGTCCCAAGGTTCTCATAATCAAGATAAATGTCAAGCCTAAAATGTGTTTCTTTAATTTGCTGAAAGATATAAAATGTGTACCCCCTCTTTACATACAGTATAATTTATAGATGATTTGTTTAAAAAAATCTAAATATAAAAACAATCAACAATCCGTCCCTGGTTTATCGCAGGGTTACGCTCTAAAAAAATAACAAAATCCATAAAAAGTAGCTTCTATATTTTTGTGATGCTGTAAAACCCTTCACCACACACTTTTCTCACCACCTGAACTCACGACGACTGACGTGGGATCGTGAAGATCTCAAACCTGTTCGTTGTTGGTCTGAGTGTTGCTGCAGCTGTTGAAAGCCGTGCATACACTGCTGCGCTGCGGGGCAAGAGCAGGACTGAGGGCTATGGGAAGACCACAGTAGTCCTCTGAACTAATCACAGTGCACACAAGACACAATAGTTTTCTTCCAACTTTCTGTTACCCGAGTGGATTTATAATGACACATGAGAAACACACGAGAAACACGCAAAATTGCCCTAAAATATTTGCTAAACACTGAGACTGAGCTGTTTTAGTGAGGGGCCGCTGTAGTTCCTGAATCTCAATGTTTTGTTTCCACCTCCGTTGCATATTTTGATCAGTTTTTCCATGAGATAGAACTACCTTCCGTCAGTTCTCGGCCCAAAATTTCAAAAAGAGACTCACAAGGGTCTGTCTGTACAAAACAGGAGATAAAGACAACAGGGCAAAGTTCAACTCAATTCAATTCAATGTATTCTTGTTTAACCCTAAATCGCCCATTGGCCCTAAAAGACCCATTGGTCCATAACGGGCAGATGACCAATGTCCATCAATGCCGAGTGTCCTGGATCATTACAAGACTTTTTATTATCTTTATGGGGAAAACAACAAAATAAGATTAGTTTAAGTACCCTAGCTTTAATGCCATACAGTTACAGATCGCCCTGATGAGGTTTGCATTTTCACAGTCTCCGAATTCCGACCCTATCCCACACCGATCCCCGTTACAGAAGAGAGATAATCATTAAGCTAACTCCTTCTCTGCGCCCAGGGCTGTGTACGCCGCCGCCTGCCGCCGCTCTTGAAGATTATTGCATTTCAAAATGAGACATGTGAGCTGAAGATCACCTCTGGGAACGGCACAGGCGAGGCGGCGTGCAGACAGCCCCCCCGCATGAAGGAACAAGATCTTAGTTCAAAAGGATCAAGTGGAGGGAAATGAGGAGTGTGTAATCTTCAACAATTTTGGGAACATCAAAAACATTATGCATTCTATCAGTCAGCAGTGGGAATGTGCCAGAAATAAATGTCTGATGTTATATTACATGTATTTGCACTGTTATCATACGGACACGTCTCTTTTGACATTGAAAGACACAGCTCCTGGAACACACAGAGATATCAGACTGTATTGATAAAGATGTACTGTACGCCGGCATATACAGAAGGGCTCTCCAACCTGTAGCTCGGGAGCCACCGGTAGCTCACCAGCCCCTTACAGGTAGCTCGCCAAAGGAAATAGAACTTAACAAATAGTAGTAAGTAAGTTTTTATTTATATACCGCCTTTTCACTGCAGATCTGAGTCTCAAAGCGGTTTACAATTGTTAATTTTGGGCAATTGTCTCTCACTCCACACAGAGATGGGAGGGGCCAGTACAGGAGGCACATGCCAGAACTATTGGACATATTTTTAGTGGTAGGGGAAACCAGAGTACCCGGAGGAAACCTACGCAGACACGGGGAGAACATGCAAACTCCACTCAGAAAGGCCCTGGTCCGACCGGGATTTGAACCCAAGACCTTCTTGCTGAGAGGCGAGAGTGCTATCCACTCAGCCACCGTGCCGCCCTTCAACGAATAAAATATATTTTGAAACAGTATTATGGTGTATTTTATATGTGTTCTCTGAGTTTGGTCGTAATTATTAGATCGACTTTTATTACGACTGCAAAAAGGCGTAGCTCTCTGCCTGTTTGTTTGTATAAAAGTAGCTCTCCGATTGATAAAGGTTGGAGACCCCGATATACAGTATGCTGTGAATGCGTCTGATGGGGACTTATTTTACATAATTTTACATAATTCTTGTACAATCTGACAGCCGGCGTTACAGACTGAGTCAAAAGCGTTCCTCTGGTGGAAGCTTCGTCCTATGGTCTGGGGGCAGCTCTCGTTGTGGGGGTTCAAGACTCAAGATTGTATTTGCAGTAAAAGCACATTAGAAAACGACTTTGATCTTTATTGAAGGGACAGAGTACAGAGACTCATAGAGATAAAGAAACATTGTGACTGGAAAACGTGAGGGTAGTCCCCACTTTTTAACTTTTCTGTCTGAGAAAGATGATCTAAAAATGTGAAAAAGGCCAAAAATACATAGAACTGATAGAACCAAAACTAAGCTGCTTTAGAGCCAAAAACTAATTAGAACGTGTCAAACTCGGGCTCGTGGGTCAAATCCGACCCTCAAGAAAATGTTAAGCGTCCCCTAAAGTTAAGCAGCATTGGTGGTTATGGGTTTAAAAAGCCATGTTTTACCTGATTGTTTATTCTAAAATGTCAACCCAACACATCATTAGAAGTGAAATAATAGATAGATAACAATAAAATGTGTTTAACTTTATATTTAATACAGTTTTGGTTACATTTAAACACATTTTGTTTTAAGAAAAAGGTCAAAATATCTTCATAACCTTTGTGAATAAACTATTATCAGAAAAGGAAATCCCTTCTCTTCATTCGGCCTCTGACCAAAACAGTTTTGACACTTCTGAGTTAGAAGGACTCAGAAGTCCTTCTAATTTATTAGAATTATAGATTGGATTATAGATTATAGATTGGATTATTGTCATAGTTCCATGTTCTGGGATTTGAAAGTTGGTGACAGCTTCACATATATACAATACACAGCTCAATATTTTAACAAAAGATAAAAAAACATGTAGAATATTTACATTTCTCCGTGTCTCGCCCTGGAGTCCAACATGTGACAGTAAACATATTCTCATCTCCATCCCCACAGCTGTGCTCTATCTGGGCCTGTATTAAACATAAGGGCCCCCGGGAGCCTGGGTGCCTGTATGTTCACGTGGAGTCAACATGGCACCTCAAAGCCACCACTGAATTATTAATGTTCACACACGCACACACACACACACACACACACACACACACACATACATACACACGCACACTCATTTTAATTCAATTCAATCTAATTCTGGATTGTAAAATCAAAACTTCCACGTCTGATTTTGTGTTTAAAAAGTCCGTGAAATTATCTATGTTGCAGAAATACATTACTGCGGATCAGTAACCTTAAATTTGTGTTTTGAGTTGGAATTGTCAGTTGCATTAGAGGCTCAAATGCACTGGAACTGTTAATGATTTTGTGTTGATAGGGGGCAGACAGTAGCTCAGTTGGTAGAGCATTGGCCTTTGAGCCTGAAGGTCGTGGGTTCAAGCCCACCATAAGACCTACTTCACGACTCCCGCTGATGACTGCTGTCGTTGGGTCCTTAGGCAAGACACTTAACCCCACTTTGCCTGAAGCTCCCACTGAAAGATCTCAGCTCCTGTGGACTCAGCACCTGCAGGAGGATCAGTGAGGGGCAGGTGCTCTGTGGACTGGGTGCAGCTCTGGCCACCCCCCCGACCTAGAAATGGATTAAGGGGAAGAAAATGGATGGATGGATGGAGGGGGCAGATACAAGTTTTTACTTATTTCTGCTCCTTTTCATTCGTACTAGATGCTGTTGTTGCATTTGTATTTAAATGAATGAAATAAATAGAAAAATTAAAATTAATTCATTCTTGTTTAGCCCTAAATCACAACAGTAGTTACCGCAGAGGACTTTACACAACCGTTAAATCCGCAGACAATGGATCAGAGAATCAAACAGTTCAAACACAAGAATTAAAGATTAAACGCGTTGTTATTGGTCCATAAAAGGCAGATGACCAATGTCCATAAGTGTTAAATGAATGTCCATACAAGTTGTTGAATGTTTTTCCTCAGGTGAGTCCAGTGAAGACATGAGGAAATGGGTAGAGTTAGCTCCTGCTTGGTTGGAATGAAGCTCTGCAGCCAAACTGGCCCTTTGAGGAGCGGGTTGACCAACCCTGATATGGAGTCATGTTTTTTATCATATTGATGATTATGGCTTATTTAAAAACAGATAATTAATTGGGGTTTTTTTAAAGCTGTTAGACAATTATCAATATTGTAATAAAAAAAGATAGACAGTTTATCACTTTTGTGTAATGAGTCCCATTGTTCAAATTTCAAAGTTTCACATTGAAAGTTGAATTCTAGTCAAAGTCAATGGAGTTTTGAAGGATATTCTAACTATTCGTACAATAAATAGTTGACCGAAATGTGCATGAGATGACAAAGTATTTATTGACTTAACAACTAAATACCAATTGCACCTTTTTTTTTGCTAAAGTTAAATTCCCATTTGGGAACGTTTCACCGGGAGGAGATCCCGGGGAAGACCCAGGACACACCGGAGGGCCTATGTCTCTCAACTGGCCTGGGAACAGGTTGGGGTGTGTGCGGATAGGGAAGTCTGGGCGTCTCTGCTTAGACTGATGCCCTCACGACCCGGCAACAGATGAAGCGGAAGAAAACGTATTGATTGCTGTAAAGGATCTTGTTTTATTAATCCAGACATTTTCTTCTATATGTTTTGCGCTTAAGAACCTTACACTTGCCGTACACAAGTAGAAGGTCGCTCTGGGGAGGTTCACATGCAGGTACCTCAGTTTAAAGGGAGTGAGTGCAGATCTATATCATACATAACTTGAGAAAAAATTCTAACAAAGGCAACATTTGAACGGAGCACACTTCCCACCATTCTCACAACGACATTTTCAGCAGACATTAAATCTGGAAGATGTGGTTAGCGGCGCCTGCTCCAAACATCCTGGGGCTGCGCTGTAATTGCTTTTTATCCAATTGACTCGGGCTCGGCCTGTGTCCCGCCACAGCCAATCTGACTCTCCTCCTGATTTACAGACGTCCGTGTGCGTACAGTAAGAGCTCGGGGGCCTTCTCCGACCAGCAGACCACGAATGACACGCTGTGATGGAGCTGGGGTCAGTCCTGGTCACGGATACAGACAGCTGCTTTTTATTATATCTGTTTATAGAGTCGCTGAAAAGGCTCAGGTTGAATACGCCCTTGTTTCAAGTACAATCCATGCATTCAGAGTTCAAGGTTTAATACTTGGCATTTTGAGATGAGGTAAGAGATGTACTTGTATGTACAGTAGTTAGCTGTAGTTATCTGCAGTTCATCCAGAGCGATCATGGGCCTCTTGGCTGCATCTTTGATCAGTCTTCTCCTTGTTTGAGATGAAAGTTTGGAGGGACGGCCGGGTCTTGGTAGATTTGCAGTGGTCTGATACTCCTTCCATTTCAATATAATTGCTTGCACAGTGCTCCTTGAGATGTTTAAAGCTTGGGAAATCTTTTTGTATCCAAATCCGGCTTTAAACTTCTCCACAACAGTATCTCGGACCTGCCTGGTGTGTTCCTTTGTCTTCATGGTTCTCTCTGTGCTTTAAACAGAACCCTGAGACTATCAAAGAGCAGGTGCATTTATACGGAGACTTGATTACACACAGGTGCATTCTATTTATCATCATCAGTCATTTAGGACAACATTGGATCATTCAAAGATCCTCACTGAACTTCTGGACTGAGTTCGCTCCACTGAAAGTATTGCACGCCCCACTTTTCAGTTTTTTATTTGTTAAAAAAGTTTAAATTATCCAATAAATTTCGTTCCACTTCACGATTGTGTCCCACTTGTTGTTGATTCATGACAAAAAAAAAGTCATTTTATATCTTTATGTTTGAAGCCTGAAATGTGGCGAAATGTTGAAAGGTTCAAGGGGGCCGAATACTTTCGCAAGGCACTGTAGCTTGATCATTTTGCTTTTGACATCTGGCCATACCTGATATCTGATACAGTATCTACTATATCCTACTGATATAGATAGATAGATAGATAGGTGTACAGTAGCAGCAGAAACACAGGCAAACAAAAACAAAAAATAAAAAAATAGATATTTCTAGAAGTAGCTGACAATAATATTAAAATGCAAGAGCACAGAGGTGGTGTAGGACAATCTCTGCTCTGGTCCAGAGGAAAATGCTGAATGGTTTGTTTGCATTTTCCAAAAATTAGCATTCCTCCAGTGGATTTGTGTTTGGTGTGCTTTGTTCGGTCCGTGAATCCTCTCTGTTCTGGTCTGGATCAGTGTTAACTATGCACACTGTACTGCAGAAACATCTACATTTGCAAGAAAAATAAATATCCCAAAGCACAAAAACAACTGTTTCAGAGCTACTTGGGACTTGCTGCTGTTTCCAGCTCATTCAAAAGAGATATAGCGGATTACAAAATGGATCCATGGCTGGGTTGTAACCACCTGGTCCTAAGGGGGCCGTAGGACAGGAAGTATATTTTTTTTCCTATTAGATAGACACAGCGATAGGGGAAAACGGGCACATAGGAGCTTTTCGCTGCTTGATATAACTCTTGTTTGGAGTGAAAACTATTTTCAACACAGTGTACTCCTTGTATAATTTGAATGAGTTCAATATTTTCAACGATGAGGAGGATTAAGCGGCTGTCAAAGTGGCGACAGTGGAGCTCGTCACTCTGGGATCAACAAGAGCCACCACCAAGATGTTACTGTTTCTGCAAGGGATTAGCTTCAAACTAACTTTCCACAAGGAGCATGATGGACACCGGTGTTAATGTGTAACCAAAAACCCTGCAGGCCCTCGACCAAATTGACACCCTGTACTAAGGTCTTGACAATAAATAGCTTTCCTAGCCATTTACCGTGAGTGGGATAACTCTGAAAAGGCCAAGTATTCCATATCCATGGAGTTGCTGGATGTTGGCAGGAACTGGGACAATCCAAAGCTTCCCAAACATGCTCATGATCACGTCTTGTGTAGATCTTTAAGACCACCAATTAATAAATACATATTTCAGATGGTATCATATACTAATCAGTCATCAACAATATGAGAAACTGTCCATACACACATTAGCCCTATTTTCTATTTTTGAACTCAGCTAATGAAATATCTACTTTTCAATCTACTTACACAAACAAAAAATGTATTTAAACTTATCGCAATAATAAAGATGAATGCAATTGGTTACATTGAATATAACCAAACACTTTTCATGGTTTAAGATTCAGGCCGCATCTTCTTAAATGTCATTAGCAAACAGCCCTCATTAATCACATATTTAGCTCATTTTGTTTGGCACCACGGCCCTTAAATGGCGTCTCCTCCCTCTAATGTGTGCTGTGGGACTGACTAGCAGACAGCCTCGTCCAAAGGGCAGAGCCGGGACACTACAGAGCTGATCAGGGCTCCTCGTCTCGCAGAGGTCATCTAAACACTACGTGATCCGCAAAACAGCGAACCAGCTCCTTTCAGGACTCTGTGGTTACGACCAAAGGAGGTCTTAGGTCAAGTGTTCAAGGACACGCATGTAAAACTCTGAGCTTTTATCCATGCTACGACACTGTTCTGTCAACAACGGACTAGTGCTATCAATAGAGCTGCAACAAGTTAACCGATTAATCACAACTCATTTTTTTAGAAATGGATTAAGGGGTAGAAAATGGATGGATGGATGATTTTTTTTAAATGGTTGTCAATAAGTTACCAATGAATTAAATCATACCTGGATCAAAACAAACAAACACAAGAAGAGGTTTTAGGATTTCACAACAGGTTTTTAACGCTTCAATGTTCACTCCTTGAAGAAAGCCATGTACAAAAAAAACTTAAGATGCACTAATAGCAGAATAATTAGTTCGTATATCTTATTTTTTGTTGAACCCCTAGTTACTTAATTATAGACAAAATGGTTGAGCTACAGCTGAATGGTAAAAGTGCCTAAAACCAAGTGATAAAGATTCCCCAATGAGGTATTTCCAAGCTTCAATTAGATTTAGTGACTCAAAAAGTGATCCACCAAATAGGTTAGCAAACCATTAAAGGGTTAATGTTATCAGTACAATATTATATTTCCTATTTGACAGTGATTAAAATGTCTCACAAACCCTAAACTTAGGAACAACAACTTGATGATGACTTTTCTGTATGGCCATATTTGTGTAAAAAACAGTTGTCGAAGCAAAGGCGTTTCGAGCCCAGAGAATAAAGATTACCAAACCAGCACACACGATCGGCTAAAACATATACAGCGCCCTTATAAGTTGATTTTTGCATTTCTCGCCCCCCTTTCTGTCACTGCACATGACAGTAGACTCCAGTAACTCACCCTTATCCACTTAGCGCTGACTTTCCGTATAGTCCTTGGGCGACAGAGGAATATTTGGGCTGAGAACGCAGCGATAAGCACTCGACCCTGAAGTCAATGCAAAGGCACGCTGGTGATACAGACTGCTGCAAGCCCAGAGGGGAGAGGGGAGCTCTGGCTAGATCCATTTTAGGAAGCTTTATCTGAAGTACACGGCTGTCAAAGTGCCGCTTGGTTCATTTACCACTGTCAAGTATTCAGATGATGCTGCATGGCCCATGAAGGAGGACACATTTGCAACCAGTCCAAGAAAATGGTGCAAAGCAGGGTTTGTGTGTGTAAAGTCTGGGGTTTGGCTTATGTTGAATTGGTACATATCAAAGACTAGCCTGGTCTTAACACACCATCGTACACATTTCATTTCGTACGAAGGGCTGGATTTGCTCTATATAGCTCTGTTAACAGGTGGGAGGGGTTAACTCCTTTTGCAGATTGAAACGATTAGATCTGAGTTTACCATGACGTATGTATTTTAGCATTTAGCCTAGCTCTAGCCATCTGCTTTGCCACTGACGGAGCCCGTGGGGAGTAGACAATTACATTTGCTAAACATTCCTTTTGCTCCGGCTTCAAAGGATTACTATCGCATTCGCCGCCATTGCCAAACTACAACAAGCAAATTCGGTGCAAACTCTTGACGTCACCGACACCTATATGCAACACCCGCCTCCCGTGCTCGCTGATTGGTCAGAGGGGATTCAACCAATGTAATTGCAGACTCTGGGATCAGACGCAGACGGTGCATGTAGGGAAATGATAATCGACCTGTTACGGAGAGTTAAGGCCAGGCTAACGAAAGACCAAAACTTCAGAGATATTAATCTACTCTTTTAAATGTTTAGTCCAACACTGCATCGTGTTTGTGAGTGTAGAAGCTTGAGAGAAGAAAGTAACACACACAAGTGCAGATGCATCAAAAATATTATTCATAATTTAAAGCAAACATTGCACTCTCAAGTTCCACATGTCAATAATTGTTAAGAAGTTTTGGCCACAATAATTTGCCACCACAATAACTACCACGCACTAAAGAACTGGGGGTTCAATTTGATTTTAAATCACATCCGTTTATTCTGTGTCCCTCAGATAAGTAAGGGATAACGTATAGTACGCAGGTCATTATCGGAAAATAAGACCCCGACGCGAAGGGGTCCGCTTCTGCCCTGAAGGTACTTATTTTCCGATAATGACCTGCGTACTATACGTTATCCCGCTTATTACACGGCTTTATACCAACAGAACACACAACATGAACTTCAGTATAACTTTTAGGAATGCCGAAAGGTTTATTTAAAATAAGAAAGAAAATAAAATAGTTCCCAAAGGCTTTCCCGTGGCTATGCTAGCAACAGTTAGGCTGGCAACTTCCAAACTAGAAGCGGTGAGTGACCCAAACATAAACTTAACCTAAATCCATAATTCCATCCTCTGCAAATGTTCCTAAAATGTGCCGGTATCTACTTCCGGGTTTTTCGGGATCGGCTTTTCTCGCATTACATCAGTGTTTTTGTCATGAAAACGTAAACGGAAAATTCTGAAAACTTCCGTGCACTTGTATTAAGAATGTATATGTATAATGTATTCTCCGATTAACATTTAAGTGTGTTGATTGAGCATGGTTAGCTCCGGAGTGGCCAGAACTACTTGCGGAGTTATCCACGCATCTGAAAATGTTTTAAAAAATACAATACGCAGATCATCCAATCAGAGAGCAGAATGTGTGTCATTTTGAAATAAAAGTGTTTTAAATGAAATTATATAAAAATAAGTAGTCATACGTGCTACACAGAGTTGTATTGTATCAGAGATTCTGGAAACAAATGTGTCACATCCAAATTCAGCAAATACATGTTCTTCCTTATCCTTTTGTGTGCTTGTAAAATGACCTTTCATGACACAGGGAAGCTCCATGTCTGATCAAGTGTAATCCAACACCCTTTCAAGATGTTTTTTGATTACTACCAGGTCATAATTTATGCCACAAATGTCAATGAAAATGGAAAGGCTGCTTTTAATGATTTTGGATGTAACCTTGGATTGCGTATTATGTTCTGCCCCTTTAAACTTTTAACACGCTAATAACTGCAACTCTTGCCCCATTCTTCCAGATAGGTTTTCTACCATCTTTTGCCAAGTTTTAAGAATGTTCTGCTTCCGTTCACACTGTGCCATGTTAGATGTTTCTACAGATATATGGAATATTTCTGTTTTTCACTAATCTATATATTTGCCTTTATTTATTCTGCTTTGGCATAGGTTCACATTAAGACAATATTTTGCATTCTAACCCTTGAAAGTAGATATTCTCAAGACCATATTTAAGGGCCATAATTAGCACACATACAAGTAAGATGGTGTTGTCTTCAAGCTCCAAAATCACAATATTAGATCATTAATTTCCCTGAACTGATCAGAATTAGAATCAGAACATGTTTTTTTACCCTATTGTGGTTTATTGGCAATACAACTCAATGACTTATTATTGGACCCACAGGGCAGAAATCAAACTCATTCTTGGATGACAGAATCACACATGCTGCCAGTTCTTCTCACTTACACGTCTCTTGACTGCAAGTGTCAAAGCAGCCCTGCTCGTCTTACCCTGCTCTTCACTGCATCCCTCCAGGAGACAGGGCTCAGTGTGATTCATCATGTGCAGAATGCGATGGCTTGACAAACCAGACAGCTCTTTTGCATTGTAGAATCTCCAAATGGGGGCACCTCAAGGCTCCATGTTAGACCCTCTTTTGTTCATTTTCAAAAGGATTTGCCACACATTGGGAATGATATTAATGTGTGAAGCTACTAAACTGTTTCCAGGCGAGTTTAGAAGTTGATTTTTATAAGCTACATTTTGCACTTAATATATTGACAATAAACCATGGAATGGACATTTACCAGTGGAAACTTTGCCCCATTCCAAGTAGCTCCTCAAAACATGTAGACATTTTTAAATAATCAATAGTTCTTGTTTTATTCTCGTGCCTAAAACCATTGTAAATATTTATCATATATGAATAATAGATTGGTTACAGTTTTATATCCATAAAGCAAGGCATTTCACTTTTCCATATTGTTGACTCGTTTTGAACCGCTTAAAGTTTTTGTCCTTGAAAGGGTTTCTCTCTGTGGAAAAAGAAACCCCTGATCTAAACAACTAAATAAAATATGCAAGTCTCAGCAGTAATCGCAGGTATACTGTGTCACGGATTAAAAAGAGATTTACTTTTATTATAAAGAAAGAAACGTGAGTTGCTGTTTAGAGCAGTGAAACATTATGGATCACCCTGGACACAGCTTCTAGTATGAGAAATGAAAAAATTATTGTAGCATGGACCAAAGATCTTTTTAATGGGCTGCTTTTATGTTAAATCACTCTTTGGTTTATTAAAAATCTACTTCAAACATTTTACAACATTGCTCCACATTTAGCTCCATCATCTTCCATCCGTATCAGAAACTCTGCCTCTTCTGTCTAAAAGCTCTTGTCTCGGTCCCTGTGATAGGATGATGTCATTACACCACAAAAAAATCCAGTTGAAAGCCTTTTAGAACAAAAGTCATGCCAATAATTGAGTATTCAAGTGAAACGATGTTATTTGCAACCACATATCCTGACTTGTTTCACCATATTTTCGACTAAAAATGTGATTACAAACTATTACATGGCATGAAAAAAGTAAATAGTCTCGTTGTTATTTTATTGGACATATTGTAAATAAAAATACACTTATACACTGCAAAACGTGATAAAAAATATGTACAAAATGTATCTGAATTTGAGGGCATTTTGACAGCCTAACAATAAGATTCAACAATGCGACAAGGAAAATGATCTTGTTTTAAAAAGGTACAAGAAATGTCTCCCTTGGAATGAGAAAAAAAAGTACCAATTCTTGGAAATTCTTCGTCCCATCGGCAAATCTTGTTTTAACCCAGTCAGATTATACCTAAAATAAGGACAAAAACCACTTGATATAAGCACGTATTTCCTAATATTGTATCATATTTTGCAGTGTACACATCACACGTCTTCACGAGTAACCCCTGAAAAGCCGAGAACACTGCAGTACTCCTGAACCGTCTTAGACTTTGACACGCTCTGGTAAACCGCTGATTATGAATAGTGCGTGATTAAAAGCAGGGGTGGCAGCGGCGGCCCCTGCTCTGCTCGCTGTGCATTAGTATTCTGCAGATGAGAATCCTCGGATCGGGGCCAGCGCTGGGTCAAATGCAGCGGCGAACTATGGTCTCATTAGTTAAGTATGATGTGCAGGACTTGTCGGAGAGAAAACTTGATCAGCTCTGCTTGCATGTACAAAATATGATATGCCATTTTAAGAGCTAATAATCGAGAATCCTTGTTTTTACTGAAAATGTTAAAAAAAGAAATCTACTTTGAGTTTTTACCAATGCCATTACTATTATTGAGGTCAAAAGTGTATAGGCTATTAGACATCTACTGCTTGAAATGGATTTGTAAGATTTGAAGTTTCATAATGGACGCAAACAAATCAAAACACCAAATATTTGCTTAAGTACTTTACTTGAGTAGTTTTTTCCAAGTGTCAGTAAATCATTTAAAGTCCGTACTTTCTGGACGATAAGCCGCTACTGTTCATTGTGGTAGAGTTGGGCTGCTGTCAGAGAGATTTTGGACTTATCATTTTGACTCCAAGTTTTAGTTGCTGTTGGAGACTCGTTTATTGTCAAAATAAACTGGTGAATGAGCACCAGCGTGTAAGCTAACAGCTAATAACACTTACGCCGGTAAACACCTCGTCATTAAATAAAGTTGTGGTCAGGTAAAATAGTTTTCTGCTTTGTTCGTCTATTGGCTAATTACTACATAACAACCTGAAAACCTGCAAGTGCGGCCTAAATGTGGAGAAAATGTACTTTCTTTTAAAATGTTGCTGGTGCGGCTGAAAAAAGTGGTTATCCATGCTTCTAAATGTAGGCACAAAACTATACATTTCTTTCACTGTAAAATAAAGTGTTATACTTGCTTCTGTGTTATGCTAAAGAAAGATTTGTGTATGCTCAATTCTTGCTTCTTCATTATGCTTAAGTTAGAGATACAATACTTGCTATTTTATTATGCTGTAGTTGATGTCCGACTGTTCTGTAACCGGTGATGCAACACTGACATTTCCCCGCTGTGGGACCAAATAAGAAATCTCTTCATCTTAAACAAGCTGCAGCCAAACAAACATCATCCACAGTGCGTTTCCATCAGTGCGACATCACACATTACACCAGCGCACAAACACCGGGCGCTTATGCGAAAATTGCGTGACAGAATTTGCCGCATTTGAAGCCGAATTGATCGTCGGCACGTTAATTATTATGGAGCAGGGGAGCGCTGAAGTTAATTGGTTGGAGCTCTCTCATATTCAGGTCAGTGCGGTGCGTACGAGAAGTGCTTTTTATGGACTGGCTTAATGAAGGAATCAGCGGGAGGCTCCACACAAAGCGCTGATCAATACTTAACGGGGCTAAAGTGGTGTTTTAATTATACACACGTCAATGTGGCGGGAATGGCAGAAAGGCATATTACGGTCTTAACCTGTCCAGGATCGGTTATGGCTGGTTTGGGCATGTATCTGTGTAGTAGTAACCATGTTTATTTTAAGATTAGATTTCATGCATACAAAAATAAACTTGATACAAACACAGCAATATTCATAGTTTTTAAAAAGTGGTTTGGGTTGTTTTTTTGGCTCCAACACAAAACACACACACACACACACACACACAGAGACATGCAGACAAAACGCAGGCCAAAACACTCTCTGACCCTACACCTCTCTCCCACCACATACTCTGCAGAAACCATCTCTCGCTCCCTCCTCAACATACTTATTTTTACTTTTTATTTTGTTTTATTATTTTTGACGTGACTATTTGAAGCATTTCGTTCACTTGTATTTAAAAAACAACTCTCAACCATTGCCAAGTGCTCATGCTTTTAAACTTTAACGTGTCTTATTGTTGCCTTTAGTTTTTTTTGGATGATGTAAATGTTTTGTAGTTTGACTGTTTGTATTTTGTTGTATTATTATATTGTTTTATTGTTGTTCTGTAAAGTGCCCTTGATGTGTGCTACAGACCTCTTGGCCAGGACTCCCTTGAAAAAGACATCTCGATCTCAATGGGTATTTTCCTGGTTAAATAAAGGTTAAATAAAAAAAATAAAAATCAATTTATTTTTGAATCATCTGCTAATTTGTCCCATGCACAGATACACAATGATTTTAAAGTTGCTCTAAATTCAGGCAAATTTACTTTTTTTGTTTTCTCTTAGTCCATAATTGTGGTGAGCATGTAACTTATCTAAAAACATAAAATCGTTATCTAAAAGATTATTGGCATTTCATGGAAGAGAATGAAATTATTTTACATAATATTAATCCGCTGTGGTTTTGGACGGGAAAAGGCAAAAATAAAACAATTAATTCTGCATAATGTTTCTGACATAAAAGTTTCAACAACATACTATAAAAGCACGCGTAGAGCGCAAACCTCCACCGAGAGGCGCGGTTCAATTCCTTTAGCATCCAGACGGAGATTCAGGTCACCTTGCTCATGTTGAATAATCTTTCCTTTCCTTTTTAAGAATGTTGCTTACAGACAAACTTTGGTGGTCACTTTACCTCTATGGTGGAGGTAACAATAAATGTACACTGCAAAACCAATATAAAATATGTATTAATGGCTTGAATCAAGTTTTTAAGTTAATTTTAGTTCATTCTTGTTTTCAGTCTTAAAACAGGATTGGCCAATGGGACACGCCTTTAAGTCTTATATTTTTCTCATTCCAAGTGAGACTTTTCTAATATATGTTTACATTTTTTTGCAGTGTAGGTGTGTGGTTGTTAATGCTGGTTCACCAGGTTTCCTTAAACAGTCATCCGATGAAAGGAAGGAAATTACAAACTTAGATAGATATAAAAGAAGGTTTAATATATAAAACAGAATACATATAAAAGACAGGAAGAGAGAGAGCCCGGGTCTGCTGCGGACTACAGGCAAAGCAAAAAGACAGACCCTGGAAGTTACGCCTCACCTCTTATACCAAAGTTCTAAAACACACATGTGACCATTTGGTGACAATTATGACCTATCGAACTCTAGGTGAGAAAACCAATCTCCTCTCATCAGTCAGGAGTCTTCTTGTCACAACACAGATGTCTTCTGCCTTCATGCTTTGTTTACTCTGCTCTTGTTTACTCTTGCCTGGGGGCTGCATTCTCGCCACGCTCAATGCATTAGCTGGTTAACCTGACTAGACTAATCTACACACATTTACATGATAATACACATAACATTTCTTAACAGTGGTCATTACTCACCATATACTGCAGCTCAGGGGTCTCCAACCATTTCCAATCGGGGAGCTACTTTTATACAACAGAAGAGGCAGAGAGCTACTCCTTTTTGCAGTCATAATAAAAATCTAGGACACACATGGAGAACACGTGTAAAATATACTGTTATTACTGTATAAGCCTATATTTTTTCACTTATAAAAGATATGTATTGACTCCAAATGTATTCATTAAAGATCATTTGTTAAATTGTAAATCCTTTGGCAAGCTACCTGAAAGGGGCTGGCAAGCTACTGGTAGCTCCCGAGTCACAGGTTGGAGACCCCTGCTGTAGCTAATCACCCCAAAAAAATCCATTCTTTTATAACAATTATTTTTCAAAATCCCCAAAAGAAGAAGGAATTAAGGATTTCCCTTCTGGAGTCAGGAAGCCCCGCCCACTTCACTGAACCGTTGAGAAAGGAGCATCGGGACAGAAGGGTCGGGGGAGTGCTATAAAAGTGTAGCAGAAGGCCAGTTCATCACACCATTGGAAAAGACCTGCAGATAGTTTTGGCCCCTATTAAAGATTTGTTCATTTGGAAGTAATCAGAGGTGCAAGGGAAGTGCATGATTGCATTAGAAAAAGGGAAGAGAAGTAATTTGTTTTAATCAGTTTTCGATCCGATTTCCAAAGACCGAGGCAAATGTGTATGGATTCAGGAGCACTAATATTTCCTTTCCTGAACCCATTGCCAACAAGCTACTTCTTCTTATTAAATTAGATCAGAAAAACAGAGTTGGAATCAAATCAGGTGATGGCTATTCTGTAAACATCACATACTGTTGAAGAAATGCCAAATCAGACCATTGCACGTCAAAACGCTCTCATTTGGCCGATAGAATTTTCCCCATTCCTGCAGAATCCCAACCCATAGCACCAATAAAGAATATATACTTGGAACGGTCTATACGGTGCAGTGATGCGGTCGCTGTATCGGACCGTTGTGGTGAAGAGGGAGCTGAGCCGAAAGGCAAAGCTCTCGATTTACCGGTCAATCTTTGTCCCCTCCCTCACCTATGGTCATGAGCTTTGGGTAATGACCGAAAGAACGAGATCGCGGATACAAGCGGTCGAAATGAGCTTCCTCCGCAGAGTGGCTGGGCGCTCCCTTAGAGATAGGGTGAGGAGCTCAGTCACACGGGAGGAGCTCGGAGTAGAGCCGCTGCTTCTCCACGTCGAGAGGAACCAGTTGAGGTGGCTCGGGCATCTGTTCCGGATGCCTCCTGGACGCCTCCCTGGGGAGGTGTTCCGGGCACGTCCCACCGGGAGGAGGCCCCGGGGAAGACCTAGGACACGCCTGAGGGACTATGTCTCTCAGCTGGCCTGGGAACGCCTTGGTCCCCCCGGACGAGCTGGAGGAGGTGTGTGTGGATAGGGAAGTCTGGGCGTCTCTGCTTAGACTGCCGCCCCCGCGACCCGGCAACGGATAAAGCGGAAGAAAATGGATGGATGGATGGATGGATGGATACTTGTAAGATTTTCATGTCAAGTAATCTTTAACTGCTGACAGTAGTTCAGCCGAGATAATTGGATTTCAAAATTACTTTTACAGCCCCTAAATCTTGTTTTTGTTTTTATTTCAATGTCCCGCTCTGCACAGTTTTACCAACCAGAAAGTCTGTGATCCTGGTTGCCAAAACTCACCGCGTCAAGCTAATCTCACTGATCAAGTAACATGTGGCCGCAGGATTTCTATCTTTGTGAAATAGGTGTTGGTTATAGATTTGTTGTTGAACGAACCCTAACCCTTTCTTCAGATACTTATGGTCCCAGCTGGATTAGTCTGCATATCTGGCAACCTGAGTCAAGGAGAGTGCTACTTTTAGCGTTTGTGTCCTCTCCATTGGACGAATAAAGCTTGTCTTAATATTAACCAAGTGAACCGTCAGAATAGCAAGTGGCGTAGTGAATATATTGTTTGTCTTGGTTTCAATGGGATGACAGTTTGCAACATGCTCTGGGTACGGTGAGATGTTGTATGGTCAAAAAGCCCTCTCTTGACTTTTTCCACTGCTCTTGCTCCAAGTGCAGCCCGTTCGCGATAACTCCAGGAGACAGTTGGAAATGGGGTTCTAAAAAGCTCATCTATCCACTTCCCAGAGACAAATTGGAAAGACAGAGCTGGTTTGGAAATGGGAGCAGGAGTTTCATGGACCCTGGTCTTTATTGGTGTTGCAGTTTAGGGATTACCAGAGTGAACATCGAACATTATCGTCTCATTAAAACAGAAAAAACAAATTAAATAATAATTATCTGAAACAGCCCTAACAAGTGAAAAAACCAATCCCTTCGTCTCCTGGTGCCGGCTCTCTGCTGTTCACATAAACATACGCCACATCAGATGGAGCTGTGTTAAAATGACTCCGCCGCGGGAGATTCTCGACCACGGGGCTGTCAAACTTATTTTGGTCGAGGGCAGAATGAAAAATGTAAGAACTGGTTGTGGGTCAGAAGTATAAAAATAATTTTCTTTCATTTTGATACATTTCTTGATTTAACATTAGTTGGATCGGACATTCTTTTCCAGAATATTTTACTGTGGATTAAACCAAAACTAAATAATTTGGTTGTTTTCTTGTGAACATTGGCTTTAGAATGAATAATAACGTGCCAATTTATGTATTGGTTCTTTTGTTTATTGGTGCATGGTTGTACTTTTTTTTTTGTGATACATTTTTTATCCAAATGTGACAATGTATTTACATTTTGCACTGGTTGGCATGCATCACACTTTACTTTTTATCCCCTTTTTGTTCCCCATATCCCCTTTTCCCTTGTGATGGGCAGAGACGCTCAAAATAATAAATGGATAAATAGATAAGTAAATAATAATAATAAAAATAAATAAAAATAAAAATAAAAATAAATAAAAATAAAAATAAAAATAAAAATAAATAACAATAATAATACATAAAAATAAAAATAAATAACAATAATAATAAAAATAAACCACAATACAAATAATAATACAAATAAATAAAAATAAAAATAAATAAAAATAAATAAAAGAATAAAAAGAAAAAAAGAAAAAAAAGGATTCAAGATAACTAAAACAGAATTGGTAAAATTAGTTTAAGAATAAAATAAAGATACATAAATACAATAAACAATAACAATGGTTGTACATTTTTGAGACAATGTACAAAAATACATACCATACAGAATAAAAAAAGGATACATTCTTTGTACATTTCTTCTGTAATAATAACAACAACAACAACAAAATAATAAAACATGAAAACACCATTATTTGCCATTAAAATTTAAATTTAAAGGTGAATTAACAGAAAGGGGCGATTAAGTGGGCCTGAAATTGACTCTACTCTACCACATAACAAATATATACATTTAAAAGTTTTTTTTTTTTTTAAATGAGCTGCTTATAGTCCGTCAAAAACTTGAAAAATGAAAATGCCCGATATTAAATAAGAAATGGATATTGCAACATTCTTTCTAGGTGGCACCTGGAAACCAAATCCAAAGTCGGGCACATTTCCCATCTTCCCCAGCAGCCTGGCATCACCCATATGAGTGTGAAGTCTAGACCAGTTTGACTCAGCCGCTGATCCAATCCCACGTCTACGCTCAGTCCAAATTCTTTAAGCCCTCCACTGTGGCTCTCCATGATCAAATGAAACCAATAAAATGCCTCATAAATCGTACGAGGAATGAGCCGCCGTCCGGATAAGAGCGCATTCTTGTCATTAGATTTTAAAAGTACATTTTCTCTTCCTCTGTGGTATGCAGCCCCGGGAGGATCGAAGAGCACCTGAGTAGCCAATTTATACAGCGTACGAAAGGAGTTTCCTCACAAGATCAGGTTTAAGTGGTTACGTTGTGGTTTTTTTTATGTGACCAGAAGTGAATTTATCGGGGAAACATAAGTGGCTCTTAGTGAGTAAGCGAGTTAGGCAGTGAGTGGGGGCATAGTGTAATGTGAGTGTAATGTCTAAAAGCAAATATTGTGCATTAGTTTTAAAAGGTACACGGTAGTTTTTCCTCACATCTAGCCTTGAGATCATATGTTGTAATTTACGGTAGCGTTGCAGGTCGATATGTCGTCTTTGACAATGGTTCCCAACACTCGGTCAAAGTTCGGTCAAAGTTTGTCTCTTATCAACCACTGTATTTCAAGATGGCGCATTGAGTCCTCCAGTCTTTACTAGAATAGAATGGAATAAATCTGTATTGTCTGTTCAAATTGAGCAGAGATTTGTCTTTCAACACGGCACAATTAAAAATCATTCATAAAACACATTTAAAATACATTTATCAAACAGTTAATAATTTATGCAGTGCTACCGGTTGTTCAGGGAAGTGACTATTGCATTTATAAGTTCAATTCTGAGCCGATGAAAACACTTCAAAAACATGGTGGAGGTAAATGATCTTAAAAAGGTCACATTTGTTATTGGTTAATATGTTTTTTTTTTCATTTGGAGCAACTTTGAAAATTACACGGAGGATCTTTAAGAGTGGAACAATGCATTATACCACGATGCACAAATGTAAAAAATAAAAAATAAAAACAGGAACATGTCCCAGATTCTGATGGTCCGCTGTACAAAGTGTGGATCCAAGTCTGGGTTTTGGCCTGAACTAGAAATAGGATGAATTTTCTCCAGAACAAACTTTATTGTCTGTGTGAGGCAAGGAGAAAGCAGAGCCAGAGACCAAGGTGATCCAAGACTGTCCTGGATCTATAGTCTGTCCTGGATCTATAGTCTGTCCTGGATCTAGAGTCTGGATCTATAGTCTGTCCTGGATCTATAGTCAGTCTTGGATCTATAGTCTGTTCTGGATCTATAGTCTGTCCTGGATCTATAGTCTGGATCTATAGTCTGTTCTGGATCTATAGTCTGGATCTATAGTCTGGATCTATAGTCTGTCCTGGATCTATAGTCTGGATCTATAGTCTGTTCTGGATATATAGTCTGGATCTATAGTCTGGATCTATAGTCTGTCCTGGATCTATAGTCTGGATCTATAGTCTGTCCTGGATCTATAGTCTGGATCTATAGTCTGTCCTGGATCTATAGTCTGGATCTATAGTCTGGATCTATAGTCTGTCCTGGATCTATAGTCTCGATCTATAGTCTGGATCTATAGTCTGTCCTGGATCTATAGTTTGGATCTATAGTCTGGATCTATAGTCTGGATCTATAGTCTGGATCTATAGTCTGGATCTATAGTCTGTCCTGGATCTATAGTCTGTCCTGGATCTATAGTCTGGATCTATAGTCTGGATCTATAGTCTGTCCTGGATCTATAGTCTGGATCTATAGTCTGGATCTATAGTCTGTCATGGATCTATAGTCTGGATCTATAGTCTGGATCTATAGTCTGTCCTGGATCTATAGTCTGGATCTAGAGTCTGTCCTGGATCTATAGTCTGGATCTAGAGTCTGTCCTGGATCTATAGTCTGGATCTATAGTCTGTCCTGGATCTAGTCTGGATCTATAGTCTGGATCTAGAGTGTGTCCTGGATCTAGAGTCTGGATCTATAGTCTGGATCTATAGTCTGGATTTATAGTCTGTCCTGGATCTATAGTCTGGATCTATAGTCTGTCATGGATCTATAGTCTGGATCTATAGTCTGTCCTGGATCTACAGTCTGGATTTAGAGTCTGTCCTGGATCTATAGTCTGGATCTATAGTCTGGATCTAGAGTCTGTCCTGGATCTATAGTCTGTCCTGGATCTATAGTCTGTCCTGGATCTAGAGTCTGGATCTATAGTCTGTCCTGGATCTATAGTCAGTCTTGGATCTATAGTCTGTTCTGGATCTATAGTCTGTTCTGGATCTATAGTCTGTCCTGGATCTATAGTCTGGATCTATAGTCTGTTCTGGATCTATAGTCTGGATCTATAGTCTGGATCTATAGTCTGTCCTGGATCTATAGTCTGGATCTATAGTCTGTCCTGGATCTATAGTCTGGATCTATAGTCTGGATCTATAGTCTGTCCTGGATCTATAGTTTGGATCTATGGGCTGGATCTATAGTCTGGATCTATAGTCTGTCCTGGATCTATAGTCTGGATCTATAGTCTGGATCTATAGTCTGTCCTGGATCTATAGTTTGGATCTATAGTCTGGATCTATAGTCTGGATCTATAGTCTGTCCTGGATCTATAGTCTGTCCTGGATCTATAGTCTGGATCTATAGTCTGGATCTATAGTCTGTCCTGGATCTATAGTCTGGATCTATAGTCTGGATCTATAGTCTGTCATGGATCTATAGTCTGGATCTATAGTCTGGATCTATAGTCTGTCCTGGATCTATAGTCTGGATCTAGAGTCTGTCCTGGATCTATAGTCTGGATCTAGAGTCTGTCCTGGATCTATAGTGTGTCCTGGATCTATAGTCTGGATCTATAGTCTGTCCTGGATCTAGTCTGGATCTATAGTCTGGATCTAGAGTGTGTCCTGGATCTATAGTCTGGATCTATAGTCTGTCCTGGATCTAGAGTCTGGATCTATAGTCTGGATCTATAGTCTGGATCTATAGTCTGTCCTGGATCTATAGTCTGGATCTATAGTCTGTCCTGGATCTATAGTCTGGATCTATAGTCTGTCCTGGATCTATAGTCTGGATCTAGAGTCTGTCCTGGATCTATAGTCTGGATATATAGTCTGGATCTAGAGTCTGTCCTGGATCTATAGTGTGTCCTGGATCTATAGTCTGGATCTATAGTCTGTCCTGGATCTATAGTCTGGATCTAGAGTCTGTCCTGGATCTATAGTGTGTCCTGGATCTATAGTCTGTCCTGGATCTAGAGTCTGGATCTATAGTCTTGATCTAGAGTCTGGATCTATAGTGTGTCCTGGATCTATAGTCTGGATCTATAGTCTGTCCTGGATCTATAGTCTGGATCTAGAGTCTGTCCTGGATCTATAGTCTGGATCTAGAGTCTGTCCTGGATCTATAGTGTGTCCTGGATCTATAGTCTGGATCTATAGTCTGTCCTGGATCTAGTCTGGATCTATAGTCTGGATCTAGAGTGTGTCCTGGATCTATAGTCTGGATCTATAGTCTGTCCTGGATCTATAGTCTGGATCTATAGTCTGGATCTATAGTCTGGATCTATAGTCTGTCCTGGATCTATAGTCTGGATCTATAGTCTGTCCTGGATCTATAGTCTGGATCTATAGTCTGGATCTATAGTCTGTCATGGATCTATAGTCTGGATCTATAGTCTGGATCTATAGTCTGTCCTGGATCTATAGTCTGGATCTAGAGTCTGTCCTGGATCTATAGTCTGGATCTATAGTCTGGATCTAGAGTCTGTCCTGGATCTATAGTGTGTCCTGGATCTATAGTCTGGATCTATAGTCTGTCCTGGATCTATAGTCTGGATCTAGAGTCTGTCCTGGATCTATAGTGTGTCCTGGATCTATAGTCTGGATCTATAGTCTGTCCTGGATCTATAGTCTGGATCTATAGTCTGGATCTATAGTCTGTCCTGGATCTATAGTCTGGATCTAGAGTCTGGATCTATAGTCTGTCCTGGATCTATAGTCTGGATCTATAGTCTGTCCTGGATCTATAGTCTGTCCTGGATCTAGAGTCTGGATCTATAGTCTGGATCTATAGTCTGTCCTGGATCTATAGTCTGGATCTATAGTCTGGATCTATAGGCTGTCATGGATCTATAGTCTGGATCTAGAGTCTGTCCTGGATCTATAGTCTGGATCTATAGTCTGGATCTAGAGTCTGTCCTGGATCTATAGTGTGTCCTGGATCTATAGTCTGGATCTATAGTCTGTCCTGGATCTATAGTCTGGATCTAGAGTCTGTCCTGGATCTATAGTGTGTCCTGGATCTATAGTCTGGATCTATAGTCTGTCCTGGATCTAGAGTCTGGATCTATAGTCTTGATCTAGAGTCTGGATCTATAGTGTGTCCTGGATCTATAGTCTGGATCTATAGTCTGTCCTGGATCTATAGTCTGGATCTAGAGTCTGTCCTGGATCTATAGTCTGGATCTAGAGTCTGTCCTGGATCTATAGTGTGTCCTGGATCTATAGTCTGGATCTATAGTCTGTCCTGGATCTAGTCTGGATCTAACGTCTGGATCTAGAGTGTGTCCTGGATCTATAGTCTGGATCTATAGTCTGTCCTGGATCTATAGTCTGGATCTATAGTCTGGATCTATAGTCTGGATCTATAGTCTGTCCTGGATCTATAGTCTGGATCTATAGTCTGGATCTATAGTCTGTCATGGATCTATAGTCTGGATCTATAGTCTGGATCTATAGTCTGTCCTGGATCTATAGTCTGGATCTAGAGTCTGTCCTGGATCTATAGTCTGGATCTATAGTCTGGATCTAGAGTCTGTCCTGGATCTATAGTGTGTCCTGGATCTATAGTCTGGATCTATAGTCTGTCCTGGATCTATAGTCTGGATCTAGAGTCTGTCCTGGATCTATAGTGTGTCCTGGATCTATAGTCTGGATCTATAGTCTGTCCTGGATCTATAGTCTGGATCTATAGTCTGGATCTATAGTCTGTCCTGGATCTATAGTCTGGATCTAGAGTCTGGATCTATAGTCTGTCCTGGATCTATAGTCTGGATCTATAGTCTGTCCTGGATCTATAGTCTGTCCTGGATCTATAGTCTGGATCTATAGTCTGTCCTGGATCTATAGTCTGGATCTAGAGTCTGTCCTGGATCTATAGTGTGTCCTGGATCTATAGTCTGGATCTATAGTCTGTCCTGGATCTAGAGTCTGGATCTATAGTCTTGATCTAGAGTCTGGATCTATAGTGTGTCCTGGATCTATAGTCTGGATCTATAGTCTGTCCTGGATCTATAGTCTGTCCTGGATCTATAGTCTGTCCTGGATCTAGAGTCTGGATCTATAGTCTGTCCTGGATCTAGAGTCTGGATCTATAGTCTGTCCTGGATCTATAGTCTGTCCTGGATCTATAGTCTGTCCTGGATCTAGAGTCTGGATCTATAGTCTGTCCTGGATCTATAGTCTGTCCTGGATCTATAGTCTGTCTGCTCCTATGTGTTATTATTGCATCGATTTTTGGTGAATTGACAGCTTTGAAAAGTCCTCAAAGACGACTGCTGTTGGGTTTAGACAGATGGCTAGGGTAGTACTTGCTTTATATTGCATTTTCTGTCATGGTCTTCTCATTAAAAACAGACCTGGAGTTGTTTTTAGCTCCTTTCAGGCTAATATTATGATTGTTTGGTTCACAAGCCAAAATGCTTTTTTTTCAAACTTGTTATGATTCAACAAACTATAACATCACGTACAGAGCCTGGGGTTCCCTTGTGGTGGTGCTTTCAAGTCGGCCAGCACCACTTCCCCTTTAACCAGCCGAGCTCAGGCAGGACGGCATCTGTTTCTGGGAGATGAACATGGGTGGCTGACTGTAGCGCTCCCCGGTGGCTCCTCGCTCTCCCACAAACCAGAATGTCAGGACCTGAGCTGCATGTTCAAACAGCTCTGACAGGACTGAGCGAGACATGACTATTAAAGATGAAGGAAATCTACTTTTGGAAATATTGCATTAGTGCTGTTTACACGCGATTATTTAGTCTTGAACAATGTTTTACACTGAAATTGTTGCTCCATTACTAAGTGCTTGTGATACCAGCTATTTTTGTTTTCTCCAAGTATTCTCACAGGAAATATCAATATTGATCTGTTATCCGCTAATGAGTTGTGCAATACAGATGTCTACACTGTTTACTCTGAAAAACAATAAAAGGGCCATGAGGGCTTTGTCGACTGTTCACAAATCGATTGGTTTTAGTAATCCACAGGTATTTTATGTATTGATTACCCTTTCACCGCTGCAGGCAAGAGTCCACCGATATATACGGCTGATATATGTATATTTAGTCGTAAAACCTATATAACCTACTGCTATCAAAGAATAAGATAATTTAATCGTAACTTGTGATTAATCACATATTTTTCACTAGTCTAAATGTCCCATTATTTGGTTTGAAAAGGGATTGGATTAATCAAAAAGCGTATTTTAATCCAATCCTCTCCAAAAAGAAAGTATTTGGATGGTTTGGTATCAGCTTGTTATGGCTTTTTACAGTGTATAGAACATAATAGAAATGACTTGAATTGTCAAATAAAGGCGACTCTTATGTTTTTTCCAGTGTATATGACCATCACTGCAGTGGAAATAACTATTGCTTCAAAGATTGGGCTCGAGATGTTGTTATTACTGATGTCCAGTAATCAGCAGTGAGCGCGACTGCTTGTGTTCTGTCTCGCCTGCTGCGGGTGTGAGGAACAGCCTGATGCAGCAGAAAGACTCTGCTGCAGGTGTCCCTCAAGTCATCGATTGTCTGTTTTAAACCAGCCCAGTCCAAGTTCAATTCTATCTGGCCTGAGACCAGCATGTGATACATAATTTTAAAATTGAATTAGTAATAAATAATAAAAAGTAGAGTCCTCTTTGACTCGGCCGAGTCTCTGCCCCACAGAGCTCTGTGTTGTTTACGCTCATGCCCTTTCTAGCATTTCACTCCATATTTACACAAAATAATGAGCAGAGAACACTGCATATGTATGCAGAATGTATATATATACTACGTATATACTGTACTGTATTTGCGACAGGCAGTGGGGGGAAAGGGCCACAATTCCTGCAGGAGAATTTCACAGAAATACGTTGTTTTCCCTTTTTTCTGCTTCAAATTTCATGATTTTCTTTTTTTTGCAGAGTTTGTTAGATAAGCTCATGAACTACAGACTCAACATTATTTGGTTACATTTCATGCTGAGCCTCAGAGGTCTGACAGGAGCAGGTTTTCACTCTGAACATCCCTCTTCATGGCTCTATGAGGAGACACCTCCATACCTTTCTGCAGGATCCAAGTGGACAGAGCCATGTGTCTGTGTCTCTGTGTGTGTCTGTGTCTCTGTGTGTGTCTGTGTCTCTGTGTGTGTCTGTGTCTCTGTGTGTGTCTGTGTGTCTCTGTGTGTCTGTGTCTCTGTGTGTGTCTGTGTGTCTCTGTGTGTCTGTGTGTCTCTGTGTGCGTCTGTGTCTCTGTGTGTGTCTGTGTCTCTGTGTGTGTCTGTGTCTCTGTGTGTGTCTGTGTCTCTGTGTGCGTCTGTGTCTCTGTGTGTGTCTGTGTCTCTGTGTGTGTCTGTGTCTCTGTGTGTGTCTGTGTCTCTGTGTGTGTCTGTGTCTCTGTGTGTGTCTGTGTGTCTCTGTGTGTCTGTGTCTCTGTGTGTGTCTGTGTCTCTGTGTATGTCTGTGTCTCTGTGTGTGTCTGTGTGTCTCTGTGTGTCTGTGTCTCTGTGTGTGTCTGTGTGTCTCTGTGTGTCTGTGTCTCTGTGTGTGTCTGTGTCTCTGTGTGTGTCTGTGTCTCTGTGTGTGTCTGTGTCTCTGTGTGTGTCTGTGTGTCTCTGTGTGTCTGTGTCTCTGTGTGTGTCAGTGTGTGTCTGTGTGTCTCTGTGTGTCTGTGTCAGTGTGTGTGTCTGTGTCCACCTCGATCCATCCAATGTATCCAAGGCTTTATTTCTCATATGTATCTACACCATGGATCTGAAAAGACCAACGCAAACATTCGCAAGATCACGTTAAAGGACAACAATGAACAGTCTTATTGCATAATATTTGCTCTTTAATCTCCGACAAAGACGCATTTCGTATTCAATAAGCAACGTCACATTTGCATAATTACTTCCCTGCTTCTTGTTCTTCAGATTCCCACAAATCCTCTCGCCGAGCCGACGGTGCATGCTTGCTTTCCCTGTTTGGTGATTAGTTTAATTATTAATACATTGACAATCTTCAGAAGGAGTTTCAGCCTGTTGAAGCCTCCATACGCAATATGGCCGCCGGCTTTTAGTGCTATTGACCAAAGGGGGTATTCTCTGGCGACTAGATTAGAAGGACTTTTACCAAGCACTCAGCATCTTAGACTTAATTTAGAGTTATGTAAGAGCGGGGGATTTGCATGCAAAGTTGAAAGCGTCTACTGGAACGCATTAGACCAAAGTCAATAGAAAACGGTCAATTAGGAGTTTGCAGACATTTGTATTCAGAGCAGTGGGTTCATGGAGAAGAAACTGTAGAGAAATGACAACAGTGCCAGTCAATCGGACGAGACGTTTGACATATTTTGCAAAATGAAGCTTATAATCATGTTACAAGATTGAACAACTGACCTGGAGTTGTTTTGAGATACATCCAAGCCATTACACTATCAGATACTTCAGGTACAAACATGTAACTCCGCCTCTTGCCGCTCGAGCGATCAAGGAAACTCTGAGATATCTACGTAATCCTCTGACTTCCCATAACCAGAGTGTTAAAGGTGCACTAGTTTTTCCTCTGAACTAGCATTGAGATCATATTTCGTAAAATAATGGTCCCCAACTCCCGGTCTTCATCCTTTTTGTCCCTTATCAGCCACTGTATTTCAAGATGGCGCATTGACACGTAGAGTCCTCCAGCCTCATAGACATTTATAAGTCACATTCAAAGCCTATGACAACAATTCAAAAACATGGCGGAGGTAAATATTCTTAAAAAAGGTCACATTTGTTATTGTTTAACATTTTTTATCATTTGGAGCAACTGCAAAAATCACACAGAGTGGCTTTAATGAGGAGCCAAAACTGTAGTTTGTGGGAGCTTGGTCTGTGAAATACTCTATAAATACTGGTTACTTACTTACGGTGACAGACACATGCAGCATCGACGACTTTACAAACATGTGCAGACATTCCCCTGGGTCCTCTTTGCTCGTTCATGAAAAATACACAAAAAGTTGTGATATGAGACATTTATTCAGACGGCCCAAAAGTTATACGTTTAAGAGATCCTTTCATTTTCCCATATTGAGGATATTTCAGTGTTGCATCACCAGTTACAGAACAGTAGGAGTTTATGCTAAAATAAAACTACACAAACTGGGCAACACCGGGCCGTGGTTAGCACTCTCGCTTCTCAGCAAGAAGGTCCTGGGTTCGTATCCCGGTCGGAACAGGGCCTTTCTGAGTGGAGTTTGCATGCTCTCCCCATGTATGCGTAGGTTTCCTCCGGGTGCTCCGGTTTCCCCTACCACTAAAAACATGCACAATAGGTCTGAATGTAAATGAGAGAGTGAATGATGGTGTTGGAGCTGATGGTCCAGTGTGTTCTGGACTCGCTTCTGTCATCACCGTGTGTGGAATGATTGGAACAATATCTGACTCTGAACATTGGAAAGTGCTTTGGGTCTGTGCCTTGGTCTGTGAAATGTGTTATATAAATAAACATTATATTTAAAAAAAACGAACTATAGCATGATAAAGAAGCAAGTGTAAAGTCTCTCGCCTTTAGTGTAGTAAAGAAGCAAGAATGAAGAATAACATTTCTCACTTTGGCAAAATAAAGCATAAAAGTATAAACTCACAATAACACAAATAGGCTAGAAAGTAAGAAAAGTGGGAAAGAGTGTGGAGAAAAAAAGCACATTCCCCTTTTTATATTTATATTCTGGGTTGTAATTGATTTTTTTCGGCCCGCCCTCATTTAGTTCAAGTTAGTACACTGCAAAAAGTGACAACATATAAGGTAATAAATGCTTGAATCAAGTGTTTTTTATCTTAGTTTGAGCACATTTTGACTGACTAAAAACAAGCCTTGCCAATGGAACAAGCAAAAATTTATTTTTTGTCGTCCTTGAAATGAGTCATAAATTTCAACAGCACTTAAAATAAGACTAAACGGCTTGTTCCATTAGCCAATTTTGTTTTTAAGAAAGTAAAAATATACTCAAATTAATATATTTTGTCACTTTTTGCAGTGTACACAGAATTGAATCGTGCCGCTCTGTCACTTCTTCACCCAAACATCGTAAAAAAGGCCTGAAAATACACATCAAATCCTCGCACAAGAACACGAACACTTAACCTGCGCTCTACAGCTTCCTCAAGGCCCAGGCGACGTCTCGCTCTAACCTCCAAATGCAAGGCTTGTATTGCAGACGTTATCTATCATTTCTTTTTTTGAGGGTCAGCCAGAACTTTGGAGTGCGCTTTTTCGCCAGAGTGTAAAACAATTCAAGATAATGCCTGTGTGTATCAAGGACATGAGCAGTTCTAACGACTGGCTCGGTCAGAGGAGTTCCATTTATAAACAGCTTGCTCACAATTCAGCCAAAGAGGGCACCGCACGGTTTGGGAAAATGCATGCGTGGACAGAAATAGTGTGTGTGTGTGGGAGTGGGACTTCGCCAGCAGAAATGAGCGCTGCGTTCATACATGAGGCTGGTGGAGTCAAAGTTTTGTGAGTTAGTTTGCGAAGATGGTATTGCTTATTATTATAAAGAGAGAACTGGAATATCTCCACGGTTTCTATCCCACCTGCGATACCTGAGTTCCTCTGCACCACTCAAAAGCAGTCAC
The DNA here is from genome assembly GCA_964034765.1 of Knipowitschia caucasica. NCBI lineage: Eukaryota > Metazoa > Chordata > Actinopteri > Gobiiformes > Gobiidae > Knipowitschia > Knipowitschia caucasica. Next base: position 3,117,228 of record OZ035833.1, read on the forward strand.
CTTCATGGCTGCATTCAAACGCTGTCTTCGTGCAGCAACCCGCCTCCTCCCCATCACCATTTCATCAGTGGAGGAATCACTGATCATCTTCGACCAGTGCCAGGGTCTACTACATAGATAAATGCACTCTCATAATCTCCGCTCCATTCCTGTTGGATATATATGCCAGGTCTATATGTCTGGTCATGCAGTTTGGTTTGTGTAGGATCCCTATTAGCGGTACTCAAAAGTTATATATATTTTTAAAATAAAACAATTTGCATGCAACATATGTACTATACAATACTAACTAACTGTCCAACAAGACCCTCCTGCATCGACAAGGAACAACTCTTAAAAAACCCAGTGGGAAAAAGTGAGAAACCTTGGGGAGCACTAGGGAAACCCACAGGGAGGGAGACCCATATGAGAAAGGGATCCGCTCCTCCGGACGGACAGGCTAATGATCTAGGACCTAAGCTAGCTACAGAACGTGGACCAGTGGCCGCTGAACGTGGACAGGTCCGGTGCAGGACTGAAGCACTCCCAGGCGTACATACTTATGTTATACAAAATGCAATATATCACACGACAAATGCATGAAAAAAGAGTTATACGTGGCATTCATGGCTTGTAGATCAGTGTTCCCCAACCCCCAACAGCCGTGGCACTGTTTTCATTTAAACGGATACAACCATGAAACTATGCAGCCTTCATTAACAATTCAAAGTCCTTCTCATTACCGTGTGTTGCATAGAAAAAGTCTTTCTGATCTTCTCACATTAGTTTGTAAGTAAGTGGGTAAGTAATCTTTATTTATAAACCGCCTTTTTCACAGACCAGAGTCACAAAGCGGTTTACAATTGTTAATTTTTGGGCATAGTCTGTCACTCCACACAGAGATGGGATTGGGGCCGGTACAGGAGGCGCATGTCAGACCTATTGTACATGCTTTTAGTGGTAGGGGAAACCGGAGCACCCGGAGGAAACCTACGCAGACACAGGGAGAACATCCAAACCCAGGACCTTCTTGCTGAGAAGCGAGAGTGCTAACCACTCAGCCACCGTGGCGCCTAAGTTATTACTTTACTTTGACCAATAAGGTGATATTGGATCATTTCCAAAAGCACACCAACTTTGTAAAGTCCTCCAAGATGACTAGTGTTGTGAATTAGAGCCCTACTAATATAAATTGATTTTAATTTAATTGAAATGTAACATTTTGAGATAAATAGCACAGTATTGTTATGAGTAGAAGGAACAGTAAACCTAGTAGTATGACGGTAAGAGTTCTTTCAAGTTCACAAATCTATCTATAATCCTCGGATCATCTGTTTGTTCCTCACTGTTCTGGTTGAAGGTCTGTCCGCTCAACTTATGCTTTTGAATACAAAGCACAGTGCAGCAGCTGAAGCAGAGACATCCCTCCTCTCTCAGTTTGCGTAGGGCCGACGTAGATCCATGGTCCGGGCTGACATTACTCTCGAAGGACACATATTTGGAAGAAGTCCTCAGACATTTGTGGTCTAGAGGAGGAGGTCGGTGTCACGGGGAAGATAAATCTATAGTGTTTATCTAACCTCAGCGTGGAGCGAGACTCTGCGAATCCTGCTCCGTCTGCAGGAGGACACAAGGTCATGATGTGGAGGGACATTGGCAGCACTTGGTCCTTCCTCTCTGAAGCGCTTTTAGCCCTTAAAACATGTTCTGGGGAATTCTTCATCAGTACGTAATATGACATTTGTTTACAAGTATTGTTTTTGGGGCTCCGCCTATAATAATAATAATAATATATCGGTTTTATATAGCGCATTTCAAAAACTCAAAGACGCTTCACAATTCAGGACACACACACACACACGTTGAGACAGACACACAAAACTAAAGATCTAAAAGCAGAAAAGAAGAGTATAAAGTTGAAACTAAGAGTCGTGTGTTTGGAGGAAGAGGTGAGTTTAGTGAGTCCGACTTTCTGGGATGAGGGGGGAGTGAGTTCCAGAGAGTGGGAGCAGAGATGGAGAAAGCTCGGTCCCCCAAGGTTCGGTGCTTGGAAATGACGGTGGGAGTGAGGAGATATGAGTCTGTAAACTAATGCAGCTTCTTGGGACTTACAGAACATCTACAAACTTAACAATTTAGAATGTGTAGGACTTGTTTTGTCAATAAGAGAATTGATTTGAATTTAAAAGCAAAAAAATATGGAGAAACACGCTTAATGGATAAACTGGGTGACTCCCTCTAGTGGTAGAAATAGGAAACTGCATTCCGCGTTCATTTAAATGTCTATTATATATGATTCGTAAACATAAAAATAAAATTTACAAGATGACATTGTTCACATCTAACATGGCATGAAATAGAATAAGGTGCATTGTGGGAAAGAAAGTAATTTATGACATTAATTTGGAGGCAATGCATGTTGGAAAAAGCAAATTGCAAGAAGTAAAAGTAATTTAACTAACTGCGTTTAGAGTTCAAGTTTTATAATGATGTGTAACGTGCCATGTTACTCTTACATCAATGCTTTCACGTTAAAAAGAATAATTGGAATCATTTCTGTGGCCTCTCAAAATGATGGTCCACGGTTTGACACTCAGGTCTAAAGATTCGTCCTCATGCTCTGAATATAATCATTTTCAGACACAGTTTTAATCTGTGTTTTCAAAATAATTATTCGGACCATTTCTTAGCTAAAAACGTTTTTTGCCGCTGCCATATTAACAACTACTCAAAATTCCCCTAAATTGTTCCAGAGTTATACATTAATATAAAAAGGAGACTCCAAATTCTCTTTTGAAGAAGAAATCCAAATCCATGCTACCACTCATTATCAATCAAATTCTAGTGAAGTAAGAAAATTAGCATTCAAAGACTTCAAATCAATCTAAAATCAATGGTCGTCTTGTCAAATCTGCCTAGCAACAACCATGGCTGGTATTTCTTAAAATCCAGTCTTATACTGTTAACACATACGTTGCCATGGAAACCCCTAGAGTATTTTTCCATCTCCTCAAAACAACATATCCACTCCATCTCAGAGATCCACACAAACACCAGGACACACACCAGGACACAAACCATGACACACACACCAGGACACACACCAGGACACACACCAGGACACACACCAGGACACACACCAGGACACACACCATGACACACACACCAGGACACAAACCATGACACACACACCAGGACACACACCATGACACACACACCAGGACACACAGCAGGACACAAACCATGACACACACACCAGGACACACACCAGGACACAAACCATGACACACACACACCAGGACACAAACCATGACACACACACCAGGACACACACACTAGGATACACACCAGGACACACACACACACACCAGGACACACACACTAGGATACACACCAGGACACACACACACACCAGGACACACACCAGGACACACACCAGGACACACACCAGGAAACACACCAGGACACACACCAGGACACACACCAGGACACACACCAGGACACACACCAGGACACACACCAGGACACACACCAGGACACACACCAGGACACACACACCAGGAAACACACCAGGACACACACACCAGGACACACACACTAGGATACACACCAGGACACACACACCAGGACACACACACACACCCACACACCAGGACACACACACGAGGACACACACACCAGGACACACACACTAGGATACACACCAGGACACACACACCAGGACACACACACTAGGATACACACCAGGACACACACACCAGGACACACACACACACCCACACACCAGGACACACACACCAGGACACACACACCAGGACACACACACTAGGATACACACCAGGACACACACACTAGGACACACACCAGGACACATACCAGGACACACACACTATGATACACACCAGGACACACACACTAGGATATACACACACTAGGACACACACACTAGGATACACACCAGGACACACACACCAGGACACACACCAGGACACACACACCAGGACACACACACCAGGACACACACACTAGGATACACACACCAGGACACACACACCAGGACACACACACTAGGATACACACACCAGGACACACACACTAGGACACACACCAGGACACACACACCAGGACACACACACTAGGATACACACACCAGGACACACACACTAGGATACACACCAGGACACACACACTAGGACACACACCAGGACACATACCAGGACACACACACTATGATACACACCAGGACACACACACTAGGATACACACACTAGGACACACACACTAGGATACACACCAGGACACACACACCAGGACACACACACTAGGACACACACCAGGACACACACACCAGGACACACACACTAGGACACACACCAGGACACATACCAGGACACACACACTAGGATACACACCAGGACACACACACTAGGACACACACCAGGACACATACCAGGACACACACACCAGGACACACACACCAGGCTGTGGACCGTAGACTGAAATGTGATTTATAGTGATTCCATATTAACGAGATATTAAAGAGGATTTAAGGTCTGTGGGGAATTTGTGGGGACATTTTTGAGACTATTCAGATGCGTGGCTGGATCTGCACTCAGGAATAGGGGACACATGGTAAAAACATCTCACTTAAATGTATTTATTCAATGTGGACATAACAATAACATTGGACGAACCAGATGCATTGTTGTAAGTGTTAGATACAAGTGCTAGTTTTCAGCACTGACTACTGGGGGCTTTTACAGATATAATACATTTCATTTAAAAAAACAATTTACCCTCGATCTTGACCACTGTTTGAGCTCTCTGCTGAAGATGCTCATGTTAGTCTGTAGTTTTAGCCCAGTGGGAGAGAGCTCCACAGTTTAACCCCCTAAATAAGAAGCTAGACTGTCCCAAGGATGTTCTGAGCTTCAGGAGCACACAGTCCACACTGACTGAGGCTATAACGGCCGCGTTTTAAGTCAGACATAAGCAATTTTGGGATTCTAAAACAATTCTGGAAATCCATGATTATAATGATAAACAATGCTTTTACTGGATGTGGAGAAACGAGTGCAGCTATTTTGGGGAACATAATATAATCGCTCATTATAATAACTTTAATACATTTGAAATACATTTATCGCAGGTTCTATTTTCGAAAGATGTGCTGCTTAAAAGAAACGCAGCCGTTTTATGTTTTAAGGCTGTAAACCCCTCACGGCACACACTTGTCGAACCTCCTGAACTCTCGACTGCTGAAGTGTGATCCCGGAGATATCAAAGCTGATAATGATCCATGGCCACGATAAGTTTAAGGAGTTCATAAAAGTGCAAACACGCTCAAAATGATTCTTCCATATATTTTAAAGTTAACAGAGTGCACTGTGCTAACTACTCCGCTAAAGTTTTGCTGTAGCTAAACTTGACGGCCAAAGTGATTTGTGTGAATCCACTACGACTTATTACGGTGGCTCAATGAACATCACTTTCACTTCACAGCAATAAGGTCCTGGGTTCGAATCCCGGTCGGAACAGAACTTTTTTGAGTAGAGTTTGCATGTTCTCCTCGTGACTGCGTAGGTTTCCTCCGGGTACTCCGGTTTCCCCTATAAAATATGTACAATAGGTCTGGCATGTGCCTCCTGTCCTGGCGACCTCCCATCTCTGTGTGGAGTGAGAGACAAATGCCCAAAAATAACAGGAGTAAACCACCTTGTGACTCCGGTCTGAGAAAGGCCATTTATAAATAAAGATTACTTACTATATGAACCATCGAGGACTCTGAGGAGCACAGGGACTGGACTCCTGCTGGGACTCTGAGGAGCACAGGGACTGGACTCCTGCTGGGACTCTGAGGAGCACAGGGACTGGACTCCTGCTGGGACTCTGAGGAGCACAGGGACTGGCCTCCTGCTGGGACTCTGAGGAGCACAGGGACTGGCCTCCTGCTGGGACTCTGAGGAGCACAGGGACTGGACTCCTGCTGGGACTCTGAGGAGCACAGGGACTGGACTCCTGCTGGGACTCTGAGGAGCACAGGGACTGGACTCCTGCTGGGACTCTGAGGAGCACAGGGACTGGCCTCCTGCTGGGACTCTGAGGAGCACAGGGACTGGACTCCTGCTGGGACTCTGAGGAGCACAGGGACTGGACTCCTGCTGGGACTCTGAGGAGCACAGGGACTGGCCTCCTGCTGGGACTCTGAGGAGCACAGGGACTGCCCTCCTGCTGGTCCCCAGAGTCAGGACTAAACATGCGGAGGCAGAAATTCAGATTTATGCAGCTAAAATCTCGAACAGTCTTCCTGAAAATGTGAGACAGGCGTCTTCTCTGACAAAGTTGAAATCCAGGTTAGAAACAGCCCTGTTCAGCTGTGCAAGAAAATCACTCTTTTTAAAGTACAGTTAATATTTATGATTCCTGGTTTGACTGTTTTCTACGTTCTTTCGTGAAGCACTTTGAGTTCCCCTGCGTATGAACTCCGTTATACCAACAAAGTTACCTTACCATACATTATTCTCTACTTTTTTTCTCATTCTTCCGCTCGTCACGTTACGGAAACGCGACTCTCAGGAGATGACTCGAGTGTGTGAAGCTGCGTGGTGGACCTGTGAGATTAGCGGGCCGGGCTCTGAGTGGCAGTGGCTGACACGCCGCTGTCTTCGCCGCTTGGATCTCTACTTTTCTCAAGTCGGAACATGAATAGAAGCCTCGCTTCACTCCGCTGTCTGTTCAATGCTTTAGAATTAGATCAGGGGGGATAAAAATACTGCACAGCGGGTGAGGATCTGCCGGTGATGAGGCTTAAAGGGGACGTATCGTGAGCTCTCAGCCTTAACTGTCATTCCATTACCCACCCAAAGTTTCATTTCCACTGATTCTGGCATGTTGCACTGCCCTTTGGAGAATGCACCTCCCATCTAGCCCCGCCCATTTATCTGTAATTACTTCAGAAAGTTACAAATATGGAAATGACTGATTACGCATGATGGGTATTAAAAAGTCATGTCCAACTTTCAAAGCAAAGAAATTGTCTTTTACTACAGACAATCAGGTGGGTGCCCGTTTTAGCTTGTGTACTCTCACCGTTATGAAACTACTATGAGCGCCGTCGTTTTGACTGCTCTCATTCAAACCAATAGGATTCTGAGAAATTGCCCCAATTATACTTCGTTTTTAGACAGATATATTAAAAGTCCGCAATTTTTGAGGTTTTTTTTACCTTTACTAACTCTTACTAAGTTCTAAAACTGGTATATATATAAGATGAGATCAAATAAATAAATAAATAATAAATAAAATAAGATAAGAGAACCTTTATTGGTGCCACACTGGGGAAATTTCAATGTTGCAGCGCACATACAGGACAGTAGTTAGCGCACACAGGGAGCTCACAAAATATACAAAAGCAGCTATGTTTCTAAGCTGTAGATGCGTCAATATCTCTATTTAGTGTAAAGTTATACACATAGAGGGCAGGGTAATGAGTAGACAAAGGGACATTCAGTGGACATTCTGAAATTGCAGTGTTGCACATTGCACATGATTACAGTATTTACCATTTACAGATGAAAGACATGTACAGGCTCAGCAGTTCTCATTGTGCAGTCTGACAGCAGCAGGAAGGAAAGACCTGCGAAACCTCTCCTTCACACAGCGAGGGTGAATAAGTCTGTCACTGAAACTACTCTCCAGAGCAGAGAGAGTGTCCTGCAGGGGGTGACAGTCATCGTCCAGCATAGATATACTGGATTACTGTAAAGCCTGGAACTGGTACTGGTTCTTAAAAGTTAGAAAATATGATCTGTACATAGAAATACATACAATCATAGAAATAAACCACATTTAGAAACAGTCAAGACAGACGAGTCACAAAGTTACAAAGACCAAAAATGTACATATACACAAGTAATTACACTCCCAAAACTAAAGACCGTCATTTTGACTGCTCTGGGAGTTCTAGTGTTAACAGGGATAATGATCAGCAAAAGCACGGTGGTTGAGTGGATAGCACTCACGCCTCTCAGCATGAAGGTCCTGGGTTTGAATCCCGGTCGGAACAGCGCCTTTCTGAGTGGAGTTTGCATGTTCTCCCTGTGTCTGCTTAGGTTTCCTCCGGGTGCTCCGGTTTCCCCTACCACAATTATGTTATATCCTCCAGCTCTAGTAGTCCTGATGGGTTCCTGGGCACTGTACTGAGGCAACCACTGCTCTTGACGTAAGCCTTTGTGGCATCAGGATGGGTCAAATGCAGAGGACAAATTTCCCTACGGGGACAATAAAGTGCACATTTACACCTACATTTTTACATTTACATCTCTCAGCCCAAAGAGCCCTGGGTGCAAAAGATTACTTGTATTTCAGCTTTTTTCTCAACCCTCCTCACATACAACATATCACCCAACTTCTCCTTCAGTGAAAACCATAACATTATTCCAACCCACTTTTCCCGGAGGATCAAAAGCATAACTTTTCCGCCTCTCTCATTAATCATCTCATCACGGCCGTCAGCACGCAGCCTATCCATCACGGCTCACCACGGCGCTAATATCTCCCGCAGACCCAGGCATGTGTCAGCGCCGCTAAAACTCATCCGGAGGTATGACTGTAGCATTAGCGATGGGTGTGGGCATATTTGCTGGGTAAAAAAACGCATTAGACTCCATCACCAGCCTGGGGAGCACGGCGAAGGGCAGGAGCCGGTGACTCATACTCAGTCTTTTAAAAACTGTCAAAATAAATCTCTCTATTTCAACCTTGAGTAGTTTTTGAACACTTGGAAGTAAGTTAAGGAAGTGCACATGCGGAGAAGTGCAGGTGGATTTTGGAAATGGCTACACGATATGTTTGAATAATGTAACGTCACTTTACGAGATCAAGTGCAAGTGCAGAAACCGTATGACAATAATGTGTGATAAGAAATCCTTTTGGGGATTGGGGAAATTTCATTGTCGCATTACCAGTTACAGAACATTAGGAATGAGGAGCACACAGCTAAAGATAAGTGACCAATAACTCTCTAGATTTAGATTAATAAAGAAGCAAGAATTAAGTGTAAAATATCTGACTTAGGTTGACTTTCAGTTTTTTACGTGTGCAAGCATCTCTTTCACTCATATGCTTGATTTTGCTTCAACCAATCACGGACAACTCTTAAGTCACGCACCCCCAAAGTGCTGCTTTGTCATTGGCCGAAGTATGCACACAAACTAAAGTGGAAAATAGATCCAGGTGAAAATGAGAGCAGTAAAAAGGTGTTCCTAACAACACTACAGTTCTGAAATGAGGGACTTTGGCTTCAGGAGAGACAACAGAGGCAGGGAGGAAACAACACAGACAAAGATCATCTAAGCAAAACAGGAGCGCTCCCTCTGCTCTGAACACAAAATGTCTCCATACCTGTCAACCTGCGTGGCTCTATGCCCTTACAAAGTCCAGAATTTTACCATACAAATCAGTAAAAATTCTTACGCCTCAGATAGGAATATGCCACACCCGAAAACCATGTTAATTGCATTGTAAATTTAATCCTTTAAGCATTAATCCGTAAAACTAACAAACAATAGTACAAAAATATGTTTTATTCCATCAAAACAATTAAAAGGTGCAAGACTGATCCATTTAGTTCACTGTTTGTTCTTCCTGCAATCATGTTTTCATTTTCCACGTGCTTTTTAGTGTTGAAATGAGTCTTCAAATCGTAGAATCCTGAAGCTTTTACTTTCACATCTTTCTTGCACGAACGCAGTATGAAAACTCATCTCCCTTTGTTGATGCTTTGATCATGCTTCATATGGTCCTTTCGTGGATTCCCATTCCTTTTGATGCCTACCACGGTCTGCAGTTTTCCGTTGTTTTGCTGCTGGTCCTTCTATGTTGACAAACTTTACGATAATGGTCGAGTCACGACTGTTAAAAAATAACCGGGAACTAGCTTCTACGCATGCGCAATTGCTCGTCTCTTAGCCCCGACTGGAATGTTCGTTCAGCTTAGTAGAAAAGGCCAAGATGGATTCTGGCTGGATTGTCGTCTGCTGACTTTATAAACCGTGGAACATGTTTCGAGACATTGCAGATTAACGCGGGGAAGGGGAGTTTTTTTTTTTCCCCCTTTATTTTTTTTCCCGTACAGATGATTCGTGTACATTGTACATATTTGAAATATAATTTTTCGCGTACAAATTACGGGAAAATCGTACAGGTTGACAGGTGTGTGTCTCACTTTGGCCATTTTACACAATTAGTTATTTTTATTTCAGAACAATGGAATGACGCATTTAGCATACAAACTTATTTATACCTAACATATGTATTTGTGTAATGCAAATATAATTCATTTAGGGGGACTATCTCAATATTTATTGTTTTTTCAGTCCTTGACACAATTTGAGATGAAGTCCAGTCTTATCATGTTTACAAAGGAAACCTTATCCTTTTAGTTGTAGTGGTCTATAATCGTTATGTACAATTGAGCATTTCTGTCTTTCTGAGGCCTGGGAACAAATTAACATATTTAATTTTATGAGCTCTCTTTACTATTAACTCTTTTTTGTACAATATTGTGTTTTATCCAACCCAAAATGCATTGTTATAGCCCAACACTACAGGCCCTCAGCATCTCAAAGAGTCCAGGTATTTGTTTGGGCTGCAAAGGATTTTTTAGGCTGTTTGAAATGAAATATATTTTTCCAGTCTTTCGGGTAAAGAGCAGTGAGTGGAAGCGGTTATGAAGCAGGTTATGACCGACTGAAAGTGCGACTGTTCTCTTTTCCTGGTTATACTTTATTTTCGGATATGTTCCTGGAGTTACATGATGCAGTGTTTTCCCGGGGGTTTTGTCTGGTTTTGTCTGGTGAATGTCTGTAAGTTTGTCTGTGAGCTGGTTCTGTCTTCCCTGTGGACTTACGTGTGATGTTCCTGTGTGTTTGCAGCGGCGCTCCAGGTGCAGATTATCCCGACACAGGGCGAGATCAGCCTGGGGGACTCCAAGTTCTTCATCTGCGAAGGTAAGACGTCCTGAGCGAGGTCGAGGAAACACGGTCACGGCTCTGTGATGTCACTGCTGCTGTACACACACACACACACACACACACACACACACACACACACACACACACACACACACACACACACACACACACACACACACATACAGGACAGAAACCAGAAACAAAATATGAACTTTGTATAAAAATAAAAAAAGTGCTTCTGCTATCAACAGCCGAATGTTGACAATACTTTCTCTGATAGCGTGTAATCTCGTTAAACTCTTCATAGACAATTCCAAAAGTGCCCACAACAGTCATCACCCCAAATATATTTATTTATTTTAAAAAATAGGAAACGGTTTAGATTAGCCCTCACTCATTAACAGCTATTTTAGTGCTATTTAGTGTACCCTAACCCTAGCCCTCACACAAACCCTAACACACATAGGTAAAGTGTTACATGTAGAGTAAGGACTAAAACCTGTTTAATAAATACCAATTAAGAGCTCAACGCGAATAAATTATACACTAATCAGCATTTAATTAGCTGTTAATTAGTCAGGACTAAACTTAAGTGTGACCAAAAATAATTGTGCAATGGATAGAAAAAGTTTAGTTCCATCATTTTTTGGCAAGAGCTCTGGTGTGTGCCGTCCTGGTGCACACTCGGGTAGTCTTGCACAGTTTTCCAATGTGGTTTTACTGCAAATGGCAAATACATTCTTGTATCTTGAAGTTTTCACATGTGTTTCTGGTCTTGGTCACATCTTTCGATCCGTTTTTTCAGTGATAAGACCAGCCTTACTCAAACATGTTCTAGAAAGATAAATGCCATGGTCTGATCTTTCATAAAATGTGTTACTTAAACGTCTACAGGAGGATTTTCTACTTCCGGGTGGATCATCAAGACTATTGGTCCTCCCACTGGTCAATCATTTTGGTGACACATGCTCGTCAAATAAGACCGGAGAGTTTTTTTTTTCAAAAAGGGGAGAGAGCGTTCTTCGGGATAATCCTCCTTTAAACCTTTAAAAATTACTAAACTCTGTTGGGACTCACAAAATGTAGTTATAAAGCAAAGAAAAGTGAAGTTCTACAGCTTTATAATCTAGGAAAATATTTTAAATTGGAACCTCAGTGCATACAATTGTCCTCAGCTCAGTCTGCGTCTACCTTCTCTCCCCAATATCATGGATTCCTCCCATTCCGCGGTAATGCAGCCTCAATCAATGCACCACAAAATGAGAAAGATATCCAATTTAATTATACCGCACACAAATCTCTCTGAGCATAATTTCCCCGCTAAACTGTGAAAGTGGATTTTCAGAAGAATTTGGCATCCGGCTGCAGCCACGATACACTCCAACCTCAGTGTTTTCCTCACTAAATAATCCAGTGTGTTCAACCACTGTGCTCCAATGTGTTCCAAGCAAGGGTGCACGGACCAGCATGGGTGCATACACATTTAGCTCTGGAAATGTAGAAAGATGACAATATTGCACAGTATGGCCAAAAGAGTACTTACTGTCACTCTTCTGTTGTGATTCAGGGCTATACAAGAATACATTGAACTAAAGTGGCACATAGATACCAAACACAGACCTGAAGCTCTTTTTAGCTCCATCCACGCTAATATCAGGAACAGGCACAAACAAATCCCTTCTGCCCAAGACATTTTAGTAAGAGGGCCATTTTAGTTCACCAAAATTGTCCAAGTCCCCATAAAACACA
>OZ035833.1:3132428-3405164 GCA_964034765.1 Knipowitschia caucasica
TGTGCTCCTCATTCCCACTGCTCTGTGAGATCAGAATGGGCGGGTCTAACTGACACTCACTTCAAATGGTTATCTAAAACTAAAATTGAAGTAAAACTATATCCAGTTTTACACTTTGTTTTCATTGTTACTTTACTGTTATTTTAATGTTGATTTTTGTATGTGGAATACTTGTGGATCAATAAAGTCTAAGGCAGAGGGGGCCACACTGTCCTATTGTGCTAATTTTTTGCTAAAAGCTACTTCAGTATCTTAATGTAAAAATGTGTTTTTGGAGATTTTGTTTATATTATTATTAACAGATTATTACTGATGACATGTTGGGTTCATTAATTATAACAGAATTAACGTATAACATGCCATGGTAGCACACATTAAGTTACAAGTTACTCCTGGTTAATTTAATCCAGCAACAGACCGGTTTGAGGTTAACGGCCACATAGAAATGACAACCAGGCCGAATGTTGCCCCCGGGCCGAACTTTGCCCAGGTCTGTACTAAGGTTTTGTCCATGTTTTTTTGTTGCCGTGCAGAAAAGATCACCTTCAAGAACGCCCCGAGCCCGCAAGAGTTCAACGAAGGAGACGACGCAGACCTGGTGTGTGACGTGGTGAGCTCGCCCCCTGCAGACATCGTGTGGAAGTACAAGTCAGACATCATCAAGACCGCCAAAGACGGTGAGTCCAAACCCCGTCCAAGTCTGGGCTGCTGCTTCGCTCCAGGCTTCCAAGAGACGCCCTCGAACCTGCAAAACCTGTCACTATATTACAGGCCAGGAAAAATAATGATTCTGGGTCCAAAAAAATCAATGAATTGCGTATTTTTTTCCATTGTGAACCGTCTCTGAGGTGTCCTGAACAGAATACTAAAAATAATGAAATCCTGGTTGGGCAAATAGGTGTAGTCATATTTATAGGATAACTTTAATGTTTTCTCTCTATCATAATTAAACATGACGCACTGGAAGTATTCATGGAAAGTTAAATTGTTTGTTTTACAAGTTTAATTGTAATTAGAATATGCAAATGTATGATAATCAGCTCAGTAATCCCGCCTCTCCCGGACCAACTGCTGGACTCTAGAAGCAAACTAAGTCTTTCTAATCCAAATACAAGACATAATGTTGAAGAGCCAATCAAAAGCCTCATAGTATGATCACAGGACTAAAGCATTCTGGGTATTGTAGTTCTAGGATGAAGCTCTCACAATTAGACCAGATACAGTATTTCTGACTGATCTCAAACCTGCTTTTTTCACCAACACAAAACTGGTTTCAGCCCAAGTTGACGTATCCTCAGAGAGTTAAGAGACTTTTTCCAATATCCCTACGCTTTATCCCTCCCTAGAGTTCCGGAACTCTAAATACCGCCCACTTTGCAGCTCCGTTATCGTAAAATGTGTTTTGACTACAGATTATGGTATTAATGGACGTTACTTCATGTTACATTAATAAACAGCTTTACCAGTCTGAAACATTGCTTTAATCAAATGTAGATTTTATTAACCAGACTATATTAAAAATGTGCTTTTCTAAAATTACAATTATAGTGATCAGACTGCAATTATGAAAAGTAATTTGCCGATCTCCCCTGGTCCAAATCTGAAGAAACTCCATTTATCACCTAAACCTTCAGTTTCAGAGTAATGCAGTCTGGGAAACAATTATTAAAAGATCATTATAATTATTAACTTTTCAAAGGTTACAAGATTACAATATCACACTCAAATTAGTTATTTCATTGAATAAGCTTTGTTCAGAATCATGTTTAAATACCACCTTAATAAATGTACATATTTACTAATCTTCAAAATCTAAAATCAATCTAATCAATCTGATCATCTAAAATCAATTTTAATATGTTTCCCAGTAGCAGTGGTGGTAGTAGTAGTAGTAGTAGTAGTAGTGGTGGTAGTAGTAGTAGTAGTAGTAGTAGTGGTAGTATTAGTAGTAGTAGTAGTGGTAGTAGTAGTAGTAGTAGTAGTAGAAGTAGTAGTAGTAGTAGTAGTAGTGGTAGTAGTAGTAGTAGTAGTAGTAGTAGTAGTAGTAGTAGTAGTAGTAGTAGTAGTAGTAGTAGTAGTAGTGGTGGTAGTAGTAGTAGTGGTGGTAGTAGTAGTAGTGGTAGTAGTAGTAGTGGTGGTAGTAGTATTAGTAGTAGTAGTAGTAGTAGTACAACAACAGGTGGTAGTACTTGTAGTAGTACAGGGGGTAGTAGTAGTAGTAACAGTACCACAGGTAGAAGTAGTAGTCATAGTGAGAGTAGAAGTAGCTGGTCTGCTGAAATATTTGTTGGTAACTTTAAAGGATCTAGTATGGACAAAAACAACCAGGAGTTTATGCTGTTCATATTTACCATAATTGACACCCTGCCTCTATCATTAATACAGTCAGTCCAATGTGTACTGTGTGTACGTGAGGTGTCTGGTAAACGTCTTGCACAGGAGTGGCTGTTTGAAAGTCAGGTCTTCTTCATATATCTTCCAAATGAGTGCTGGCATTTGTTCATCTCTATTCTTAAGCACCTTCTGCCAGAACAGATGCAGAATTCAATAGAAATGTTCAGATCGCTTTTTAGAATTTACCTTATCAGTTTGTCGATGAAGGAATGTAAATCCAGCAGCATATGGCCGTCCAAGTCCAAACTTCCAGAATAATTGGGTTTGTGATTAGATTCTTATTTCTACAATAACACGTGGGAGCTGCATGATGTATGGTGCAGCTCTGCATTCAAAGTAGCAAAGTAACCACGAAACAACAAATCATATCGGGGTGGGGGGGCAGGTCCCGGCTCTAAGGGTCCATGAGCATGTGCACGGACTGACATGCTTGTAATCTGGATTATTTTCTCTACGGAGGACATAGGCGTCACAACGTCCGCTAAAATGTATCACGACTCCTACTTTTTGACTCCACTTCACAATAAACATTTGATTTTTTTAAAGGGAGACTTGGCCAAGAGCACCCTGGGAACAGTTTACATTTACAACGGAAAAATCAAGGACAAATAACTCTCAAACTTCATTATTATTGATATTTGTGGACAGAATTTGCTATTTTTGTAGATACAAAAGCGTCAACAAGACGATGCATTTTGGAAGAAGTGCTGCGGGCCCAACAGGAGTTTTTGAGGGCCTGATTTTGCTCCCGGGCCACAAGTTGAATGGACCTGCCATAGACTGTAGAGGGAGTGGACTAACCGAGTGCTGACGTCATTGGGAGTTTAGTTTGCTTCCTCTTGGACGAAGTTGAAAAGACCAAACTCAGGCAGGAATCTGGAACCTAAGCAACCAAAGAGCCAATTTGTATGTCTTGTTTATGACTTACATTCAGACTAATTTGGTCTGCTGTGGTGGATCCTGTTATAAGCTGTTCTCTTTATAAAAGTATTGTCTCCAAATTAGCTTTAGTAATGTCTCTCTGCAAACTATAACACTGTATGTACGATTAAATGTTCGATGTTGAGATACAGTAAATAAATCAAGTAATTCAAGTGCTCCCTCTGGTGGTAGAAGTGGGGAATTACACCCTATGATCATTTGTCTTCCTTAATACACATTTGTCCATATATTTTCTAAATTAGTTCTGTAAAGGTAAAGCTTCAATTTGCTTGTTCCATTTTAGATTTTGATCCAAACCGTGTTATTCTCGTCAACATATTCCATGTTTAAAATCATGCTTATAATTCTACATGTTTTTTATCATTTTTTGAAACTTGTAAATATTCTCAAGATCATATTTCAGGGTCAAACATGATCACAAATACAGCTCATGAATGTTCACCTTAAATGGTCCTACACTGAATCCAAACCTCGCAGAATGTGTTTTTCTCTCCAAAAAGCTTTAATTGTAACAGCCCCGCTCACACACTCGGCTCCTTCTGTGGAGTCTATGAAGCCGACACCTCACCATATGCTGCGTGGTGCCGTGAATATTGCTTTATCAGAAGGAACAAGTGCGGATGCCAAAGGATTTCTCTCCAAATGGTGTGTTCGGCACGTCACGGGTTTGTAAACGCACAACCAGAAAACTGGAGATCCATCACCGACTGTTGGTTTTAGATCCAACATGCTTATATCAGGAACCTCTGGCACAAACATGTAACTCCGCTCCCTTCTGTTTAAAAGCTCCTGCATACGTTTTGTATTTTGCCGGCTGCATTTGCCGTTTGCAATTATTACATTTTAGAGAAAAGTCAATACTCTTGCAGGCCAGTAATGCCATTGACCTGCCCTTCAGCAATCGGGCACGACTAAAAAGCATTAATTACTCTTGATATTTGTGTTACTGTATTTTTTCTCCTAATATTATATGTCAGATTGGTGGCTCATAACTTGTGCTTCACATCAAGACGGTTTTGGCACAGTTTGCATGTTCTCTGGGTGTCTGCGTGGGTTTCCTCCGGGTGCTCCGGTGTCCTCTGGGTGCTGCAGTTTTCTCAACTAAAGCATGTATAATAGGTCCGTCATGCACCTCCTGCGTAAAGGCGACCCCGCTCCGTCATTGAGTCTACAACAATTCTAAGACACTATATAAATAAAGCTGACTTACATACACATACTAAACGAAACATTAAACGACATGTAGAAAAATGTGTATTATTTGTTTAATCTTAAATTGATTATTGTGGTATTCTTCCTTGTTCCCAGTGCGATTCAAAGTGTTGGAGAACGGACACTTGCTGATCCGCGGCATAAAGAAGGCGGACGAGGGTCTGTACAGCTGTGAGGCTCGGGTCATTTCCAGAGGAGAGCTGGACTTCAGGCACATCAAAGTGGTCATCAACGGTAAGCACGGCCTTTGGTTAGAAATTTGACTCTTTTTTATTTCTAAATATTAAAAAGCATATGAATCTACTAAGCATGATACTATTCCTGCCGCGTGGAGCCCAGTATAGACCCACTGAATGTTTATGTTTACATGCAGTGATTTCGCACATGTGACAACTCTAAAAAATCTTGGCTGAGTCACGAGAAAATACCAAGATCTATAGATAGTACTGTCCTTAGACCCTCCTGCATTGGTTAGGAACAACTCAAAAATCACAATAAAAAAAGAGAGAAACCTGAGGGATGCCCATATGGGACAGCGGGTGAATAGCAATGAACAGACTACAGCTGAAGTCATGATGAGGAAAAGTAAAGTAGGTGAGAAATGTCATGATTTTAAATACCAAAATAACTAAAGTAACAAAAACCAATGGCTTCTTAATAATAATGAAATATGCTTATTATTACTTTTGTTATGTTTTCTGCATTTTTTATGTAAATCTTGAAGTTGCGGCAATCGAAATATCCCAATCGACCTCATCCCGGCTCATCGCTCCACGCCTAATTTGAAAGAGTGTTTTCTGAATGTCGAGTGGTCATTGTTGTGTGTCCTGATCCTCCCAGTCCTGCCCACCCTTCGCCCACGCCAGTCTGAGGTGAACGCTACAGCTGAGGAGGGAGGCACGGCGCTGCTGGCCTGTGACGCTGACGGCTTCCCTGAACCCACCGTCAGCTGGACACAGTAAGTCGTTCACAAGATCATATGTTTGATGACGTTTGGAATGAACACACTGATGGATGATGGGATGCAAATGGGTGTGTTTCCTCCTCCTCAACTGGGCTGAAAAGACCTCTGTGATTTCAGATGACCTCACTTTCAAATGACCACCAATCCTTCAAATATCATCACATAATTCCACATAATGATTCAAAAAGGTTCATTTTGTCTTGAGTTAAAATACTTTCTGCAGCCGAAACATGTTAACAAGGTAATACATCCAAACTTGTCTTTCAAAAGAACCGAAAAAAAGCAAATCCTTCCACATAATATCCACATAATTCCACCTCATTTATCTCAGCGTTAGTTAGCTATATCTTTAGATTCCAACTGTCCAAACTCAATTAAATTTGCCAATACAGATCAGAGAAGTCACAAGTTCAAAAACAAGATGTGCAAAAATAAAACAAATAATAATAATAAAAACATTTGGCAGATGACCAATGTTCATAAAAGTTGAAAAAGTCCATAAATGTTGTTGAATGTTGAGTGTCCTGGATCATCAATACTGTCCTTATACCCTCCTGCATCGGCAAGGAACAACTCTAAAAACTCAGTGGGAGAAAATGAGAAACCTCTGGGAGGCCGACATTGAGGGAGGGATCTGCGCCCACAGACGGACGGGCTGTAGATCCAGGACTCAGGCTGTAGAACGAGGACCGAGGACATGAGATGCAGGACTGAGGCAGCTCCCAGGCGGGGGAGGGGGTGCAGCCCGTGAACTGTAGTGCGTTGGCGAGGTGAAAATGTCTGCTAAAAAACACAATAGAGATAAATAGATAGAGAGATAGATATTTTATTGATCCCCGTAGGAGCAATTCAGGTGTCCAGTCGCAGCAAAAATAAAAATTAAAATGTATAATTCTAAAAAGCTAACGATGGTAATAAAAAGCAACTGCCCTTCAGGTCACAGCAGCAGAGGTGGAGTAGCCTCTGGGTGGAGCAGGACAGGTCACAGCAGCAGAGGTGGAGTAGACTCTGGGTGGAGCAGGACGGGTCACAGCAGCAGAGGTGGAGTAGCCTCTGGGTGGAGCAGGACAGGTCACAGCAGCAGAGGTGGAGTAGACTCTGGGTGGAGCAGGACGGGTCACAGCAGCAGAGGTGGAGTAGCCTCTGGGTGGAGCAGGACGGGTCACAGCAGCAGAGGTGGAGTAGCCTCTGGGTGGAGCAGGACAGGTCACAGCAGCAGAGGTGGAGTAGCCTCTGGGTGGAGCAGGACGGGTCACAGCAGCAGAGGTGGAGTAGCCTCTGGGTGGAGCAGGACAGGTCACAGCAGCAGAGGTGGAGTAGCTCTGGGTGGAGCAGGACGGGTCACAGCAGCAGAGGTGGAGTAGCCTCTGGGTGGAGCAGGACGGTCACAGCAGCAGAGGTGGAGTAGCTCTGGGTGGAGCAGGACGGGTCACAGCAGCAGAGGTGGAGTAGCCTCTGGGTGGAGCAGGACGGGTCACAGCAGCAGAGGTGGAGTAGCCTCTGGGTGGAGCAGGACGGGTCACAGCAGCAGAGGTGGAGTAGCCTCTGGGTGGAGCAGGACAGGTCACAGCAGCAGAGGTGGGAGTAGCCTCTGGGTGGAGCAGGACAGGTCACATCAGCAGAGGTGGAGTAGTCTCTGGGTGGAGCAGGACGGGTCACAGCAGCAGAGGTGGAGTAGCCTCTGGGTGGAGCAGGACAGGTCACAGCAGCAGAGTAAGTAGTAAGTAAGTTTTTATTTATATACCGCCTTTTCACTGCAGATCTGAGTCTCAAAGCGGTTTACAATTGTTAATTTTGGGCATTTGTCTCTCACTCCGCACAGAGATGGGAGCGGGGTCGCCAGTACAGGAGGCGCATGCCAGAACTATTGGACATATTTTTAGTGGTAGGGGAAACCGGAGTACCCGGAGGAAACCTACGCAGACACGGGGAGAACATGCAAAGTCCACTCAGAAAGGCCCTGGTCCGACCGGGATTCGAACCCAGGACCTTCTTGCTGAGAGGCGAGAGTGCTATCCACTCAGCCACCGTGCAGAGGTGGAGTAGACTCTGGGTGGAGCAGGACGGGTCACAGCAGCAGAGGTGGAGTAGCCTTTGGGTGGAGCAGGACAGGTCACAGCAGCAGAGGTGGAGTAGTCTCTGGGTGGAGCAGGACGGGTCACAGCAGCAGAGGTGGAGTAGCCTCTGGGTGGAGCAGGAGGGGTCAGAGCAGCAGAGGTGGAGTAGCCTCTGGGTGGAGCAGGACCATTTTATCTGCACTAGTCCAAAGTAACATGCTGAAGGATTAATTAGCATTTTTCTAAAAATGAGCATTTCTCCAGTGGATTTTTGCCTGATCCGCTTGTTTTAGATCATAAATCCTCTCCGCTCCCGTCTGAACCAGTGCAAAACCATGAACTTCTCTACAGCAACATCTCAAGTGGAAAAAAGCAATAAAAATAAATAAATGTAAAGCACAAAACAACAACAACAAAAGATGCAGCAGTCTGGGATTATTATTGTCGGACACAGCGTTCACACGGTTTTATTCCAAGCCACACATTCAGAACATAGATGCGTTGGATTCAACCTTTAGAAAACCAAAGCGTTGAGTGGAAAATGACTGACTTGTGTTACCAAACAAACATTCCCTATGGCTTCTTCAAAGTGTACGCTCTGCTCCTGTCTTTCTATCTGGATGGAATCTGATTGGACAGTGTGTTGTGGGGTTATCTGTGCCGCTCTCTCTGGTTGCAGCGTCACTGAGCACACTGCAGCAGACCTTTATATAGTGCGACATATGGCCGGCCCGGTTCAGGTGTGCTGTGTTAGCACACCAAACTACTACCCAGAGTATTGTGTAAGTGACTAATGAAAGGAAATGACCTTTAACTAGAGACCGAGCTGCTATATTGGAATGTGCTGTGGTGAAGCAGAAACTATCTTTAACAGACCCACACTGTGTAAAATGACTTCTTATATTGTTCCCTGGTCAAAAACAGACCATGGTAATATCAGGGACTTCTGGTATCAGGAAATATAAAGTACAAAAACAGTATTGGACATGGCTTTTGTTTTTCTGGATTTTTATTTTGACCAAACCTAACGACATGCATGGAAGATCTCCACACCTATGGGAGTCAGCTATTCTTGGGTTTCATATGACGTCAGGGCAGTGGCACGAATAACAAATGTAGGACAGGACGTGGTGTACCCTGGCGGTGCAGTCTGCCGGGTTTATACACGGACATATAGTAGAAGAAGAAGTGGTTTATACACGGAGATACTGTATAGTAGAAGAAGAAGCGCTGTCAAAATGCCATTTTTGTGTGCGGTGTACGCTTGTAGCAACCGCAAAAATAGAGAGAAAGACCAGAGTTTGTTCATGTTCCAACTGTGGTCTCATATAAAGGAGGACACTTTGAAAAAATCACTGGAATGAGGCGGGCGAGGTGGATCAAGGCTTTCCAAGATAAGCGCCCCCTGCAGGCCACCCCAATGAAACGCAGCAATTTCTTCTGTTTTTCTTTCCAAAAATGCCAGAAATCAAGACTCTTTTCAGAAATATTTTTAGTACTCCCTCAGAATTGAGTGTCCCCGATTAAGACTGTTCCAACAACCGTACACCGCACAGGAGGAGAGCCTTTGACTCCAAACTGAGTTGTCCCACCTCTGCTCATTCTCCCCCTACTGACTTTACTGTGTGCCCTCAGTGTCTTTGGACCACGTCAGACCCTGTCAGAAATACAGAGTCGCAGAAAGCCCCATGAAAGGTTTTCTTCATTTTGCAGAATGTGTTTGTTAAATGGGTATTAAGTAGGATTTTGGTACATTTCAGATATCAGAACAACAACACTGTACATTGTAGTAGCAGCACATGTTGCTATGACAACACATAAGGACATGCAGGTTACTCACACCCCTCTCATGAGGTAGAGGGGTTTTCTCTCCCAGTGCTGGTTTACAAGTGAGTGGATAGCACTTTCGCTTCTCAGCAAGAAGGTCCTGGGCTCCAACACCAGTCAGAGCAGGACGTTTCTGAGTGGAATTTGTATGTTCTCCCCGTGTCTGCATAGGTTTCCTTCGAGATGTGAAGCGTCTTTGAGAGTCCCAAACCGCGCTGTATATAACCGATGTATTACATCTAACTCCCGAACAAAAGGCAGAAAAGTGAAACACATCAGGGCGGGGCAGACAATCAACACAGGGGAACAATACAGGAAGTCAAACTACAACCAAACCACAGGGAAATATTTTCAAAATAAAACCAAAGAATTAAATATCCTTGACACTGTAACTTTGATTGTCCGTCCATTGTCTGTCCCAGTCTGTTTGTTTCTGGCTTGATTTTAGTTCTGGATTTTTGTGTTTCATTGTTATCCTGGATTTACTTTGGGTCTCTTTTTTAATTTCTCTCCATGACACTAATTTGTATGTGGTGTCTTTGTCATAATAGACATTGTGTCATCTTTTGAGCCCTGGGAGTCACAATCTGACCCTTTTAACTGAGCGCTCATTTGACTTTGAAAGATAAGATAAGTCAAGAGAGCATTTATTCGTGACATGTGGGGAAATGTCAGTGTTGCGTCACCGGTTACAGAACAGTGGGAATGAGCAGCACACAACACTAGATAAATGAACAATAACAGTCTACACTAAAATCTCCAACTTAAGCAAAATGCAGAAGCAGGAATGTGATAATTTAAAGATATGCAATTGTTATTTTTATACATAATTAATCAATATTTGATGCATGACACTCAAAACCACGACCCAAAAAGACAATCAAACCTTATCCTTCAGCATTACCTGTATAATTATATCTTGTTACAAAGCCCACACGTCGCGCCGAGGAAGCTGTGACAATCGGCCTCTCGTCACCGAATCCCTCAAAGGTGTAAATTGGAAAAAAATGTAACACATAATTAAACATCTCCATATCACCGTTCTCTGTTCCCTTTAGTGAGCGTGTGTTTGAAGCAGAGAAGAGAAATCTCACTGCGTTTCATACACAGCTGTACGTTTCTCGCTCCAACGCAAAACTCCACAGCATAAAATTATAGAAACTTACAACACAAAGATGGCTGCCTCTCCTCCCAGACCTGTTTAATAATATCTACAGTTGTTTTCTTTGTCAGAATGTGCACTATAGAACCACATGTGTCCACTGTGGCTTTACTTAGTCACTTAGCTTCTTGCTGCTAACATGTACAGATGTATACACACAACTATATATTTATATCATTAGAATATACAGTATTTTAAAGATAGAGATTTTAAGCCTAGTTCTTACTTACGCTAAAGTCAGATTTGTTATACATCATTCTTGCGTCTTGATTACGCTTAAGTCGGAGATTTTAGATTTTGCTTCCTTATAATGCTAAAGTCAGAGGTGTTATACTTTCTTCCTTATTATGCTAAAGCTAGAGATGTTGTACTTGCTCCCTTTTTATACTAAAGTTAGTCTAAAGTTCTCCAGGATGCTGTAGGGGCAGTGGCTTGTAGGGTTTCTCTGCTCACAGACTCCGCTCCCGAAAACCTGCAAAACCATTGATCCCGGAGCAGTGTAGACTCCCTTACAGCCACGGGGTCCCAACAAGGTCGAATTAGCAAAAATGTAAACTCTTTTGTCACAGAAAAACTTGCAAATGCCCCTTTGAAGTCTTGTGAGACGTCCGTAATTGGCTTTGATTTCAGATTTTTACTGCTGTGCTTTTACCTTTCTTTCTTACTTTAGTCCTTGCTGTTAAAGCCTCATTCAGCCACCACCTCATTTATCTTACAGCTCTGGATCTGCAGAACTCCCTTGTTGTCTTACAATCCACATCTCTTTGACATTCATTATTGATGACTGTAAAAGGTCTGCAGCGGTCATCATGGACACAAGGCCGTTTGTGTATTCAAATGTATTTACTGCATAGAGTCCCACATGAATAATTTATTTGTATTTATATAGACAACATGAAGCCACTACTTTTTTCATGTTTTGTGAACTCTTATTATTATTCGGCCCCTTTACTTTCAGTGCAGCAAACTCAGTCCAGAAGTTCAGTGAGGATCTTTGAATGATCCAATGTTGTCCTAAATGACTGATGATGATAAATAGAATGCACCTGTGTGTAATCAAGTCTCCGTATAAATGCACCTGCTCTTTGATAGTCTCAGGGTTCTGTTTAAAGCGCAGAGAGAACCATGAAGACAAAGGAACACACCAGGCAGGTCCGAGATACTGTTGTGGAGAAGTTTAAAGCCGGATTTGGATACAAAAAGATTTCCCAAGCTTTAAACATCTCAAGGAGCACTGTGCAAGCAATTATATTGAAATGGAAGGAGTATCAGACCACTGCAAATCTACCAAGACCCGGCCGTCCCTCCAAACTTTCATCTCAAACAAGGAGAAGACTGATCAGAGATGCAGCCAAGAGGCCCATGATCGCTCTGGATGAACTGCAGATAACTACAGCTGAGGTGGGAGAGTCTGTCCATAGGACAACAATCAGTCGTGCACTGCACAAATCTGGCCTTTATGGAAGAGTGGCAAGAAGAAAGCCATTTCTCAAAGATATCCATAAAAAGTCTCGTTTAAAGTTTGCCACAAGCCACCTGGGAGACACACCAAACATGTGGAAGAAGGTGCTCTGGTCAGATGAAACCAAAATCGAACTTTTTGGCCACAATGCAAAACGATATGTTTGGCGTAAAAGCAACACAGCTCATCACCCTGAACACACCATCCCCACTGTCAAACATGGTGGTGGCAGCATCATGCTTTGGGCCTGCTTTTCTTCAGCAGGGACAGGGAAGATGGCTAAAATTGATGGGAAGATGGATGGAGCCAAATACAGGACCATTCTGGAAGAAAACCTGTTGGAGTCTGCAAAAGACCTGAGACTGGGACAGAGATTTATCTTCCAACAGGACAATGATCCAAAACATAAAGCCAAATCTACAATGGAATGGTTCACAAATAGACGTATCCAGGTGTTAGAATGGCCAAGTCAAAGTCCAGACCTGAATCCAATCGAGAATCTGTGGAAAGAGCTGAAGACTGCTCTTCACAAACGCTCTCCATCCAATCTCACTGAGCTCCAGCTGTTTTGCAAGGAAGAATGGGCAAGAATTCCAGTCTCTCGATGTGCAAAACTGATAGAGACATACCCCAAGCGACTTGCAGCTGTAATTGCAGCAAAAGGTGGCGCTACAAAGTATTAGCGCAAGGGGGCCGAATAATATTGCACGCCCAACTTTTCAGTTTTTTATTTGTTAAAAAAGTTTAAATTATCCAATAAATTTCGTTCCTCTTCACGAATGTGTCCCACTTGTTGTTGATTCTTGACAAACATTTTTATTTTCATATCTTTAGGTTTGAAGCCTGAAATGTGGCAAAATGTTGAAAGGTTCAAGGGGGCCGAATACTTTCGCAAGGCACTGTACATATCAGTTGTTTTTATGTGAATAGGGTTGTTGTTAGAACAGAGGTTTTGGACTTATTATTTTGACCCTACTATTTTTGAAGTTGTAGTAGTGATGAGACACGCATGGATTGTCAAATGTAATTAGATTGTACTAAAACACCTCATCCTTACATCATGTTGTGACCAGTTAAAACATTAAAACATGGGAAACTCTTGCTTATTTACAAGTGCGCCCTATGTCTGGGGGAAATATCAAATTCATCTGGTTCGGTTTATGTACAGGTGCTCTTAGTCCAGCAAGTACTGTATTTGCAGTTTGTATAGATGCTTTGTCCTGTAGTGTTTATGGCTGAACTCACACCAATGAACAGTCTTTTAAGTATGATCATTCATGAACACAAATGCAAACATGCAATTGACCAATCAGCTTATCAGATACTCAAATGGTCAGAATTTGTACTGGCTACAAAAAAAACCTACTTTAGTTATTGAATACAATTGGCAGATATTTTCTAACTTGCTGGTACAATTCTTTGTCATCTATCAATGGAAGGTGAAAAACTTTAACATTCTTGACTAATTAACATTCTGCAAAGGAAGTTTTTAAGGTGGCCGTTGTGATGAAATGTTTTGAGTTGAAGTGTTTGTGATATTTAGTGCGTCCATGCTGTCAGAAAAAGAAAATCACATTTATATTTCTATATTACGACACCGGCTTTTCTTCCAATCCCTGTTGATATTCTGAATTCAAACGGCGTCTACAGTGCGGGGGAAAAACTCTTGTGAACTGGCCCAGTGAAAACCTTCTTGTTGTGAAAGCCCTGGTGCTGTCCTCCCTCTCTGCTGCCGGAGCCGCTTGTCCGTCCACATTTGTATTCTCGGAGAGTGGGAGTGTCGTGCTGAGTGGCAGGGCTGTTTAGAGCCGGGGGAAAAGGCTTGACAAATGGAGCTTTAGCCCGATGGTGCAGTGGCTTGTGGTCCAGCTGCTCCCCCATCCCACCCACCTCCAGACACGGCTTTATCTGCATCCACCACCAACAGACGGAACCGGAGGGAGACTGCAGGCCGCCAGTGCCGTGTTGTCACAGCGCCTCAAATGTTTAGAGTGATGCAGATTTCAGATGAGGTTTTGACAGAGACAGAACGTGGAGTTTTCATGGAATAAAGTTGTTGTTTTCCCTGTCATTGTCACTTATTCTCAGTTCAATGTATTTTTGTATAGCCCTAAATCTCAACAGCTCGGAGGACTTTTCAACACTGTCGATTTACCAGCGCAGATCAGAGAATCAAACAGTTCAGACACAAGAGATTCAATGATAAGCAAACACATTGATCCATAAGCATCAGCAAGAAAAACTGTAAAAACCCAGTGGGAGAAAAGTGAAAAACCTTGGGGAGACTTTTATATTAACTTATAATGGTTCCTCTGGTCATTTCTACTTTATAACGTATTATTGGTCTGAATCTATGATATGCCTTTTAAATTATGACTTTAATTACGAATGATGTCTCTGTGTAGAAAATATGTCATAAGAAGCAGCATTGTTTAAATATTTACATTGGGATTATATGTTTTAGAACGTGAAATCATTAACAAGAATTCACAAATATATGTCTGGCTGTGGGAACAAAGTGCACAATTTAGACATTCTGAAAGTATGGATTCTCAGCTTTCCAAAAATGTACGGCATATGGAGTCGTTGAAGGGTTGGTAATCGTTTGAAAGTGAAGTCACCTGAAATGACAAAACATAGAAGAAAAAAACACGGAAACGTTGCTGCTCATTTGCTTTTTATGAGATTGACAAATAACGGCAGAATGTCTTTTCAAACACATTCTGCCAAAACAGGATAATTCTGACATTTTCCATAGACCCTGCCGGAGAGCCATAGAGCAGTTTATAGAGAGTTTGTGTTGAGATATCTGTGAAAACAACACTTTGTTAAATGTGTGCAGTCTGATTGGCTGCACAAACAGACAAAAGAAGGACATTTCACAGTTTCCAGCAGATTAAACCCGTCACAAGCAATGACTAAATTATTCGAGAAGACTGCAACTGGATTTTGCGCCAAAAATCTCACAGACTTTTCCCTGATTACTTGACTTATATCTGTGCAAAATTATAATAATGTTGACGTTATACCAGTATTTATACAAAGCCACCTGAAGCCAATGCTAGCTCTTAATCATAAGAGCTAGCGTAAGCGGCCATGGTAATTGTGGGAATTGAAACCTACGGTGATCGCAGAAACAACAGTTAAAACAGCCTCAGTCCTGTCAAAAATTGCATGAAATTCTTCCGTCACAGGATAGACACGTATGAAGGATAAAGAACATCCAAGTAACCGGTAAACCTCAAAGTTTGCACTGCATACTTTAGTGTCAGTTCCACCACGATCAGCAGATTCCAGATTGTAATTGAATCTGGTGATAGAACAATGACACTGCGAACGAGTCTTGTCAAGTCTCTGCGTCATGCTCATAATCAAAACTGCTAATAGCGGCGACGGATGGTGTAAATACGAATACCTTAAGGAAATATGCAATCATGAATGCCCATAAAGGAAAGGACAGAGTGGGCGGCTAATTCAGAAGTCTCTCATCAACAAAAAGCTGTTAAAAAAACATCTGGAGTTTAGTATCTGGCAAATATCAAAAGTTTAAAAAATCATTGCAAAGAATATTCATGATATGGGGAAAGAGCTTGTATTGCTTGAAATAATTTGACTGATACTGTTTTGGGTAATTTTAAAAGACACACAATCAATCATCAGAATCATATTTTGTTGTTTTCATGTATAAACCATAAAAAAGAAGTTTTGAACTGAAATCCACCTCATGGGGCATCGCTATCACTTGATTTCAGGCACTTTTACCATCAAACTGTGTCTCAATCATTTGGTAGAGGTTTATAATTAAACAAAGTAGGGGTTAAAAAAAACATAACATTATTAGTGTTATTAGTGCTCCTACGTCTTTGAAAATACAAGCTTAAAAATGACATTGCTTTCTTCAAGGAGTGAACATTAAAGGGTTAACCATGTCATCACAAACAGACCTGGAGTTGTTTGTAGCTCCATCCACGCGACTATCTGGAAACTCTGGCACAAAATGGACTTTCACGACCGAGTTTATGGCCAGAAAACAAACTAAACCCTCATCCTTTCTTGACGGCTTCTTGAACTGCCTGTATCCCGCCTCAGAAATAAGCAGCTGGCAGTTTCTTTTGTGATCTGGCGCCCGCTGGGCTTAAAATAGCACATAAAGCAGAAACATCTGTTCTGACAGAGGCATGGCCCGCAGATGCAGCAGGTGAAGGCTGCAGTGATCTCTCAAAGACGCTGTAAATGTCAGACATGGACCCGGCTCTCCATTGCAGACGGCTCCTTGAGGGCCCGCCGCTTTGTACATCCCCATCTGCTCCAGCCCTGGCCCGAGTTCAGCGGCTACGTGTGTGGATTGAGGAGAGATTTAGGATCCGTTTAGCAAAACCACAGCATGAAATAAAACAATCTTGTTTCGCACAGTTCAAAGTCCCGCCCACTCAATCCTGGAACTTATTAGGATTGGACTAACGAAGTTCTGACGTCACCCATGGTGTTTGCCTTTATGTGCAAGAGGCAGCAGAGGATATAGTACATGTTGAGGAAATTCAACTCTTATAACTCTTTTAATGTAAACAGGACAATTCTCATTTTTACTGTTATTTTATTGAAAGCCCTCCCAACTTTCAATAAAAAACAAAAAATCCCTAGTGTATTTTCCTCTCTAACTTGGATTCAGACACTTAATATTGGGGTTAAAATGGTTTAAATTCAATTCAATTCCATTTATTTTTGTTCTGCCCTAAATCACGAAAGTAGTTATCCTGGAGGACTTTACAAAACAGTCATATTTGGGAACACAGATCCGAGAATCAAACAGTTCAGACTTGTTCAAATCAAACAAATCAAACAGATCAAATGTCCTTAAAAGTCTTTTTCACAATAGTTAGCAGGAATTCTGGCCACTTCCTCCTGAAGTGGCCAGAATTCCTGCTGAATTCCTGTGTAGTGAGAAGACAAATGCCCAAAATAATAACAATTGTGAACCGCTTTGTGACTCTGGTCTGTGAAAGGCGGTATATAAATAAAGATTCCTTACTTACTGACAGAACTGCTGACTTTCTTATTCTTTCAAACCCTTCTGCTGGATCGAATTTGTTTACAGCACATCACAGGTTTGACACAATAATTGCTACATCCAAATGAAAACATGGATGTGTGTATCTCGTGTGACATGTCTCGAATTCATGATTTGTCATATTCCTCCCTGTGTCCCCCGCAGTAACAACGTGGTCCTCGTGAGCGGAGAGAAGTACGACGTGAGTGACGACGGCTCGGAGCTGCTGATCCGAGACATGAAGAAGGTGGACGAGGGGGAGTACACGTGTATCGCCCGCAACAAGGCTGGAGAGCAGTCCCAAGAAGTCAGCCTCAGAGTCTTCGGTAAGTCCAGTCCTGACCCAGCCTGGCCATAGCCATCCGTGCACCCTGGTTTATCATCATGTCACTGCATGGGAAACATGTCTGGGTCTGGTCCCTGTGTTTGCGATTACAATCGGTTGAATTCCATACGACCAACCAGAGAGCGCTGGAGGCGGGTGTTGTAGTTAGATGTGGGTGACGTCAAGAGTTTGCGTTGAACGGGCAGGTTGTAGTTTGGTAAAGGCGAAGAATGCAATAGTATAGTAATCTGGCTGGTTCTATCAAGAAAATGAAGCTGGAGCAAGAGGAATGTTCAGCAAATGTAATCGCTGGAAAAGATTGTGGCGCTACTCCCCACGGGCTCTGTTAGCGCCAAAGGAGATGGCTAAAGCTAGGCTAAATGCTAAATGCTAACGACTCACTCGGGCGCATTACATACGTCACAGTAAACTCAGATCCAATCATTTCAATCTGCAAAAGGAGTTAACCCCTCCCACCTGTTAACGGAGCCAATGGAGCACGTCCAGACCTTAGTATGAAATGTAGTTTGTACTATGGTGTGGTACGACCAGGCTAGTCCTGACCCTGATTTTCGCTGCTTTCAGTCAACTGTGACAGCTTTTACACAAGTGATGGCTTTTCTAAGTATAAAACGAGCTAACACGGAGCCCTCCACCGGTGAGGTCCTCAAATTCAAAGATGTTATCCATTGTTCCACTGTTAAAGAATTATTCAACAAGACGAGAAGCCGTCTCATACCATACCATACCAATCTGGAAACACTCGGACTGAAGGATGTGCTGTGAGATGTGTGGTTACTGCATGAACACACGTACAGAATGATCAAAGGAAGTTTATGCTATTCTAGTGTTCCCAGATCTCCATTTATTATTCCATAACTCTCTGTGAAATATATGTAAGTGATACCTGCTTTGGCCCACTCTGCAGTTGCTATGGTAACTCCCTATGCACGTCTTATCTGCTTTAAATGTCCAATAAAGGAGCCACATTATGAACTTTAAGAACTATAAAAAGCTAAATAAAATGAAGGTGTGTTGGGACTGATTAACGATTGACTTCAGGCGAACGCAGACAGAAGCCATAAAGCAGGGATCTCCAACCTTTTTCTATCGGAGAGCTACTTTTATACAACAGACGAGGCAGAAAGCGACTCCTTTTTGCAGTTATAATAGAAACCTACAGTATGTAACACAGAGAACACATGTCAAATATACCATAATACTGTATAACCCTAGATTTATGCTTATAACAGACATGTAAAGACTCCAAATGTATTCATTCAGGATCATGTGTTGAATGCTAAATCCTTTGGGGAGCTACCTGAAAGGGGCTGGCGAGCTGCTGGTGGATCCCGAGTCACAGGTTGGAGACCCATGCCATAGAGCAGGCATGTCAAAGTCAAATACATCAGAGGGCCAAAAAAAATAAATTTGCTGAGAGCCGAGGGCCGGACTGGTTCAATGTGTTTAACTAATTGACTGCCTGCCTATTTCAGAACAGGTATTCCCATTTAGCCAGCCGTTTCTGATGGTTTTTCACAGATTTTTCAAGACCCACAGAATATTGTGTACTATGACTGAAATCCGAAACCAGATTATGAAAGAAATGACTGTCTACTTTCATCAGCAAAAAGAATTTTGTTTCTAGCTTGTTTCGTTCCCCTGTAATCCCCAGTCGAGTAGAGGGAAGTTTTACTAAAATCACCAGAAAGTTGAGAAAAAAGAGACACAACAAGTGCATTTAGCTGTTTTCAAACCATCCAGAGAGCGCTGCTGCCACCTGCTGGCCGGATAAAATATGCTCTCAAGCTAATCCCCATACATATTAGATAGAATAGACACCTGGGAACATGAAAATAGCGGGACGTATTAATGCGTCAATGGCAGGCAACGATATCATCACGGGGGCCATGGATAATTCATTCACTTGATTTTGACACGTGTGCCATAGAGTCATAGAGTTGTTTGTAGCGAGTTTGTATTAAGATATCTGTGTGAAAACAACACTTTGTTACATGTGTGCAGTTCTATCGGCTGCACAAACAGACAAAAGAAGGACATTTCACAGTTTCCAGCAGATTAAACCCGTCAAAAACAATGACTAAATTCTTTGAGAAGACTTCAACTGAAATTTGCGCCAAAAATCACACAGACTTTTCCCTGATTACTTGACTGTTGGTATTTTCATGTAAATAGCACTTAAATTTGTGAAAAAGAATAATAATGTTGACATGTTAACGGTTTGTATACAAAGCCACCTGAACCCGTTGTACTTTAATCATAACAGCTAGCATCAGCGGCCACGGTAATTGTGGAAATTGAAACCTACGGTGATCGCAGAAACAACAGCCTCCTGTGAAAACCAAGTGCCCTTTGTTCATTCTTGGTCAAAGTGACACACATTTTTACACTCATACTTCTGATCCGCGGTCAAAGGTCTAAAGTTGTGATGGCGGTTTGTTTTTGTTATAGCTGCACTGGGTCCTCTCCTCGCAGTTTATCAGCAATGTCTATAAATCATCATGTTTCGGCCGCTGTCAGATAGAATGTTTCTCGCAGCCTGGGGCAAAATGCTGAGACTTTAGCGAGTCGCAAATCTCTGCAAACAATCAACAAGTCGATAGAGAATGTGTCAGTATTTGTCACATGAACAGTCTAACCAACCCAGTGCTGTCATTTGGAGATGTATCTGTATTGATGAAGAGCTACCGCGGCTAATACTCTCGAGCGTCCTCCATCACTGACTCCCACTGACACTTACAGTTTGTAGTGAAAACATGAATTAACATAAAGACATTTGACTCAGTTACATAAGTTCTATGAGGAGGAGTGGGCCAAACTTCCACCAATTTACTTGTGAAAGGCAAAGCTACTGATTATGACCCTTGAGTATGGAAAACTTCTGCCCTCTGGTGTGATTTTATAAGATAAGATAAGACAAGATAGACTTTATTGATCTCACACTGGAGAAATGTAAATGTTTGGCATGGCTAGAGTCACTCCGATTGTGCAAAAGAGAAATGTCTGTGCAGGATATCATCATGTATAAAAAAGTAGTAATAAAAGAAAAGAGTGGCAATAGCAGTGCAGGGTTTATTTCTGTCCTTGTGCATTAGAGACTTAAAGTGACTTATTGTACAGTCTGACAGTGGTGGGATAAATGCCCACACCGCTGATAATATCTTGAGATTGCACATTGTGAAAATAATGTATTGATCCACCTCACCCAGCACAGACAGCTGTTCTTTAAATATATGTCAGGAATTAGTATTTTTTTAAGGTATACGATTGCTATATTGTTAATCAAAACACCTCCGTCACAAATCTTCAGCCACTTAATGTTATTCATAATAGTCTTTGCAGGTTTGTCCCTTCAGAACTCACCACTGTCAGCTGTACGAACATCTCTCTTGGCTCACTCCCTCCAGACATCAATTTCACTGGCAATTATTTATATTTAAATGTATTCATGTCAGTTATCCTGATTATTTGAAACATTATTTTGCACAATTTAATTCTTCTTACAATTTAAGATATGCAAATCAATTATTTGTTGTTGTTGCTAGAATTTGAAAAGAAATAGGTACATTTTCATTCCACCATAAAGCACCTTTTGACTGGAATAACCTCCGTCTCTATCCGCTCTAGAGCCTCCTTTAACATGTATAAAAATGGTCTTTTGTCTTATCTACAAACGCCTTGTAATGGTTTTGAAATGTGTGTTCTACAATGTCCTGCTGTAACTGATTTTGTTTACTGTAGAGCTGTGTGTGTGTGTGTATATGTCTGTGTGTGTGTGTCTGTGTGTGAGTGTATGTCTGTGTGTGAGTGTATGTCTGTGTCTGTGTGAGTGTCTGTGTGTGTGTGTCTGTGTGTGAGTGTGAGTGTATGTCTGTGTGTGTGTGTGTGCACTTGTTTTCAACTCCTGGTGGGTTCCATAACCTGAGATTCCACTCACGTCATGGGGACTGGTTTTACGTGGTGGGGCCCGAACACCGGACCCCACTGGTCCAAGCTTAATAATCAATGGGTAATGCTTTTCTAACGGTCCTTATGCAGTCTCTGTAAAAATATGGAAAGGACCCCTGGAGGTTTACTTTCCTGAAAAAAGTGTGTTATGTGTCGGAACCCTGGTGGTGGGTTGCGGGATATCAAGGAGGGGCACACTGGGGCAATTTCAGTCCAGCAGGCTGGAGCCAATCATGGAGCAGCACAACAGAGGAAATCAGGTGTCAGGCTAGAAAAAGGTGCAAGTGTGTGGTTCATTAGGCTGCAAGAAATCATGGAGGAGCACACTGAAGCGCACGCTTACAAACCACTGGTAAGTGCTGACTACAAGTCATGACTTCAAATTGTTATATAGAATGATTACAAATTATTTGTTGTTTGTGCAGCTTAGTCAAGAGTCCCTAATTGATGAAGTCGACTCAGATTCTGACGATTTAACTGTCAAGAAGAAACCTGTAAAAAAGTATGGAAAAAGAAAAATCAAAAACACTTTTCTTCAAGACTCGGAAAGTGACGAACCAAAGGCAAATAAGATTGTTATCATGCAGCTGCAAAAGAAGAAAAATGGGGGGCGAGTATACAGCAAGAGACACTTCTGCCTCTACTGTTCAATGTCCTGCCACAAAATGTCCCGTCATTTGACTAGAAAACATGGAAATGAAAGTGACGTAGCCAGAGCATTGGCTCTACCTGTGAAATCTAAAGCACGTAAACTTCAGTTTGATTTGATCAGGAATAGTGGAAACCGTGAGCACAATTTTGAGGTTTTAAAGGCCGGCATTGGAACTTTAGTCCCAGCTAAACAGCCAAATTGCCCAGTTAAATCCAGTGAGTTTTTGCACTGTATAGACTGTGGGGCATTGCTTAAGCGAAAGTCGCTGTGGAGGCATGTGGCCAGGTGCCGGCTTTCACAGAAAGATGCCCAGGCTAAACCAGGCTAAACCAGGTAGAAGTAGGGTCCAGTCCCTCTGCTCCCTAGCCCAGCCTGTACCGGAGGGCATCAGCAAAAAGCTGTGGTCTTTAATTTCGGCAATGCATCAGGATGAGGTCACGGGTGTTGTCAAAGCAGAAAAGGGGATTCTGAGACTCGGAGAGCACCTGTACTTAAAACACGGGCATGATAAGACAAAGCATGATTACATTAGGCAGAAAATGAGAGAAGTCGGTAGGTTAATTAACGAAGCAAAAACCGCAGGGAAACTGAAAACAATTAAGGATTTCTTTATTCCTTCCAACTTTAACCATGTGATTGATGCAGTCAGGTCTGTGGCTGGATATGATGAGGAAACAAATCAATACAAGACTCCATCCTTGGCCCTCAAACTCGGCCATAGCCTCAGAAAGCTAGCAGATATTCTTGAATGTGACTCAAAAATGGAGCATTGTGTTGATGAACTATTTATTAAAAACCTCCAACGAAGCCGGCTGCTTTTTGAGAAGAGGTGGGACGTCTGTGTTTCTTCTGCTGCCCTACAGACCCTCCGGCAAGCCAAGTGGAACACTCCGGACCTGCTCCCTCTGACTGAGGACGTTAGAGCCATGCATGCACATATTGAGGTATGTCGACCTGAATATGTGCAAACCCTAATAAGTGAGCCAACGTCTAAGCATTGGTCTAAACTGGCAGTTTTGACTCTTTGTGAGGTCATCATTTTCAATCGAAGAAGGGAAGGTGAGGTTTCAAAGATGCCACTGACAGCCTTTACCTTAAGAAGTAAGACTGGGATCCATTCTGACATTGCTCTGGGACTGTCCCAACTTGAGAAAAAGCTGTGTCAGCATTTTCAGCGCATTGAAATTAAAGGGAAAAGAAGTCGGAAAGTGCCGGTTCTTTTGACTCCTGAAATGATTGCTTCGATGGAGGTGCTGGTGGAGAACAGAAGGGCCTGTTCCATCTCTGACCATAACCCATACTTCTTTTCCCGCCCGGGCGCAGACACCCACATCAGGGGATCAGACTCCCTACGCCAGGTAGCCAAAGAATGTGGTGCGGTGCATCCAGAGATGCTATCCTCAACCAAACTTAGAAAGCACATAGCTACTATGTCTACAGTTCTCAATATGAAAGAGAATGAGATGGACATACTTGCCAACTTCCTCGGCCATGACATTCGCATCCACAGGCAATATTACAGACTACCAGAGGGGACACTGGAGCTGGCCAAAATCAGCAAAGTGTTGATGGCCATGGAGCAGGGAAGAGTGACGGAATTCGAAGGAAAGAGCCTCGACCAGATACAAATTGAGCCTGAAGGTAATTCTTGATATTATTAAAATATGTATGATTTTTTTCCCCTAAAGGCCACTTGTATTTTTATTTTCTGTGCGACAGGGAGAGCAGTAGAGATCCTCTCACAAACGGACGGGCTAAAAGAAACTTCAAGCGGAGAACCTTCAACCATTCATCCAGATGCACCCCATGGTAGTGGCAGTGCCCCTTCTGGTAAGTGTACCAGGTGGGGGATTACAGCCAGGCTGCTTGGTCCTCACCCTGGGAGTGTATATTGCTAATATATTTTTATTTCTCTCCCTAGAACGTGTAAGAAAGCCATGGTCTGCATCTGAGGTGAAGGCTGTGGAGAAGACCATGACACCTTTCATACAGACTGGAAAGGTCCCTGGGAAGTCTCACTGCCTGGCCTGCATTAATGCCTCACCAGATGACCTTAGACATCGGACATGGAGTGGCATTAAATTCTATGTCAAAAATAGAATCACTGCAATTCGAAAACAAAATCTAAAATAAAATTCCTTTAAAATAGTTGTTTGGTTTCTATTGACTGTTTTGTATTACTTAAAGTCTTGGTAAAAAAAGATTATGTCTATGGGTCCCATTCTGAACGGCCCTGTCAAAGGGACCCACCAGGTAACAAAAACGTGTATGTGTGTGTGGGTGAGTGTTTGTCTGTGTGTGTCTGTGGGTGAGTGTACGTCTGTGTGAGTGTCTGTGTGTGTGTTTGTGTGTATCTGTATGTGAGTGTCTTTGTGTGAGTGTCTGTGTGTGAGTGTATGTCTGTGTCTGTCTGTGTGTGAGTGTCTGTGTGTGTGTTTGTGTGTGTCTGTATGTGAGTGTCTGTGTGTGAGTGTATGTCTGTGTCTGTGTGTGTGTTTGTGTGTGTCTGTATGTGAGTGTCTGTGTGTGAGTGTATGTCTGTGTCTGTGTGTGTCTGTGTGTTTGTGTGTGTCTGTATGTGAGTGTCTGTGTGTGAGTGTATGTCTGTGTCTGTGTGTGTCTGTATGTGAGTGTCTGTGTGTGAGTGTATGTCTGTGTCTGTGTGTGTGTGTGTGTGTGTGAGTGTCTGTGTGTGAGTGTATGTCTGTGTCTGTGTGTGTCTGTGTGTTTGTGTGTGTCTGTATGTGAGTGTCTGTGTGTGAGTGTATGTCTGTGTCTGTGTGTGTGTGTGTGTGAGTGTCTGTGTGTGAGTGTATGTGTGTGTATGTCTGTGTGAGTGTCTGTGTGTGAGTGTATGTGTGTGTGTGTGTGTGTGTATGTCTGTGTGAGTGTCTGTGTGTGTGTGTGTGTGTGAGTGTCTGTTGTCGCTTGTATGAAAGTCAGTGTGAAAAGGCTTGTGTTCAGTTATAATGTGTTTTTTCATCCTGTATATTTTTGGTTCTGAGCCTGAGCTGCTGTTTCTGTCTTGTGTTTTCTTTCTTGTAATTCTTTTGAGGACCCTCTTGAAAACAAGATAATGCATCTCAAGGGGTTTATCCTCTCAAATGAGTAAATAAATATGTAAAATTCAGGGTTCAATTGTTCAATTATCTGCTTTGAAGTTATTTTAGCTTGAATTAAGACGTGTGCAATAGGTTTGGGGTTCAGTAACACAGTGTCCTGGCAGAGCACTTGAGAGAGCCTCCTTTACAATCCTCTATCAACTCCGTGCCCTCAGAGTGTGCGGGGGCCTTTTCCTGTTTAATTCCGGACATTTGGGAGCGGTCCGCAGAGTAAAGCAATGGAGCGTTTCAAAGAAAGTGTCCCCCATTGTAAAGTCATTAAGTCGGCCCTTAGGAAGCCTGCTGTCGCTTTTATCAGGCGAGCTCTAATAACATGCTGGGAAATTGTTTACAGAGGCTTTTTGTCATTGAAAAAGGCAAGATGGAACAAGTGAAGATTGACCCCGGAACAAACGAATAGGTTCATGTTTATGTTTGTCGGCAGAAGAAATGTAACAATGTTTTTCTGTTCTTTATGATATTAAGTGTGCGCGGTGTGCGTGCTGCGACTGAGGCGAATTATCCACTGTTTTCTTCTGCTCTTTCATCTGTATTCAATCGTTTGGATGATAACAAATCCCTAAAACTCGAGAAGGAGACAGCTTTGGGAGCGTTTTAGCTAGCTTTTCTCTAATTGGTTGATCTCATCTGCCAATCACGTCCACCATGCATCTGAAATGTATTTGGAAGGAGTTTATTTTTCGCGGTTCAAATTGTTTTGCTGCTTTAATTTAAATATGGCTAAACCCAATGTTAACATACAGTATGAAGACTGCTGGCCGTGCTCAGCTGAAGTCTCTTGAATCTGAAACTTCAAAATATCTTCAAATATCTTTTTTTGTTCAAGGAATAACTAAGAACTAATTCCGCTCTCTCTCGATACAAAGTAGTCTCCATCTTTTCCAATTTCATTTGAGGATTGCACTTGTCCTATAAGACCTCTTAGGAGCTCAGACACGTGCCAACTTTTCAATTATCCTGGAAAAGAACCTTGGGTCAATAAAAGACTTAATTTCGTTAAGGAGAATGAGGTTTTTTGATTTGGGGAAGTGCTGAAGTGAGGAGGAGTTGGGAGGAGAGCAGAGAAAGGCAGATATAAAGCAGTCTTTCGCTCATAACTGTGTGTGTATAGATTTACTATAGAAACTATCAGGGTTTGAACAGTTGAAAGCATATACTGTCTATAGTTTGAGAAACAGTCTGTGAAACATAGGCTCCCATGACACCATCTGCTTTTTACACCAGGACTGGGTTAAAAATAATGTCTTTGTTGATTAAAGACATGCCCTTTGGATCGATAAGATGACTGAAAAGGGGCAGAGGCCAGCAAAAACTCTCAAATCCATTACATAGAAGGTATTTGACCCAAACTGGCTTCACAAAACAACATCAATTCTATGCGAGATCAACAAAAGACTTGACGATCAAAAGGTTGATTCAACTTAAATGTAAACATATAATAATGCGATGTCAGGGCAACTGTGGCTCTGGAGA
The DNA here is from genome assembly GCA_964034765.1 of Knipowitschia caucasica. Classification (NCBI taxonomy): domain Eukaryota; kingdom Metazoa; phylum Chordata; class Actinopteri; order Gobiiformes; family Gobiidae; genus Knipowitschia; species Knipowitschia caucasica. Next base: position 3,159,037 of record OZ035833.1, read on the forward strand.
GTTGGCAAGCACCAGACAGGGATTTTAGAGATTTTATTCTATAATTATATACATGGAGGGATTGGGGGACCATAATGTCTTGTCTTAATGTGTATATGATGTGTTGTCTTCTCTGTTCTCCCTGCCCCATGGGACATCATATGGGAAAAATATGAATAACAAACAATGGAGAAATATTGACAGTATACTGGTTGTTTTGTCTCCAGTGCCACCAAAGATCACGTTCCTGAACGACCAGAGCGCCTCAGAGTTCGACGACCTGGTGACGCTGACCTGCGAGGCCTCCGGAGACCCCACCCCCAGCATCCTGTGGAGCTTCGAGCAGAGGATCTTCACCGAGGGGGAGCAGGTAACGGACAAAGTCGTTTTAAAACATGTGATCGGTCCAAACCCAATCACAAAAGATGGAAGAGTAACCATGACAACGGTCCAGAGAGTCCACACCAGCTTCTTGTCGCACTGTGTTTCAACTGATTTTGTGTTCACCCGGTGCTTTTTCTCTTCTTTCTCTCCTGCAACTTTGATTGGTGAGATCTTCCAATTTGCAAGTCCAAGCTCTGTCCAAACGTCCTCATACAGTCGTGTTGTGTGCCGTTAAAAAAGCTCTTCTTTCTGCTTTCGTTCAGTCATATGAACTGAATCAGACAAAAGGCGAGAGAGGTTGGGAATTTCAATTGTTAAAAATGTTGTTCTTTAAATTGAGTGAATGACTCAGTGGAAATCCCCAAACACACACATGGTTTTATGGACGAAAACAATATTTGTCCAGCATAAAAATGTCCAAAGCGATCCGCAAAGTGAACTATGAAACTCAGAAACATCTCTTCTATCTGTTTCCATGTAGTCGTGTTGCTTCCAGTGAACGTTCTCTCAGGGCATACAGTATGTCCCCTTTAAGTTTGGTAAGACCTCTCCCATGCCCCGCAGTGTGGACACAGCCAAAGTGAATATGTCTGTTATGATAAATGAATCTGACGCTGGGTGATTTTGGCTCATCCTTTAAAAGTATATATAATTCTTTCTCTTACTTTATTAGCAACTTAAACAAATGACTGCAGACATTTATATATGAGATTTGGTCGGCGAAAACCCAGCGGCGTGTGAACAAATGGCTTACGTGTAATTTGCTGACTCATTTACTTTAAAGGCTGGCTATAAATCTTGCGCCCAAGTTTTTTAATCCAATTTAGGAAAGAATTAGTTTCTTTGAGTCGAGGCGTGTGGTGTTGATACAATTTGGTTTATTCATTATGGGGGACGGTTTGAAGCGAAAATGCAAACGATCTCGCACGAAAGACGAAAGATTGACCAATTTAGTTATTCTTGCAAAGCGTGCGACAATGGATAAAGGAAAAATGTGTCATATTAACGTTGACAGTGATGAGTATTGTGGTTTGAAGTTTGGACGGACGAGAAAACATCTCATTCTTCAAAGTCATTGTTCAAATAACATGGAAAACCCAATAGTGGCCAAACTCATTTAAAATATATTCATTTAGAGTATTAAAGTGAGGAAAAATACTTAAAGGTAAAGTTTTAAGCCCAAAAGCATCAAGTAGTGACAAATCAGTGAAAAATTTATAAAAAGAGGAAGACGCCATGTTGTTTTTGAGAGCCCAACTTTAACTGCCTTTGAAAATATACTGTTGGAGAGATTACTGCTCTCAAATGTACTCAAGTAAAAGTAAAAAGTATTGACTATAGAGTTTTAAAAGTGCAAAGAAAGTGGAACTGTATAATTAAAAACCACTTTAGAGCAGTTTTTCACATGAAGAGAGGAACAGTGAAAGTTTATTGACTACATTAAAGTAAACACGGGTCAAACGTGTTCTAATGAAAGACTGCGTAATATGTGGAAAAACATGAAATGTAACATGAAAATAAAGGTACTGTTGAAAAAGAGTTTAGGGATGCACCGAGCTCCAGCTTTTCCGGTCCTGGTTCAGATCCTAGCACCCGGGCTTTTGGTTCCTGCTGGTACCGATAATAACAGATATCTGTGTAAAGTACTCTATTCAAAACAGCAATGTTAAACTACGGTAATGACAAAACAAAGACTTATTATACATTATATTTATATCCTAAATCCAAATAAAAATGGTAAAGACGGTTAAATTGTAAATCTTAAACATAGATTCTACATTTAGTTCTGAAACTGATTATTTTAACTCTAAGAAAACAGTGAGTCTCAGCTCCACCCTCCCCCACTGACAGCGTCGGTCCAAAACTATGAATTTCATTTGTTTACCACAGATTGGAATTGTGGGGGGTTTTTTCACATTACTTTTAGAATCATAATCTCTAGCCTGGTTAGCTTTAGCCTGGTTAGCGGTTAACCCCGGTAATTCCATTGTGCGTCTGCAATTCGAGTAGTTTCTTATATTGACACATCCTACACACACATATGTCCCACTGCTACAAACAGAGATATCGCAAAGTTTGGACGTTAGCTCCTGTGTTCTTCAGTACGATAGCATTTAGCATCTAGTCCCATTTTCTGGCTCTAAACGCAAATTAGAACGCTAGCATAGTTGTAGTTAACGGTACTCGCTGTTACGGTAAAGTGCCGTATCGGCCAGAATCCAGAATCCCGTACCCGGTATTGTTGCACCTCGGCCATGTTGTGTATCCCCCACATCGTAACACCTCCTCTAACCACGCCTCTGCCACACCACCGCCCAGGCCTCCTACAGCAAACTTTCAATTAATGTTATATCCGACGCGGCGCCACGTCAGCACATGGAGGAAATCTGTGGTGACTATATCATAAGAGGATTTATAAAATAATAAGGCCTCTCCGTGGAGCGTGGCTTATCAACGCCTTCTGTTTTCTGATTAGGCTGTTATGTAAGCGGCTGTTATCTCTGTCAGGGGCCCGTGCGCGTGAATTACAGCAACTAAAAGTACTATAACAGCACATGGAAATCACGTTTGGCTCTGTTGAACGCACAGATAAGAGGAGGTGGCGTCGCTTTTGTTGTGTCAGTGAGATTAGAGGGAGTGGAAACGACTGCCGTGACATTGGGCTGCAAACAGACTGTCTTTTGAATTTTCAATGCAATGCAGATAATCCATAATTATAGCTACAAAGCAGACATAACAGTGCAGTATAATCTTTCTTTTAACCATGTTGGCTCATTGTTCCGTTCATGGTATATCACCAGGAACACACCGGCCCCGATTCCTTCTGTACAGTAAAGTATCTCCTGCTATGGCTAACCTTCGCTAACCATGACGTCTTACTCAGAGCTGTTTTCTGCGCTTTCTTTGTGCAGTTTCTCTGTTACTCCACTTTTCATGTTTGTCCAAATATATATATTTTTTTTTAAAGAAATAAACTTACATTTTAAAACGTGGAATTCCAGAGTAAATAGCATGGCAAGTATTTTTTTAAGAGCAGGGCTTTTACAAAATTGTATTATTTTTTATTTTTTTTCACAACATTTAAACAGAGATTTTTTTTTCTTTTCATTTATTTAAGAGTTTTTAAGAGTTGTACAGTACATGTGCATCATAATACTGTACGGATATACCTAATCACATGTTATAGGAGAAACAGTAATGCAGTAGTAGCAAAACAGAACAAAATTGTAACTAAATTTAACATCACATACTGCCCCCCCACCCCACCCTAACTACCCCCCCCACCCCACCCTAACTACCCCCCCACCTCCCACCTCCCACATTCACTATCACAGAGGTCACTGCCCCCACTCATTTTAAAGCTCGGGGCCAAAAAAATTCACTATATATAACAATCGTATAACAATCCATGCCTCTGGTATTGATGCCGACAAAGATTACAATAACACTATCCAGAGTAGAGATCATAAACAGTTCACTCTGTCATCCAGCCAACTACATCTCCGCTAAAAACCTTTTTTTTTTATGCTTACAACCTGTAGATATTATCATCTAGAAAAGAATCATAATAAGCAATCGTTTAGGTAACTTCAGCTCTATTTCAATATCTAAAAATGCTGTTTAGTGGCTCACAACCATAGACTGTATATATTAACGGACAGTCACGCCTATCTGCGCCGTTCTAACTAATGGGCCAAAAATAATGCTCTGCTGGAGTTATCCAAAATGGCCGCGAGTGGTCCCGCCCATAAGAAAATTGTGAAAAAACACATCTGTGCAGCGTCAGCCGGCGCAGCTCCATTCATTTGAACGAGAGACTTCAAAAAGTTCACAGCGACTAAACTAGAGTGGACCAGAACACTCAGCATTGACACACATGAGCTTTGGGCCAAGAGACAACTTTTGGTCCATCCTGTAAAGACGTTTTCCAGAGGTAAGAAGATGCTATATGTTAGCATTGGCTAATTCTTCTTCTGGGTCCACCCCCACAGGCCCGGGGTGGTATTGCACATCGTTATGGACATTTTTGAGCCGGGACCCGCCCCCACTGTGCGCAACATATCTGTGTTAGCTGTTAGCATTATTTGTTAGCTTCTCTGGCTAATGATGTTAAACATAAGATAAGATAACTTTATTGATATCATAATATTTGATTTATTGAACTTATTCTTCAAACGTAAACAACATGTATGAATGATCAGAGAAAATGAATGATACATCTGTTATAAGCATATTTTTCGTTTAAAACAATTCCAAACGGGTTGTTTCCAAAAATGTCTTTAAATACAACGCTTTTGGAGGTGTGTTCTTCAACCGTCCTGGTGGCGGTAGTTTTGGGTTCCTCTAAATACTGTTGTTTTGCCTGATTATTTATACAGTTTGTCATTTTTTCACTTCTTCTTTTACATTGGAAACTAGCGTGTGACATCACTCGGCTGAATAGATAATTTTGTAGAACGCCAAATCTTCACACTAAGTCATCCATAACTGAAAAAAGTCCATGTTTTAATCCAAACGGAGCAACATTTTCAACAAATCCAGAATAAGCAGGTCACCACCAGCACAGATGAGGATTGCACCTTTAAGGACCAGAATCTACTGTTGTTTATGCCTTTACTGTCTTTTTGGTATTAAAATCCAACTCGTGGATCAGAATATCCTTCTTGAAAGAAAAATGTTATTGTTTTTTTGTTTTGATCAAAAGTGAAACACGAGAGCTGATCTGGACGATGGATGTATTCCAAATGTGTGTCTTGTTTTCTCTTGTATGACTTTGTTTACTCTTTTGGCTAACCACTTATTGCGTTTTCAGTCTCCCCCCGGCGGTGCGGGGCGCTAACATTTGTACTGTGCATTGTTGAATGAAACTCTTCCTTTGCTTCCCTTTGTCCTCTAGGCTTCTTGGACGCGCCCTGACAAATACGAGGTATGGCTACTAAACACCGTAGCCGCACTAGCAGAACGGTAGAATGCAGAACGGGACGCCATGCTCCTAATCCTGCACAGCGCACCTAGCCTAGCGTAGCATTTGTAGTGCTCCTACTAATCCTCTTAAAGTCCCAGCCTTTTGCCGTGTTTACTTTTGTCGCATTGCATATTCAGCCTGCTAACATCGTCACAAAAACATCTGCAGCTGTTTTGAGAGTGTTCTGCACAACCTCGTCCACTCTGCACCCTCACAATGCACTCAGTGTGGAATCCGTTCACATCTTCTGATTTGCCTTTATAAACCATGGTGTTAGCTAATTCTTTTTTTCAGTGTTTATGAGAAAAAAAAGAAGATGTGAAACTCTGTCACAATTTTTTTGTTTCATGTGGATTGGTCCAGGAATTAAAGATCCAGACGCATTTTATATTGTGGCAAAACGTCCCTAAACCATAAAAGTATCAAGTCATCATGTGTTTTCAAATAGTAATGGAATCAAACAGATGTCTATAGTCTCCAAAAATTAGTAAAAAATATTTTGGAACGGACCGGTAAAAATAAACCAATGGGATTCGTTCATCCCCAACCAACCAATGGGATGTGTTTACCCCCTTCACCCTCTTCCTGTTTCCCGCGAGTGTGCGCACCTGAGTTATCTGATGATTTTCTAAAACCGAAAAATGCTAAATTCTAGTTGCCACCCACTTTCTCTGTTGTGACAAAGAAAAGAAAATGCTGGATGTTTGGTTTGGTGGAGAGGCGAGGGGAGGGGAGGGGTGAGAGGTTTCGAGTTGGTGCTAACAGGCTAAGCTACAGTGCCATGCAAAAGTATTCGGCCCCCTTGAACCTTTCAACATTTCGCCACATTTCAGGCTTCAAACATATAACAAAGATATAAAAAATTATGCTTTTGTCAAAAATCAGCAACAACTGGGACACAATCGTGAAGTGGAACGAAATGTATTGGATAATTTATTACTTTTTTAACAAATAAAAAACTGAAAAGTGGGGCGTGCAATATTATTCGGCCCCCTTGCGCTAATACTTTGTAGCGCCACCTTTTGCTGCAATTACAGCTGCAAGTCGCTTGGGGTATGTCTCTATCAGTTTTGCACATCGAGAGACTGGAATTCTTGCCCATTCTTCCTTGCAAAACAGCTGGAGCTCAGTGAGGTTGGATGGAGAGCGTTTGTGAACAGCAGTCTTCAGCTCTTTCCACAGATTCTGGATTGGATTCAGGTCTGGACTTTGACTTGGCCATTCTAACACCTGGATACGTCTATTTGTGAACCATTCCATTGTAGATTTGGCTTTATGTTTTGGATCATTGTCCTGTTGGAAGATAAATCTCCGTCCCAGTCTCAGGTCTTTTGCAGACTCCAACAGGTTTTCTTCCAGAATGGTCCTGTATTTGGCTCCATCCATCTTCCCATCAATTTTAGCCATCTTCCCTCTCCCTGCTGAAGAAAAGCAGGCCCAAAGCATGATGCTGCCACCACCATGTTTGACAGTGGGGATGGTGTGTTCAGGGTGATGAGCTGTGTTGCTTTTACGCCAAACATATCATTTTGCATTGTGGCCAAAAAGTTCAATTTTGGCTTCATCTGACCAGAGCACCTTCTTCCACATGTTTGGTGTGTCTCCCAGGTGGCTTGTGGCAAACTTTAAACGAGACTTTTTATGGATTTCTTTTAGAAATGGCTTTCTTCTTGCCACTCTTCCATAAAGGCCAGATTTGTGCAGTGCACGACTGATTGTTGTCCTATGGACAGACTCTCCCACCTCAGCTGTAGTTATCTGCAGTTCATCCAGAGCGATCATGGGCCTCTTGGCTGCATCTCTGATCAGTCTTCTCCTTGTTTGAGATGAAAGTTTGGAGGGACGGCCGGGTCTTGGTAGATTTGCAGTGGTCTGATACTCCTTCCATTTCAATATAATTGCTTCGCCGGTGCTCCTTGAGATGTTTAAAGCTTGGGAAATCTTTTTGTATCCAAATCCGGCTTTAAACTTCTCCACAACAGTATCTCGGACCTGCCTGGTGTGTTCCTTTGTCTTCATGGTTCTCTCTGTGCTTTAAACAGAACCCTGAGACTATCAAAGAGCAGGTGCATTTATACGGAGACTTGATTACACACAAGTGCATTCTATTTATCATCATCAGTCATTTAGGACAACATTGGATCATTCAAAGATCCTCACTGAACTTCTGGACTGAGTTTGCTGCACTGAAAGTAAAGGGGCCCAATAATATTGCACGCCCCACTTTTCAGTTTTTTATTTGTTAAAAAAGTTTAAATTATCCAATAAATTTCGTTCCACTTCACGATTGTGTCCCACTTGTTGTTGATTTATGACAAAATATCAAAATTTAAATCTTTATGTTTGAAGCCTGAAAGGTGGCGAAATGTTGAAAGGTTCAAGGGGGCCAAATACTTTTGCAAGGCACTGTAACAACATTGCTTAAAGTAGCTCTTATAAAGAGCTAGCACCTCTTAGCAAGATCTTAGCACCTTTAAAGTAGCTCTTATCCAACACTAGTTACCATAGTTACCAGGACAGTATTTCTCAGCTGCCCCCAGTGTTGACCTATAGGCTCGTTTGCGATGCCACATGAGCGCGTCCGATAATCATCGTTCATTTGTCGTCGCAAACTGAGAACCACAAACAAAACTAACTCTTTCTAAACATTCCCCATAGTTCTCCGCACGCCCCATGGTTTTGGCTTCTGCAGTCGCTGATGTATCGCCTCATTCAAATACATCCCTTTGTTTACCCGCGCCGCAATTTGCATGTTTACTCCTCCATATAAACTTCACCGAGGGGGTTCGCTTCTAAAATTAATTTCCGAGCTTTTAGATTTGGTTTCCAACGCAGGCGGTTCACTCCATCACTAATGTCAGTCAAAAGTTACAGCGTGGTTTATATACAGGCTGTTCATGGATCATGCGGATTAGATTAGATTAGATTAGATTAGATTACGGCTGGAAAAGATTACAGTATGAATTAACGCAACGGTTCTGGCAACAAAAGGTGAAAGTTGGAATATATATGTTTCAAAAGTGAATTGATTCTTCAGTTCAACAGAAATACATATGGTATAGACTCTTATAGTGTTGATGATTATGATTTATACTCTATTTTATTTAGGTTTTTACAAGCTGTGAAAAAAATATCCACATACACTGCAAAAACTTGTAAAATATGGGGTAATAAAGTTAGTAATGAGTCATTTGAGTGCATTCTTAAGCACAGTCTTAAAACAACATTTAGCCATTTAGTTATTTCAAGAACTAGTACTTTACTTTCTTATTCCAAGATAAACTTTTTGGCAAATCTTCTTTTAAAGCAGTCAAAATGTGCTCAAATTAAGAGATATATATTTTTTCAAATCTGAGCTATTTTTGAATTATTTGTCATTACTTTTTACAGCTTAATAAAGCCTTTATATTTGTCACTTTCCCTGTGTTTTGTTCGTCATATACAGTAATAGTTTCACACTGTACGTTGAATTATAGACGTAAATATTTAGAACAATATTCAGAATTCCACTTTATATATATAGCACGTTTCATCAGTTTTGTCAAGTCAAAACATATCAATAATGGATGTGAAATAAATGAGAAAATAAATATAAAAATAAATCTACATAACATCTTAAAATAACTAATACAAGTGCACAAAGTATGCTCCTGTCTCAAGCCTGTAATCTTTACTTTATTACATCAAGTTCAGATGCATTGTCTTCCATTAAAAACAAGAAGTGCTAATATATATATTATTATTTTTTGGGAGTTTTTTCTGAAAATAAGTATCATCTGAAAAACTAGATGATGATGGAACTAGGACAAAAAAGACTAATCTAATGTTAATGTCTTCATCTTAATTTTAATATTTATAGACACTACTTGACTGTTTGGGCTGAGGTAGATATTCATGTAGCCTGGTCGTACCGCACCATAGTACAAACTACATTTCATACTAAGGTCTGGATTTGCTCCATTGACTCCGTGAACAGGTGGGAGGGGCTAACTCCTTTTGCAGATTGAAACGATTGGACATGAGTTTACTGTGACGTATGTAGTGAGCCTGAGTGAATTGTTAGCATTTAGTATTTAGCCTAGTTTTAGCCACCTCCTTTGCCGCTAACGGAGCCCGTGGGGAGTAGCGCCACAATCTTTGACAGCGATTTCATTTGCTAAACATTCCTCTTGCTCCTGCATCAATTTCTTGATAGAACCAGACCGGATTACTTTACTATCGCATTCTTCACCAAACTACAACCTTCCCGTTCTACGCAAACTCTCGTCGTCACCCACATCTCACTACAACACCCGCCATTCGCGCTCTCTGATTGGTCGGTCGAAATTCAACCGATTGAAATCACAAACACAGGGACCAGACCCAGACGTTACATGCAGTGACATGATGAATGAGCGGAGTGTACGGATGGATAAGGCCAGGCTAGTATTCATGTCATGTCGTGTCATTTTCTACCCCTTTATTATTCCATTTCTGGGTCGGGTGGTGCCAATTAGAGCTGCCCCCTCAAAGCACCCACGACCATCAGGTCCAAAGACCAGTGCTCTACCAACTAACCTGTAGTTTGTGGTTATGATAAAGGAACGCTTAAGTTAAGTTAAGCTTAAATCCAATCTTCTCTTGGATAATGACAATATCAAGCCTAAAAAGTCCGATGTCAGTGCATAAAAGAGACTTATAATTCAAATGTACTCACTGCACTTACACCTTAGCCAGTCCACGCTCAGTTCTATGTTATAATAGAGTTATTTAGCAACTCGTGCACGAGGTTTCAGAACATTTCCGTGTCACTATCTGTGTTGAGACAAACCAGGTCGACTGGCGACGGTTTCCCAGGAGGTTGTGGTCACAATTCTGCGTCATTGACTTCTTGCTTTCTATTGTTCTTCGTACAAACCGCTGACGAAGCAGAAACACACTGTTCCGGAACACATGTGAACAGCGAAACACCGCACGATCGGAATGTTGAGCCGCGCACGTTTGTTTGAGGAACCTGGCTGCGAAAGTGGGGAAAGCTTTTGTTGAAGTCGTGATGGATGTGATAAGTTGGTCAAACATCAGTGCAATCGCTGCAGACGTTTCACTGTCAACAAGAGACGTGCGGAGAGATTTAAAGGCTGCTCCATGTTTGCGAAATATATTACTGTGATATTTATGACCAGCGTTGTCATTAGGATTAGGATTTTGGATTCCTGTGTGTTTTAAAAAGATTAATATTGTTCAGAATAAAAATAATAACATAACAACAAGCAAATTACACACATTTCAGAATTTTTTTTATAGAGTTCTAACCACTTGTTCAATACAAAAATAGTATCACCTGCATGTTAAAAGCCTGACCCTGGCAGATCTTAGAAGCTCAGCAGGGCAGGTCCTGGTACACTCTGTGATGGGAGACCTCTTATCTATACTGTGTTTTAGAGTGCTGACGTCCCCACAGTGTTCACCGAATGCAGAACAAGCCCTTTTGAACGTGAGCTAGCTGGAGCCAATTTCTTTAAATGGGCTTTAGAACGAAGGGATCTTATCGGTCAATCCAGAGCTTGAGGACGCATTGAGCATTGTCCTTTTATATACAGTCAATAGGGATGCCAGGTGCCACAGCGGGGCGACTGTGGCTGTAAAGTGCCGAACCAATATGGCTTGCAATGAGTACCGGACTCATAAGTGAATGATCGTCGGTCAGTCTGTCCCAGGGAATGAATAATGCCATGTGAACAATGTAAAACAATAGCCTTATTATTTTGTTATTATGATTAAAATGTGAAATATATAGAGGAGCTTCAAAAAAAATCTTGACTTGAAAAAAATATGACTTTAAAAAAAAAAAACTCTTTTTAATGTATTCCCTTTTTTGCTTGTAAAGAACTTGAATAATTGCAGTCTTTGTGATTTGCTAATTATATGGCCAATAAATTAAATGATTTTTCCTGTGAATTCTCTCTTCAGAAACAGGACTGGAGCTGTTTTTAGCTTCTAGCACAAAATAGATATTTGCTCTCTACACATGGTACATCACCTTTAATACCATTCCACACGTTTTAATATCACGTCCATTGAACGCGGCGCCAGGATGTGGCTGTATTGATTCGCCTCACTGAAAGCACACGTCCTCAGACTAACACGATATAATCATATCTGCTATTAAATGATTAGCTGAGGGGGTGAATAGAAGCGGGCGCACGTTTCTCCACAGAATCCCTTAAATATAAAGTACACTTGGACTGGTCCTTTAGTGGAGAACGCTGATTCTAATAACCTGTCTGCCGGGCGCTTTGAGAGAGCGGAGACGTTCTGAAAGAGGCTGCGGTTTCCCCTTCACGCACTCGCACCGAATCCAAGGCTTTTATTTCCCAGTAACCAATCAGCAATCAGCAATCATGCTATAGATGGTCTCTGTGTGCAAAGTCCTTGTGATGACAAAGATCATTTATTCATCCAGCTAAAAAGAGATTCTATATTCAATTTATTTGCTGTTTTCATTCCAATGACTTTCAGCTCATTGAAATACCCGCGAAAAAGCATCCAGTGCAGGGCATATAACGTCTGTTTATTTATTTATATACAGTTTTATGTGAAAGAAATAGCTAAAAAAGAGAAGATTTGTAGAAACATGCAAAAATATAAGCTCCCAAAGTGATAAGAACTGGGTATAGTTCATTAGTTTCAATTTGTATTTTGATCTTTTAGTGTATTAGAAAAAAATATTTGCCAAATAGTATGACAGAAAAATGCCTTACTCTGATTGAAGGTATGTGGATAAAAAAATGTGACAAATTTGAGTTTGCTTGTGTTTTATTTGAAGGAAAAAGTTAAAAAGGAGGTTTTTCATGTTTATACAAATATCAACGGCCCAAGCATTAAAATAAACACATTATGTAAAAAGATGAATTAAAAGGAGGGCAAGGCATGTTTGTTTGTACAGTACAGTTCATACACAAAGCAATGCAAAGTGCTTTACAGAATAAAATAGAAACAATCATACAAGGCATTAAAATCATAAATAATCAAAGTCCATTCAAAAGTGGGGAAAAAAACAGAAATGTCCAGATGCAAAAGAGGAGCAACGAAGAAACGCCAATAAACTATGACATTGGAAAAACTTTATGCCCCTGATAAAAGTTTAATACAGCAGGAAAATCCCAGTGTGTCTTTGTTTGAATTGATAACGGATGCTTTTCAACATTCTCTCTCAAAATATATAGACAATAAACAATAGGGCTCTAAATATATTGTTTATACCATTAGTTATTGAATAATTAGTTGATATAGTGTTAATCGTGACAGCTCGAGACCTTGGCGTAAAAGTTAACATCCATCCATCCATTTTCTTCTGCTTCATCCGTTGCCGGGTCACCCCAAAGTCTAAACAGAGACGCCCAGACTTCCCTATCCACACACACTTCCTCCAGCTCATCCAGGGGGACCCCAAGGCGTTCCCAGGCCAGCTGAGAGACATGGTCCCTCCAGCGTGTCCTGGGTCTTCTCTGGGGGTCACCTCAACTGGTTCCTCTTGTCGTGGAGAAGCAGCGGCTCTACTCCGAGCTCCTCCCGTGTGACTGAGCCCCTCACCCTATCTCTAAGGGAGTGCCCAGATCTCGTTCTTTCGGTCATAAAAAAGTTAAACATGAAAAGCTAAAAAGAATAAAAAATGACTGCTCGCTACAAAGTACACATTCATAGTAAAATTCAATCAAAAATAGCTCAGTATGACTTCTTTAATCGCTGAGAAATGTTTAACAACTTGTTAATAAAGGGCGCGGTCCTCTCGGTGCCGGCTCCGCACTTGGCCTCTCTTGTTGACATTCCCCCAGCGCGCTGCTCTGACACCGGCTACAGTATGATTAATGAGGCCTTCAGCTCTGCTCTCCGACAATCCGACATCTACAGAGTTTGACAAAAGGTTTCACCTCAGCCACAAACAGATCGGCCGTTCACAAGGTCTCAATAACCCAGATTCAGGCTCTGTACAGACGGAGAAAGACTCATTGGATCATATTTAAAAAGTGTATCCATCCACATGACGCTGAAGACCAACCTAAATCACCTGAAGAAGATAAATTCACTGGAGAAATGACCGAAACTAAATCATGGACAATGCTTTTGTTTTAAAAGTCAGAAAAGCTGTTTGGAGGGTGTCAGAGTGGAACAATGACATTATACTATGAGACAAGAGCTTTTAGAAAGAAGAGGCGGGGTCACATGTTTGTGCTAGAAGTGCCAAAAATTAATTCCCAGGTCTGATTATGATAAAAAAGTAGATTTTGCAGAATATAGATAGATTGATAGGTACTTTAATAGGCAGCGCGGTGGCTAAGTGGATAGGGTTCAAATCCCTCGGAACAGGGCCTTTCTGAGTGGAGTTTGCATGTTCTCCCCATGTATGCGTAGGTTTCCTCCGGGTGCTCCGGTTTCCCCTACCACTAAAAACATGCACAATAGGTCTGAATGTAAATGAGAGAGTGAATGATGGTGTTGGAGCTGATGGTCCAGTGTGTTCTGGACTCGCTTCTGTCATCACCGTGTGTGGAAGGATTGGAACAATATCTGACTCTGAACATTGGAAAGTGCTTTGGGTCTGTACCTTGGTCTGTAAAATGTGCTATATAAATAAACATTACTTACTTATTGATCCCTGTAGGAGAAATTCAGGCAAATACACACCCATCCACACAAATATATAATTCCATACTTTATAAACGTTTCTATGAACTAACTAAATATGTCCTCTTGCTTCTCCTAGATTCTAAAATAAGAATAGAATGAGAATCGGATGACTCCCCGTGTTTTTAAGTGGCACTGTGTATGAAATGTATAAAGTTTTGGAGTCGTACATTATTCAAAAGCGCTGATTTTCTCTTTTTCTGATTCATTCATTCAATCCAATTCGGTCAATTTTGGTCAACATTGCACCAAATAGGATCATACAAAGCTGTCCTCAAACATGTTCTCTCCTCTGGCCTTGGTTGACTCGCTGTTGAACAAAATAAAACCCAATTTTCCATTCACACATCCATTTAGAGGCACACTATCTATTCACCCATCACCGACGCATTACGCTGTTTGAGAAGGCCATTAAGCCGGCCATGAAATGCTGCTGTATTAGTTTTAGTGTGAAAACTTCAAATGCCATGATGAAAAGCCGTACTTTGGTAAAGGCTTTCCACGTGGTCTATCTGAATGGTGCAGTAGATGGGGCTTGTGTGTTCGCTGGAGGAGGATTGGGTCGACATGACGGCTCTAATTCATTTGCTGATGTCGCTGGTGGCAGAGCAATGATTGGACAAACTACACTCGCAAAAATGCAATACGTCACAAATATTCGTCACATATGGAGATGACAGTTTATTCCTGAGATTTTAACCTCATGCAAAACATACGTCGAGTTATCTCCATCCACACTATCTCAGGATTATTATTAATGCGTTTTAATGGATAAATATATATTGTCAAAGTTAATTAATGTGTATTGCAATTCATTTTCCGCAGTTCTATGCTTCCCTTGATTTGATTTGAAAAAGGATTGGATGAAGAAAATGGCTACTGTTAATTCATTACTCCAATTCCCTCCAAAAGGAAAGTAATATTATGGGCTACTCAGTCTCTGCTTTTGTTATTGTTTTAGGGGTGTCCAGACTTTAATTACCAGTAATTACCATGTCGTCTTTATTCAGATTTCATTGGACAAATTAATACAGACATAAATATGCCACTCCTCCTCTCTGATTGGATAATCTGTGGACATCACGTTGATTGCATTTTTAGAGCATGTAAAGGAGACATAGGAGAACAGTTAAACCTCAAGGATTTGAATTAGTTTTGTGCAATTAGAAATCTGCAGAGATGAGCATGGGCGTGTCGTCTAACAAGTGCTCGTCTTCAAAAAGTTTCAGTCACAGTTTAAAAGTAACTGACATTCACTTCTAGCTCCAACATTAAAACTAATGCACCATATTTGTTGTTCAAACTGTGTCTTAAAACGTCCTTGACATTTGCCAGACTCCTCATCTGTCATTTCGAAAATGCATCACCGCATGTTTACTTCCACATCCTACAAAACCTCTGCATCCAAAATAACTTCTGCAAATGAAAAAACACGTCACAAAGTCATGACAACTGCTTCTGGCTCTGGGTGCACTTCCCCTTCTGCGCCTACCCCTCCCTTTCTGTGCATGCCCCTCCCCTTCATGTGCCAGCCCCTCCCCCTCTGCTCCAGCCCCTCCCTTTCTGCTCCAGCCCCTCCCCTTCTGCTCCAGCTCCTCCCCTTCTCCTCCAGCCCCTCCCCCTCTGCTCCAGCCCCTCCCTTTCTGCTCCAGCCCCTCCCCTTCTGCTCCAGCTCCTCCCCTTCTCCTCCAGCCCCTCCCCCTCTGCTCCAGCCCCTCCCTTTCTGCTCCTGCCCCTCCCCTTCTGATCTAGCTCCTCCCCTTCTTCTCCAGCACCCTCCACTTCTGCTCCAGCCCCTCCCCTTCTACTCCAGCCCCTCCCCTTCTCCTCCAGCCCTCCCCTTCTGCTCCAGCTCCTCCCCTTCTCCTCCAGCCCCTCCCCCTCTGCTCCAGCCCCTCCCTTTCTGCTCCTGCCCCTCCCCTTCTGATCTAGCTCCTCCCCTTCTTCTCCAGCACCCTCCACTTCTGCTCCAGCCCCTCCCCTTCTGCTCCAGCCCCTCCCCTTCTGCTCCAGCCCCTCCCCTTCATCGCCTTCCCCTCCCCTTCTGCTCCAGCTCCTCCCCTTCTCCTCCAGCCACTCCCCCTCTGCTCCAGCCCCTCCCCTTCATCGCCTTCCCCTCCCCCTCTTGCTCCAGCCCCTCCCCTTCATCGCCTTCCCCTCCCTCTCTGCTCCAGCCCCTCCCCTTCATCGCCTTCCCCTCCCCCTCTGCTCCAGCCCCTCCCCTTCATCGCCTTCCCCTCCCCTTCTGCTCCAGCTCCTCCCCTTCTCCTCCAGCCACTCCCCCTCTGCTCCAGCCCCTCCCCTTCATCGCCTTCCCCTCCCCCTCTGCTCCAGCCCCTCCCCTTCATCGCCTTCCCCTCCCCCTCTGCTCCAGCCCCTCCCCTTCATCGCCTTCCCCTCCCCTTCTGCTCCAGCCCCTCCCCTTCTGCTCCATCACGTTGCTGTAATCATCCTTGAGTACCACCCCACAGTGTGCGATCAATGCCCTTACGGCGCTCTTTACCAGGTGTATTCAGGGTTGCTGAGGCCAAATGCTTCTACACAATCATAACACAACAAATAACACTCAATTATTCATGTGACATAAACGCTGGAGCACCTCAGCACCTGAAATATTCATACGAAGCGGTGGCAGCTCAGAGAAAACGCTGATGACTTCCTGCTTCCCAGCGGGGGCAGACTTTGTACAGTCCAGAGATTCCTGCGCGACACAGGTTCGATTCATTATTAATGTTTGCCCGCAGAACAGTTGGTAAAAGCGAGCAGCAAAGAAAATGAAAATAAGAAATCATCAGAATAGCTGTATGTGTTTGTGCATTTAAAGGATGCATTACAGATAATATGCAAAATGTACTTTTTTGAGCTTTTAACCGTTTTACAACATTGTTCCTTTGAAAAACTAGAACCATTTTTATATCCACCCAAGAATATAACATCAATGAATAATATCAATTACAAACATGTAACTCCGCGCCTTCTGCCAAAAGGCCACTTTCTCAGTCCTGTAATAGCATAAGATCATTGGACCTTCAAACAAAAGTAATGCCCATGAATGAGTTTTGGACATTTCACTGATGAAATAGTGTTCTATGCAGTCACTTTTCTGTGTTTACAAACAGTTATTTACTTATTTTTCTTATTTCTATTTTTACCCTTTATACTTGTTTCACCCATAGACTGTAAATATTAACGGACGTAGTCACGCCTATCTCCGCCGTTCAAAGAAATGGGACGAAAATTGGGCTTTCATGGAGCGTTTCAAAATGGCCGCAGAGGCTGGAAAATGTGAAAAAACCCATCTGTGCATGCGTCAGCTGCACGAGCCCCATTCATTTAAACGAGTACCTATAAAAATTTCACAGCAACTAAACTAAACTGGTCCAAAAAAATTCACCCCCCTCAGCATTGACACCGGTGTGGAACGGAGCTTTGGGCCAAGATCCAACTTTTGCCCCAGCCTGTAAAGACGTTTTTGAGAGGTCAGATGACATTTAAAAATTCCCCTTCCGGGTCCACCCCCTCTGGCCCGGGGTGGTACTGCAGCATGTCAGCACCGTCATTTTGGACATTTTTGAGCCGGGACCCGCCCCACTGGTTTCACCATATATTTTCTACTGCAGATAGTATTTCATATTCTATAAAATTAAATGGCTCTGTACAAAGCCTCATTATCATTGTTAATGGCAAAAATAATGTGTATGAATTCTTTTGCTTGGCTTTCACTTGCCCTCTAAAACTTGATTTTGAAAATATTTACCCTGGCATTTATTCGGACGAGGTTCCACTTGTTAAAACCCGTCAAGACTCACTCGCGTACACATGCCGCCAAAGGGAGACTGACCAGATCCTGAAAAAGTCTCAAAGTCTCTCCAGAAGACGTTTACATGTTCTGAAACTCTAACCCTATGTTTCTAATTACTGTGTTATGTTCCAAAAGCTCTAAAATCTAACACTAACCTTAACCATTTCCAAACAATGCCTTAAAGGAGACATACAAAATCTACTTTTTAGAGGTGTTTTACCATGTTACAAAATCAGTTACAGAGACAGAGTTGTGACTTGTTTTTAGACCCATCCACGCTCCGACACTTCTGGTACAAACCTGTAACTAAAACAAAAGTATTGCCCATGCATTAGTCTAATCCATGTTAGAATCGGTAAACTCATATAACACCCACCTTCTCATATAAAAGCCACATCATGTTTTAACCTGGTTTCATAATATCGTACACAAGCTGTTTAAAGCTGTCGACTTACGGGCATTTCTTGTTTTCATCTATTTCCATAATTAAGTTGACATGCATAAATGATAATCCACTTATGTTTTTCAAGCAAATGTTCACAATCCCAGTCTTATTTGTTGCTTGATAAATAACAGTTATGGGATTGAGCAAAAAAAAAACCAATGGCTTCAAATTGCAGTTTCATTAAATTGAACCTTGTCATGTTTATAAGCTCTTCTCAAGTCTTCGGATCATATCAAAGCTTGCTATTCTTTAAAAATAATTACAAAAGTGAGAAAATATCAATTCTACCGATCTCGTTTGAGGCTCTCGCTGTTGCTTATCGTCCACGAACGCGAGAGGCAAGAACAGCCAGTTACCAGAGTGAGCAAACAAACAAGAGGAGTAGATTTTTGCATCTGTTCCTGGATGAATATTTCAACATCCTGAGCAGGGTGCAGAAGTGGCACGTCGCGGAGCATGCATATTCATACCCGGGCTGCATCACCCCTTCTGAGGACGCACAGGGGATAATATGGGGCTTCAACTGTGCATGCCAAATAAGGTGTCGGGAATGTGGGCTGTTGTGTCCAAAAGTGCATAAGGAGTTGATGAAGTGTGGCTGTTCTTGCAGGGTTTGTTACTTTCTAGATTTTTTTAGTAAGTAATGCTTATATATATGTAGCACATTTTACAGACCGAGGTCCCCCAAAGCGCTTTACGATGTTCAGAGTCAGATATTGTTGCAATCACTCCGAACACGGAAGCGATTCGCCGAACACACACACATCAAATCCCCAACCAACACCATCCATCACTCACTCATTACATTCAGACCTATAGGGCATGTTTTTAGTGGTAGGGGAAACCGGAGCACCTGGAGGAAACCTACGCAGACACGGGGAGAACATGCAAACTCCACTCAGAAAGGCCCTTCTTGATGAGAAGCGGGAGTGCCACCATGCTGCTGTACTTATTAGAACATAGTTTAGAAATTCATATATTTCAGTATTTCATCTTCGAGTGAGACCCCGACATATGATTTAGACTCATTTCCTGCTAGGGTATTACTAGCTTATAGCTCCCACCTACGGGCACAGGGGGCGCTGTGGTACTTCAGGCTAAAGAGGGCTACACAGAAAAAAGGCCCATCGAACTCAATGTAAATTAAAACAGCTCGACCTCAGCTGACAGAGAACCTGACAGAGAACCTACAGCTTTCATAAAGATCGGATTTTGTGTGAATTTTAGTGTCCCTTGTCATCCTGAACTTTTTTTCTTCTTAAATCCTTTGGTTTTCTTTAAATCTACACTTTACTGCCACAAACTCTGCTGTTTTCCTTCCCGCTCTGACTCCGCTCTGATGAACAGCTCTGATTGAGATAATCCACTGCGCAGAACCGGGAGGACCAGACGATGCCCACATATAGGCGAGTTCTGCTAATCTCCCGGTCTCCGTGAAGTCCCATGAACTACTGAGCACAAGCCATTCATTTGAACAGGACGCCATCTTGGATCGCCGGGGCTTGGTAATGACTGCATACCAATCCACGTGACAAGAAGCCATCCGAAAGTTTGGGCTTTTGCACGCGCTGCTTCTTTGTGAAGTTATCCTTGTCTTAATCTTAATCTTGTAAAAAAAAAAGTTTAAAAATGTGTATATTTCTCCACATGGAAGATAAACTCACAACAGTCCATGATTTAGTGATTCCCTCTGGTCCTGGGGCACTGCGCTGTGACTCCACAAGACTTATTTTGAAACTTTGAAGTTTGTTTTGACCTTTTAAATTAGTTCACTCTCATACATCTACTCACACACACACACACACACACACACACGCACATCTACACACACGCACACACAAATTACTGTAAGTGTTGGCCCAATGGATCATTCCAATGTGGTGGAATCAATCTGAGAGCACATGTTTTGGGATTGACTGTTTTTCCTGGTATTCTGATCCAGCATGTCTTCACCACATCAGCATCAAAAATAATGTGTGGCGGAATTAATTTTAATATTATTCTTGCATTAAAATAAGCAAACCGTAATATTATGCTTAACCAACAGACGAGACAAATAAAAATGGCCGATCATTTTTCACTTTACTGTGTTTTCCGATTTCCATTTTTTAATACCCACAAATCAATGTGTCTGGTTTGAACAAAAACATACACTTTCTCCTTCACATTGTCCAACACAAAAGCCTTTATTGTATATTTAACCCTCTTTGGTGTCTTGCCTTCTGTTTGACCAAATCCTATTAACGTTGCAAAAGCATTCACATTCTAATAACAGCCAAATAACCTTCAAAGTATGTATTTTTCAAACCGTAGTCCTTTCATGGCTCTTCACGTCTTCAGAGTTAGGCTTTGTTCCGCAGGTCGATCGTCTGTCAGTCAGCTCACATCTCTAACCAACGCTTTCTCTTCATAACCACTCATGTGTATTTTTCTAAACACAGCCCAAGGACGCCCCTCCTGCTGTCTTTGGTGCGTGTGATTCTGATTGTGTTTTTGTTGTGTTTCTCTTGTGTTTTTGGGGCAGAGTTTGGACAAGAACATTGTGGTCAGGAGCCACGCCCGGGTGTCGTCTCTCACCCTGAAGAACGTCCAGTTCACGTACGCCGGACGCTACCTCTGCACGGCCAGCAACTCCATCGGCGAGGACAGCCAGAGCATGAGTCTGGAAGTCAGATGTGAGTAACCGGCTTTTCCCTCGTCTGCTGTTGGAGGTGGGTTTGGGGTGCGCTGGATTGGTCAAGAGGTTTCTGGGATTATTTAGTCTGAGAACCATCTATTCATTTTTCGGTAGGGAACTAGTGGTTTTTATTCAACAGGGAAAGTTTCAGAATCTCTTTTTTCAAGGTCCTGTCCCCAGACAGAGGGGGCAGGAGTGGGGTCGGAGAGGGTGCTATGGGGTACTATTGTACATGGTTTTAGTGGTAGGGCATCTGGAGGAAACCGGAGACATTTGCACCAATCGTATAAATTGAACCAGACTTTCACCTCAAGTATGAAAGAAATTCAAAAAGAAGAAGCACACACAGCGTGACAGTGGCTCAGTTGGTAGAGCATTGGCCTTTGAGCCTGAAGGTTGTGCATTCGAGTCCACTACGAGACCTTCTCCACTGACTCCCACTGATGTCTGCTGCTGTTGTGTCCTTGGGCAAGACGCCTGGGGCCTGAAGCCCCCACTGAAAGATCAAGGCTCCTGAGGACTATTTGATAGTCCACAATAGTGGAATATCTTCAATCTACTTCCATCAGAATCATTTTTATTGCCACGTAAGTAACAATAAAAACCCTGGCATATTATACATATTTTATTAAAGATACATTTTATTGAAGTTACATGTCGCAAGAAAATAACCACATTAAGTTTATCAAACTCAGATCATCTGTTATAATGATTGATTTAATTCAAATACACATATGACCTGTCAGACTGTAATACTCAGACTTTCTGCTTATTTTTTGCTTACCTTTTCTGTTTCCCTCCCATATAGTTGTACTGTTTTGCATCGGCACGTGCCCTCCAACTGCATTCTAAAACATAAACGCAGCATATGGAGAATAAAAATAAAGATGAATACGAATGCGTGCTTCAGAAAAAGCCGACACATGAATGGAATATGTGAGCGTCTCGTTATTCTGGAGCTGAGGCCGCGCTCGCAATGCACCTCCCAACAACGCTCTGTGCTGCAGAGTCCAGCCGTTCTGTGGCTCTGCCTTTGATACGGAGCCTGTATTGATTTGTGCAGCATCAAAAGCTAATGAAGCGCATTGAACATTATCACAGTGGTACAGCAAGATGACTGCGAGACCACCACGAGACCAAACAGCATTCACACCGCAACAGGGACACCCAATATGTGCATACTTTTGGGGTCGAGTTGTCTCTCAAAGAACAAATTTGTCTTCATGGAAGATTTTAACCGTGTTATGAGGTCTCTAACTGGTTCAGAATAATATGTATCAGTTGTGCATCATAACAACAGATATTAAAGGAGAAATATGATGCATTATTATTGGCTATTCACAATGATCATGGGACTATTTAGTTTGTCATTTCATGTTTCAGAATGTGAAATAATAGCTGGAAAATTTGTGACTTTTCCAGCTATTGACTGTAACCCCCTATGCTACCACCAGGGGGAGGAGTTGCCGTGTGATTTTAAAGAATGTAATTTCACCTGAGAAATTTCCCAAACTAATTTATGGGCGATACTTTTGTTTTCAAAGGCAGAAAACTTCTCTGAGTGTGATGTCATAGTTGTACAGTGATCTCGTACAAGACAGAGACATTAGCGTTTATACAGAAGTTTGCTGCTTGTTTGTGCCAAAAGTTCCAAATATTAGCGTGGATTTATCTGAAAACAACTCCAGCTCTGTTTGAGACTTTGCGCAATATTTTTCATTTAAACTGACAATATTAGAGGACATTTAAATAGTCAATTAATCAGTCGCATCTTTTTAATGAAGTGCTTTTCATATAAAATCATGCAACTCAAAATGCTTTACAGACCCATCCCAAAGCACACATGTTGTCACAAACGCACACACACACGCACAAACACACAAACACACACACGCACACACAGACACAGTCATATTTCATGTTATGTTCGATATAAATATTCAAAAAAAACAACGATGCAAAATACTTCTATAAAAAAATATTCTGATACATTTCCCATGATTTTCTTGACAATATTTTTGAAAAAAGTAAGGGATGTGCTCAGGCCCGAAGTTCCTGGCTATTACATGGATGGATCAAAATACATCTGTGTATCTGGTTCTGACAAGGGAAATGTGCTTAAAACCTCACATTTAAACTTTATGTCAAAAGTCTTGATAATATTATTAGTTAGTTGCTACAAAAACCAAAACTCAAATCCACACCGACACAGAAGCCTGCATGGACAAACTTGTGACTTTTATGACTTTTATGAGTTTGGATGATCATTTTTTGTTCACACCGACCGCTGTTTCTCTATCTCACCCCCTCAGGCTCGCACAGAGCAGCCTCCTCTGTTTCCATGGCAACCCCTTTCCCTGTCGCTCCCGCACTGACCCTGCATGCACCGTCGATGGCCGCTATTTATTCTAAGAAAGGGGTCAACTGGACCACTTAACCATTTGTGTAGTAAGCGAGTCAAAACAACAGTGGAATATAAAATACCAGATTTGAAATGTCAGCACTGTTTGCCCTTTTGAGTTTCACGCCAATCCAAATAGTAACAGTGCATATTCTGCTTCTGTTGTGTGGTTATACGAATTATGAATTATGAATATGAATTAGTGAGACAGCCATATCCATCAAAAGAAATTGGAGCATATTGACCAAAATTTGAGGCTAACCATTTACAGTACCTTCATCAAAAATAGACCTGGAGTCATTTTTTGAGCCATCCCTGTTAATATCGGGAACTTTTGTCACAAACATGTAACTCCACCCCTTCTGTCTAAAAGCCCCTGCCTCAGTCCTGTAATGGTATGATGTCATTGTGCCACTATAACGTTTACATACTACATTACACTCAGAGCCCTAATCTGTGCTTGCAACTAGTCATTTTCAAATTAGGAAAAAAAATCTAGTTCAACTCCTCCCTCTGGTGGTGACATAGGACCTTTACCCTTCATTCTTGTTTCAGCGTATACTTTCTCATTTCTAAAACATGAACGGACAAAGTCATGATATTTCTTCTTTTATACACATCCAACCATTCTAGTGTCTCTTCCGCTGTTTGCTGATTGGTGTATTTCTCTGTCCATCTGTGCGCAGTAGAGCCGCCTCCTTTGGCCGCGAGCCCAGACTAACTTCTCTGTCTAGAATTGACAGGTTCATCTCCTCGCGGCACTATTGTCAAGTCCTTATTCAATTAGTGCGACTGATGCTGATCTATTTTTACTCATCACAATCATAATTACACTGCTATTGAAACGACAGCACCGAGCAGATAAACGGAATACCACAGTCTGCACCGGCCTTCGCACCGCCGTAGAGATAGAGGCAGAGATAAACAGGAATGTCACTTTTCTTTGTGGCAGGAGACGTTGGAGAGGTCTCGTAATCAGCGTCTAATCAGGTAGCTCATTCAGGGACTCCACATAATTATGGAAAAGAGGCCCCTGTTTTTATCAGCAGTCGCAGTTTAGACTATCGGATTGTGAAAAGTCCACAGCAGGACCGGTGGGAGAAAGTCAGCAGGGAAGAGCAGCGATGAGATGTCGAATGAAGATGAGGATAAAGCCGTAAGAACCATCAGTTATATAGAAGAGTTCTTTTGGGACTCTTGAGGTGGTGGAAAGCTGCTACTGAACCATAGTAGACTAGGATGAAGTGTCTTGCCTAAGGACACAATTGCTCTGTTTACATGGAGAAAAGGAGAGATAATTGGGAAGGAAAACTGTCTGAATCCAATTTAAAAACCTGTTAACCCATGCACTGCAATTGAGCCGTCGGAGTCTGATTTTCACTCAATCAAAACATTCCCCTCCATGTATAGCAAGACAAGAGGGGTCTGCATGTATACTGAGACAAGAGAAGTCTGCATGTATACTGAGACAAGAGTGGTCTGCATGTATACTGAGACAAGAGAGGTCTGCATGTATACTGAGACAAGAGAGGTCTGCATGTATACTGAGACAGAGAGGTCTGCATGTATACTGAGACAAGAGTGGTCTGCATGTATACTGAGACAAGAGTGGTCTGCATGTATACTGAGACAAGAGAGGTCTGCATGTATACTGAGACAAGAGAGGTCTGCATGTATACTGAGACAGAGAGGTCTGCATGTATACTGAGACAAGAGTGGTCTGCATGTATACTGAGACAAGAGAGGTCTGCATGTATACTGAGACAAGAGAGGTCTGCATGTATACTGAGACAGAGAGGTCTGCATGTATACTGAGACAAGAGAGGTCTGCATGTATACTGAGACAGAGAGGTCTGCATGTATACTGAGACAAGAGAGGTCTGCATGTATACTGAGACAAGAGAGGTCTGCATGTATACTGAGACAAGAGAGGTCTGCATGTATACTGAGACAAGAGAGGTCTGCATGTATACTGAGACAGGAGAGGTCTGCATGTATACTGAGACAAGAGAGGTCTGCATGTATACTGAGACAAGAGAGGTCTGCATGTATACTGAGACAAGAGAGGTCTGCATGTATACTGAGACAAGAGAGGTCTGCATGTATACTGAGACAAGAGAGGTCTATATTCTCTGCCTATGCAACTGGAAGCCGTCTCACACCGACCCAATTTCTAGAGGTCTCCCCTCAGAGTATTTTGAGAAGATATTTGATGTATCCATTTCTATCTCAGGGACTGCTCACGTTCAAAGACTTGTCATTGCCAATCCTGTCACTGTCCTGTTGTAGCGCACACATATCTCAGTGTTTTCCCAGCTCCCACTGAAGCCTTGCAGATGTGTGTTTGTGAAATCTCATTTTGAACCATTCTGGCCTTTTGTTTTCCTTTGCCAGAGAGTAAAAAAATGCCAAAAACCCACAGTTAATCAATAGGTTAACTTCACGGGCTATAGGCGTGGGCGCTCGCAAAAGCCTCGGCCAGTTTGTATTAAGGATCTAATCACGGCTGCGGGGAAGGAGGAGGATATTGGCTTAATCACTCTTAAAGCCGGAAAGAAATGTAGTTGTTAAAAAGAGGTGGTACATAAGTCAAAGTTTGTAAAATTTCTCAGAATGGAGAAGTTAACTTGTAGGACTCTTAAGAAAGGGTGTTTTTAGAAGTAGACCACATTTTAGCCTTTTAGCCACCTTCAAAGCTGCAAAATGAAAACTTTATACCATGCATGTGTGTTCTCTGTCAAATCTTCAGCTTTTTTAAGAAGAAAAATGAAAAAAATAGGACCTCATGTGATTATAAATAAAAATGGATGTAACATACAGTGGAGTTTTCCATTTCAGAACATTGCAGTGCAGTGAGTTCCAGGGACAATACTTCTTTATCGGCTGAAGTTTCAAGGTTGGAGTAACAGGTGCTGGCAAAGAAAGAATTTATGGAGGTCATGAACTGATCCATTGCAGCATTTTCAAGATATTTACCTTGTTTTTTCCTATTCACTACTTGCGCAAAGCCATTATACTTTGGGGGGTCAGAAGCCAATGAGGTTCCAACACCTGCATCTTTTACAATTGTACAGCCATGTGTAAAGACTGCAGCCTTCACATAGAGCCATAGGTCCATAAGGGGGTGACCAATGTCCATAAATGTTGATAGAGTCCATATACGTCATGAACTGTCAACGTGTCAAAAGCACACAGTTGTCCAATGTATTGTTTTGTTCAACCTAAGAACACGACAACTTACACGCCCTCTCTCTGCCCCACAGACGCCCCAAAGATCCTGGGCCAGGTGGCGGTCTACACGTGGGAAGGGAACTCCGTGAACATCAGCTGTGAGGTGAACGCTCACCCCTCCGCAGACGTGACCTGGTTCAGAGAGGGCTCCCAGCTGCCCAACGCCAATGCCAGCAACGTGAAGATCCACACCACTCCTTATGTCAGCTACCTCGAGGTACACTGTCCTCACCAGCAGGAGACCATTCACATAAACATACTGTTGCATACACCAGTGAGAGCCCATTCACATAAACATACTGTTGCATACACCAGCAGGAGCCCATTCACATAAACATACTGTTACATACACCAGCAGGAGCCCATTCACATAAACATACTGTTGCATACACCAGTGAGAGCCCATTCACATAAACATACTGTTGCATACACCAGCAGGAGCCCATTCACATAAACATACTGTTACATACACCAGAAAGAGCCCATTCACATAAACATACTGTTGCATACACCAGTAAGAGCCCATTCACATAAACATACTGTTGCATACGCCATCAAGAGCTCATTCACATAAACATACTGTTGCATAAACCAGTAAGAGCCCATTCACATAAACATACTGTTGCATACACCAGTGAGAGCCCATTCACATAAACATACTCTTGCATACACCAGTGAGAGCCCATTCACATAAACATACTCTTGCATACACCAGTAAGAGCCCATTCACATAAACATACTGTTGCATACACCAGAAAGAGCCCATTCACATAAACATACTGTTGCATACACCAGCAGGAGCCCTTTCACATAAACACAGTTGTTGCATACACCAGTGAGAGCCCATTCACATAAACATACTGTTGCATACACCAGAAAGAGCCCATTCACATAAACATACTGTTGCATACACCAGCAGGAGCCCTTTCACATAAACACAGTTGTTGCATACACCAGTGAGAGCCCATTCACATAAACATACTGTTGCATACACCAGTGAGAGCCCATTCACATAAACATACTGTTGCATACACCAGTGAGAGCCCATTCACATAAACATACTGTTGCATTCACCAGTGAGAGCCCATTCACATAAACATACTGTTGCATACACCAGTAAGAGCCCATTCACATAAACATACTGTTGCATACACCAGTGAGAGCCCATTCACATAAACATACTGTTGCATACACCAGTGAGAGCCCATTCACATAAACATACTGTTGCATACACCAGTGAGAGCCCATTCACATAAACATACTGTTGCATACACCAGTGAGAGCCCATTCACATAAACATACTGTTACATAGACCAGAAAGAGCCCATTCACATAAACATACTGTTGCATACACCAGTAAGAGCCCATTCACATAAACATACTGTTGCATACACCAGTGAGAGCCCATTCACATAAACATACTGTTGCATACACCAGTGAGAGCCCATTCACATAAACATACTGTTGCATACACCAGTGAGAGCCCATTCACATAAACATACTGTTGCATACACCAGTGAGAGCCCATTCACATAAACATACTGTTACATAGACCAGAAAGAGCCCATTCACATAAACATACTGTTACATAGACCAGAAAGAGCCCATTCACATAAACATACTGCTGCATACACCAGTAAGAGCCCATTCACATAAACATACTGTTACATAGACCAGTAAGAGCCCATTCACATAAACATACTGTTGCATACACCAGCAGGAGCCCATTCACATAAACTAGAGACATTTACAGCCAAAATCCACTATCTGCGTTCTATTCTGCTCTGATCCACTGTCTGTGCCGTGGCCACCCGGGCAAATAGAAATCCTTTGTAATAAATGAAAGACCTTCCACTTCTTGTGCGCTGCAAGAAGCGACTCTATTCTCTGTTCAGGTCAACCCCCACAGTTCAGATCGGTCCAAGCAGGAAAGATGTGTATTAGATAAGATAAGATAAACAATTTTGATCTCACAATGGAGAACATGTCACATTTGGCATAAATAGAATTACTCGGGTTCTGCAAAAAGACAGGAAGTGTGCAAACATGTTAAAAGGTTCATATATAGTCTCTTTTGTGCAAGATATTATGTAGGATAGAATAAAAAGTGACTTTAGCAGTGCGAGTTTTTCAGTCCAGGTTACTCAAGCTAGTTTTGTCTGTGCTACACAAATAACCTTGCCTTGCTGTCCTCATATCCACAGCCTCCATGATGACTTTATATAGATATAAACACACCGTTACATGAAACTTATCAAACCACTGAATTCCATGGAAGTGAACTATTCAAAAATATTAATAAAGAATAAAAATTCTTCTGTTGATTTGACTTTTAAACATACTAATACATCTGAATATAATATCGCAAATATATCGGGCAGATCGTGAAACTGATTTATAACCAATCAGTAATTACTACTGTATATCCACATTTCACACAGACACGGGTTTGGTCCAAATGTGTTTTCCAAATGAAAGATTTGGATATTTATTAAAGGATATTTGTAAACCGTTATAGAATATTATTTTCCCACCATTTTCATAGCGGCTTTCATTGAAGCAAGGGCCAAACACGGCGACGTCCTTATCCGATCTGCCATATGCTCATTTCGTATTTGTGAACCAGCGCAGTCAATAAACACTATCTCATTCCAACAATAACTACATGTTTGCTGGAAAAACTCATTAGAATTAATAAAACACAGGATTTCATTAACTGATAGCACAGACCGACGCAGAGAAAAATGAAAGAAAATCCGGAGTAAGTTAAACAAACAATGTTTTTAGCAATGGGCACTCATGTTGGAGAATATTTACCTGTTGTCGGAGCTGTCACCTTACTCGCACTTGTTTTGTTAGTTTGCATATTTGTCCATTATGTGATTTAAATGCTGCTTTTGCTCAGGCTAATCTGCTGAGCCTTTGCAAAAAAATCACCCAACATTCTGAATACTGGTGTACATATTAGTTCTAACGTGTTTTTCTTCCTACAGTAATGAAACACGAGTATGGTTAGATTTGAGATGTCCAAGATAAATTTCTTTCAAGATCATTTTCTTTCTTTTTTTCAGATCAACCCTGACTCCCAGAGCGACTTTGGAAGCTACAACTGTTCGGCCACCAACGGAATGGGCACAGAGTCCAAGGAGTTTCTCCTCATACAAGCAGGTAGGGATGTAGATTTGTAGAAAATACCAGTACCAGTGGCGGCCCAATCCCGTGCCGAGTCTGTGGGGGTGTACCCGGAATAAGATTTACCCATTGCTTTTTATGGCGTCTTCTTTCCTCTCAAAAACGTCTTTACAGGAGGGTCCAAAAGTCGGCTCTTGGCCCAGATGCTGTTTATGCTTTTTTTCTTTGGACCATTCTAGTTTAGCCGCTGTGGACTTCTGAAGGCACTCGTTAAGTGAATGGGGCTGGTGCAGCTAATGCATGCGTTCGATACTATTTACAGTCTATGTTACTGACATTTAACTCTTGGTTTTGAGGTGAGTGTCTCAATATTGTGTTTTTGTGTTTTGGTAAACAAGTCCTCAAACACAAGAACTAAATCCCTATCTCTTTTCATAAATCTAAATGTATCACAACCTGTTTAATGTACAAAGTCATATATTTTGTGCTTTTCACCATGTTACAATAATATTCCTCATCCAAACCAGACCTAGAGTGGTTTTAAAAAACTAAACCATCGCCTCTCAGTTAGTTAAGTGAATGTTTCGTTCTTATATTTAGATTTTTTTTTTTAACACATAGAGCCATTGGTCCATAAGGGGCTGATGACCAATGTCCATAAATGTTGATAAAGTCCATAAATGTCAATCATTGTCCTTGGACCCTCCTTCATTAGCAAGGTACGCGTTTAGCTATGTTTAACCTGCTTGTATATACATACAATAGTAAACATTCTCAGGATCCCATTTCAGGGTCAATATGAAAAGAAAATAGCCTCATCTTAGTTCTTTAAACATCAGACAAAGAATCCTCTTTGTCCTCTGGCGTGTTCTTTCCAAATCCCAAATCACAAATGACTCTGTGCTCCCGGGCCTCACTGTAATTGGACAGTGTGTAGAACCGGGATTTAACTCCATACAACGAGCCAAATTTACATCCAACCTCTGATCTAAATTGCTCCAAACTCCGGTGTGTGTTGATCTGCAGGTTTGAAAAGCTTCGATTGATATGCAAATAGTTGTGGACTCATTAGGCCAAGCCTTTTGTAAATAGTTCCCCGTAACAAGTTCCCACTGAGCGGCCGGCGCTGGAGCTCGAGCCATCAAAGGGCAGCTGCGGCTTCAAAACACGCTCCACTTGTTTCCGCCGTAAAACAATTAGTGCATTTGGCCATTAACGGTTGGAGCTGTTTCATTTGGATACATTTGCTAAACTTGTCTTTTTAGTCCTCGTCCGATGGTAATGAGGTGTCCAGCTGTTTGACACGCCGTTTTAAAGTTCAGTTTTTTACTGACAGTAGTTTTAATTAGTATTCCCGTTCAAGCTCTCAAAGAAAATACAATAATTAGTCGGACAAAGCATGTATTGTGCCAAAATCATGTGTCCGACAGATGTGTTGAAGCAAGTTGAATAAAGCAAATTAAAAACAGCTTGGATAAATGTGACAAAACAAATAATTGGAGTTAAATTTTTTGTCGCAAAATTCAGCACATTTTCACCTGTGGACAACTAATTAGTTTTGTTTGGTTCAGTGGTTCATTCTTTCATTCAGTTTCTCACAGTTCCCCATATTATTATTATTATTTTTTTTAAATGTCTGGTTAAGTCCGGTGGATCATTGCATTATTCTAAAAACGTTAAAAGCCTAAAGAAGGAGGACAGTAACATATTCAGCTCGTATTCATGACATCACATCTTTAGTGGATATTACTGCAAATATTATCGCATTTACTGTTGTTTATTATTGCATTTACTGTTTAAATCTGTTGTTGGCGAATTGATTTCCGAACAAGGTTGTTGTGAATTAGGAAATCAGAGCTGCGACCAATTCACGCAGCACCAGCCCCTCACTGACCCTCCTGCAGGTAAGGAGCCAACAAGAGATAACTGTTAAATTTATTTTATTTTCAAATTCAAATTACATACACAGTTAAGTACATAATAAGTCTCATTTTACATGAATGCGAAATGCAAACCTTCTGTGCTTTGATCAACAATCCACAAATGATCTGCAGGGTGCTCAACTTCAAAACTGGGTGTTGTCATGGAGATAGTAGCTTATCGGGTTTACAATGTGAAGCCTGTTAAAAGCAATAATATAAGATGTAATTCTCAAAAAACAAAGGGTAAGGAGAGCTGCGTGGTACAAGTGTGTAAAATTATTTAAAAGACAAGGTGCTCAATTGGAAGAGGGGTTTAACTTAGTAACCAAAAAATGTAGTTTTGACTTTCCAGGTAAAAGCAGGCCTGCCAAGC
The DNA here is from genome assembly GCA_964034765.1 of Knipowitschia caucasica. NCBI lineage: Eukaryota > Metazoa > Chordata > Actinopteri > Gobiiformes > Gobiidae > Knipowitschia > Knipowitschia caucasica. The sequence continues at coordinate 3,191,013 of OZ035833.1, forward strand.
TGGGCTGAAACGCGTTGGTGCGTATTTTAATCCACAGCGTGAGAAAATAAAGGCTTTTTAAACTTTTCTAAACTACTGACCACGAGTGCCCCTTATGGTTTGTGTGTCCGTGCTTGTGCTTGTGTGCAGAGGTGCCGTCCCCCCCGGAGGTCCACCAGGTGGAGCCCTTCTCCAGCTCGGCCACGGTGGAGTATGACGAGCCCGACTCTTCAGGGGGCGTGGCCATCCTCAAATACAGAGTGCAGTGGCGTCTGCCCGGGAGCACGTGGAACGCCCGCGACTACGAGGCCTCTGACGGTAAGAAACTAAGATAAGATAAACTTTATTACTGATACTGCTCTGCTACTGTTGTGAATATGTCACATGTTAGAGGTAGGAATACTGCTGAAGTGTCTGTAAGAAGATTTCAAAGGTTTGGCCAATTATTTGGTTTGGCTTTGGTAAGGCTCACATTTCAGAACCAGTTCTTTTGTTTTCTACTCTGGATATTTCCGGTTCCTGTAGCCAAAAACTGGTATCCGCCCCAGTTCAGACCAGAAAGGGAATACAAATATGTTCTGTTCAAATATTTACTCATTTTTAAAGGTAATTAATTGAGAAGGTAAACTAAACCTGGTCTTAACTGAAATATATATTGTTCAAAACTTTATTTGAAAAGCTAAAGAAATGTAACTGCTGGTTAACTTGACACAGCTCAGAACCAGAACTAGCCTCGTTCCAGAACCCACCTAGATCTTGCACAGAACCAGCCGGTTACCCGCCCTGAAATAGTATTGTATTGTAGAAATTCACTTTTACCCAAAAAATTCACCAATAAATCGTGAAACGGAACAACCCAGTGGCATTGCCAGGGTCTTTATGATCAGTTCCAATGTTACCAGGACTTACACTCTTGTTTTACACAGAGATTGGCAAACCTTTCGTCCTTCTAAAGTCTTTGTTGCAAGACTCCGAACGCTGGAGTCCTCTGGGAACATTGCCACGGTTCAAAAGAGTTTGTTTGACACACTGGCGTTGCATTTTGAAGCTGTAATCCTCCTCTCACTATCTCTGATCCTCCCTGAATTAGACCCTCAGTTTGCCACTTAGCCTCACGTTTTTGCTGAAAGCCAACCCACCGATGTTCCAACGAGGTTCAGGCTTTGATTTGCTGATTCAAGGTCAGCGTTCAGTGGAATCCCTCGAGACACATTAGCTTTATTAGCGCTAAGATGTCTTACGAGAGGATATTTGCTCTTACAGACTTGGATAGTTACTCGTGGCAGCCTGATTTGCGGTTGTTAGACAGCTGAAAGCATCACTGGGAGTTTAATTTGAATAAAAGTGTTTTAATTGGGGAGTAGTGAAAGGGGCTTGGAATGATTTTCAGAGGCTATACACGCATGCTGTTATTTTAAAATCAGTTCAAAGTTGTTGCGCTTCATCTGCCGGCTTTTTTCCCTTATGCAAATATGAAAAGACATGGAGGCAAAGTTGTCGAGAACATAGATGTGTTTCATTATTTAAATCACTGCCAATTTGTTTTAAACTTCCCTTTGGATGGACACATTCTTTGTTCAATCGCATATTTGGAAGGACTTTTTGATTCAACCTTTATATTGGCCTCAATTTATGGGAAACTCAAAGTGCTCAAAAAAAAAACAAGAAAGTTGAAGTCCTAAATGATCTTGTTTATGTGTCACTTCTGCAAATGTTGAAATGTTGATGGCATGATCGCAATTGTTGACTGGACTATAAAACCCTTGCCAAAATGTGTATAACCAAATCAGTTTGCTGTTATTATTTAAACTGTACATTAACTAGGTTGGTACCTATACAAAAATAATGACATAATCAATTCATTTAGTCCTAATTCACAAAAGCAGTCGTCTCAGAGGAATTGCCAACTTGCCAAAAGATAAGAGAATCAACCAATTACAGCATGGGAAATTAATTATAAAACAAACACATAGGAGCCATTTGTCAATAGGGACGACCAATGTCAGTAAATATTCATAAATTTCCCGGATCGCCATTGTCCTTAGACCCACAGGCTTCAGGAGGAACCTCAGGGAGACCCACAGTGAGAGATCATTTTGGGGATGGCAACGACCTAGCAACCAAAGAGCCAATCAGAAGGGGAGCTGCTTTGTTCCTGCTCATGCCATAGGTTGCTTTCTTGTTTTAGAAGTCTATTTCAGTTGGAGGGGAAGGCGCTAGTACCATTAAATAAGAAAGTAGCAACTTATCATATTCACAGTGTCATCTAGCCAACTTCAGCTTCGGACATTTAGTTGTATGTATGGTGCCGTGGAATCAGTATATCCCTTCCGAACAACTTCAAGATTGGTCTTCACAAATTGCCATGTCTATCTGTGTTGGATACAATTCTAAAGGTCACTCTTGTTACATTTGAAGAGTGAGTGACAGGAGTAACTCTTCTACATGAAAGTGGCTGCTGCTGTTATACCATTTAAGTTCGAGGCTGCTTCCATTTTCAGTCCGCGGCAAGTCCCGTCTTGAACACAGTGCGTTTGAGAGACAGGCCAAGCTAATTCCCCGCTGTCCCACTGCGCCTGCTCCTGTCGGCTGCCGAGGGAGGACTCTGTCTGAATATGACAGCTCTACTGACAGCAGCGATCCCAAAGAGAGGCCTGTCAAACATGTGCTATATATTAATAGAAGCTAACACTTACACTGGTACATGCTATATACTAATACAAGCTAAGACTCACACAGTACATGCTATATACTAATACAAGCCAACACTTACACCAGTACATGCTGTATACTACTTTAAAGGACGACTAAACACCTGTGCCCACCCTTACTCCGTCCACATTAACATAAAAAGGGCGTTGCCCGGATGACCAAGGGTCATTACTGCTTAAAGCATTAGTTACTTTACACACTAAGATAATTGTAGAGCTACACACCTGAACCTAAGCCACATTATCTCAGCGGTAGTGGCGGTCGACTGATGTAATATAATTTTAAACCACTAGATGTCGCCAGAATACTAACAAATATTCTTGGATGATTTTATACTGCAGGCGCAGAGAGACGGACGTCACACATACCAACTGAAGTCACACATAACTCCAGAGCCAATGGAGAGGCCAGGCACCAAATTCAAATGCAGTGCCACCAAAAATGTAGAGAGGGCGCCACACAAACGGTTTTAGGCTCAAAAATTAGATTTAATTTAATTTACACTAAAATGTCAAAAAAAAATGACCAGGACATGGAGAGATCACTATAGGAAACATAAAAAAAAGTTAATTTGGTGTTTAGTTGTCATAATACAAGCTAACATTCACACCAGTGCATGCTACACTGTTCTAACGTGACAGCTCTCAGTTGGTCCGCCGTTGCTTCCTACAGAAATGGCATACTTTCAGTCTGTTTGAGCAAGCTCTTTCCGGCTATGAGTTAGCTCTAATCGGCTTTTTCTGCACAAAGGCAAACACTGACCTCAGCACTTGGTCAGTCCATCCCACGATCTATGCTAATGCCATAGATCAATACTAACCCCAGCTCAATGAAGCCCGGCAGGAAGTGCCCGCATTCACTCACTCTGAAAAGTAAACTCTTCTCGCTCAGTAATCGTTTGTGTCATTTTGGCAAATTTGTTCTTTGTAAATCATGACCAATCGAATGATTTCATTCTCTGGGTTGAACTTCAGGTTGGCACCTTTCCCTGCTCCGGCAAGTAGGTCGCCCCATCATGACAAATGTCCATATAAGGAATTTGGCTCAAAACTTGCCAATATGGCCACTCTTCCAATCGCTACGGGTGATGTGGGCACTTGGTTATTCCACTCTTTCTACGGTCTGTACATTGACCTCCCATGTATATTTGCCCCTTTTCCAATGCTCCAACCCATTTGAACAAAAGCATAACATTGTGTATTTATAATGATGATGGATTAAAGATCAAATGTAGATAATTGTATGTTTGAAATGCTTATCTGTGACATTAAAATGATCAATATATACAAAAACATAATACAAAAACCCAGTAGAAAATAAAAAAATAAATACACATTGTAGACATCAATACTGTATCAAATAAAAGAAAATCAGAATGCTGTGTGGACACACTCTGTGGGTCTGGACTGCTTCGTCAGAGTAGTTGATCATCAGGCGAAACGATTCCTCTTTTTCTACACAAAAGATAGAAATGCAGCAGACGCATTAGTTATAACCATTTGTCCGATAAAGTGTCAAATTTCAAAAACGTGAAAAGGATGCATTACTCAAAAGTAAATTCAGCATAATGTATTCACTTTACAGCTTCTTTGTGATATAAATATGCATCAAATAGTTTAAGACCACAGAGGAAACAGCCTTTTGTCTTCTGCAGACGACGACTGCTCATTTCATGGATGAGGAATATGCAGAGTGTATGAGGAGCTTTTTCATTACTCCTGAATTTTCCTCCAATGTCTCCATGAGTTTGAGGTCATTCACATTTTGAATGCACAGAATTAGTCAAGCGAAAGGTGGAAGACTGACTGATAATAGTGTATTCAATTCAATTCATTCAACAGTAGTTATCGCGGAGGACTTTTCACAACCGTTAAAATTTGCCAAGACAGATCAGAGAGTTAAAACAATAAAACAGAAAACACATTGGTCTGGCAGATGACCAATGTCCATAAATGTTGATAAATGTCCATACATGTTGTTGAATGTTGAGTGTCCTGGATCAGACCCTCACAAAACTCTAACAGACCCTTCCTCGGCATGGAAAAACTCTAAACCCAGTGGGAAAAGTAAAAAAACGCAGGAAGTTCTACAGACAGACGGGATGTAGATCAGTCAGCAATAGATCATAAACCTAACCTTAACCATCTTACTCAGACCACCTTAACCCTAACCTTAACCATCTTACTCAGACCACCTTAACCCTAACCTTAAACATCTTACTCAGACCCACCTTAACCCTAACCTTAACCATCTTACTCAGACCACCTTAACCCTAACCTTAACCATCTTACTCAGACCACCTTAACCCTAACCATCTTACTCAGACCACCTTAACCCTAACCTTAACCATCTTACTCAGACCACCTTAACCCTAACCTTAACCATCTTAGTCAGACCCACCTTAACCCTAACCTTAACCATCTTACTCAGACCACCTTAACCCTAACCTTAACCATCTTAATCAGACCACCTTAACCCTAACCTTAACCATCTTACTCAGACCACCTTAACCCTAACCATCTTACTCAGACCACCTTAACCCTAACCTTAACCATCTTACTCAGACCACCTTAACCCTAACCTTAACCATCTTACTCAGACCACCTTAACCCTAACCTTAACCATCTTACTCTGACCACCTTAACCCTAACCTTAACCATCTTACTCAGACCACCTTAACCCTAACCTTAACCATCTTACTCAGACCACCTTAACCCTAACCTTAACCATCTTACTCAGACCCACCTTAACCCTAACCTTAACCATCTTACTCAGACCACCTTAACCCTAACCTTAACCATCTTACTCAGACCACCTTAACCCTAACCTTAACCATCTTACTCAGACCACCTTAACCCTAACCTTAACCATCTTAGTCAGACCCACCTTAACCCTAACCTTAACCATCTTACTCAGACCACCTTAACCCTAACCTTAACCATCTTACTCAGACCACCTTAACCCTAACCATCTTACTCAGACCACCTTAACCCTAACCTTAACCATCTTACTCAGACCACCTTAACCCTAACCTTAACCATCTTACTCAGACCACCTTAACCCTAACCTTAACCATCTTACTCTGACCACCTTAACCCTAACCTTAACCATCTTACTCAGACCACCTTAACCCTAACCTTAACCATCTTACTCAGACCACCTTAACCCTAACCTTAACCATCTTAGTCAGACCCACCTTAACCCTAACCTTAACCATCTTACTCAGACCACCTTAACCCTAACCTTAACCATCTTAATCAGACCACCTTAACCCTAACCTTAACCATCTTACTCAGACCACCTTAACCCTAACCATCTTACTCAGACCACCTTAACCCTAACCTTAACCATCTTACTCAGACCACCTTAACCCTAACCTTAACCATCTTACTCAGACCACCTTAACCCTAACCTTAACCATCTTACTCAGACCACCTTAACCCTAACCTTAACCATCTTACTCAGACCACCTTAACCCTAACCTTAACCATCTTACTCAGACCACCTTAACCCTAACCTTAACCATCTTACTCAGACCACCTTAACCCTAACCTTAACCATCTTACTCAGACCACCTTAACTATCTTACTCAGACCACCTTAACCCTAACCTTAACCATCTTACTCAGACCACCTTAACCCTAACCTTAACCATCTTACTCAGACCACCTTAACCCTAACCTTAACCATCTTACTCAGACCACCTTAACCCTAACCACAACCATCTTACTCAGACCACCTTAACCCTAACCTTAACCATCTTACTCAGACCACCTTAACCCTAACCTTAACCATCTTACTCAGACGCCTAAAACTTAACCAGTCACCACTTAAGGACTTATTAGTCTAAAACTAATTCGAAAGTAGGATTGTTTCTTCCGGTTTTGTCCCAATTCCGTATATGATCTAGTGCCGACCGAAGTAGATCCAGGACTCAGACTACAGAACGTGGACAAGCGCGAGGGGGTGTAGCCCACGCGTCGGGCAGGGCAGTCCGTCGGTGCAGATGGAGGAAGCCGGGGTCAGGGATCCCATCATCACATCAGAGTGTTTTGGATTGGATAGAGCTGTATCAAAAATTGTCTAATCGCAACTAATCAAAGTTTTTCAATAATTGTCAACTTAATAACTGATAATTGAATTGTTAATTGGTCAAAATATACAAACTTCAACCAATGTAAGTGCTGTGAGATGGGATTTTAAGACTCAAACAGCAATAATTCCAAAAACAATTAATGCCTGAATGTATCAATGTAATTATACATTGGGTTTGTCTGGAAATATTAGCTATAAAAAGGTCTTCTGGGGCTCCACTTAAAATGTTTTAGTGTAATTTTGTCATGTCCTGTTCTGTGTTTTATTTTGAAATCCCCATTACTTGTTCATGTCCCTAATTTACTTCCTGTTTCCTGATTACTGCCCCACCCTTGATGTGCCTCACCTGTGTCCTGGTGAATATTAGTTTGCCCCGTCCCAATACTCGCACTTCCACCCTCGCGCCCCTCATTTGCGCGTTCCCGATAAAGTGTGCGAGTGCGTAGGGTGTCCCAATTCTCCAGGGAGGTCTTTGGCCCCGCCCCCTTTGAGCCCCTGATCCACACTTCGCCGTAGCCTGCATCTATGCGCACTCTGGCGAAGGATATTGCCCATAATTCTTTGCGGTACACACCAAAACGTCGGGAAAATGCATTTAAATATACATTTTGAAATATATATGCAGTATGTGTGTAAATAAGTTTTGCAATGTTACTTGGAAAGAAGCATAAACGTCTGATGAAGAATTACGAACATTGCGTTTTAACAATTTAATAACTTTTTAAAACAAGCGTTTATATAACATTCAATTTAAACTTTACACTTAGTACAATAATCTTAGAATGTATAAAAACTGACCAGATAGTTAGTTACCCACATTTAACTTAAAATTATACAGCTATCTCTAATTAAAAACAACTAATATACATGTATTTTAACGTGTGTGAAGCAATTCATTTTGTTTCCCAAAGGGTCAGACAAAATTACCTTTAATGTTTATAAAGTTTAGGTCTGAAAATGACCATCTCTTGACGAGTCGATGACGTAAAATGCACACTTCGTAGAGGTGTGTAGGGTGCAGTGTGCGTATTGGGATTGGGCCTTTGTTTCCTCTTTGCCTCATTGCCAGATTGTCTTGTCCACTGGTATTTGTGTCCAGTCTGTTTTTTGTGTTTTTTGTCTGGATATTAAAACTTCATAACTGTCTCTTGACTTTGGGTCTGTTTTTGAGCCGCTAGCCTGACAAATGTAGGTAAATATCACGGCTTCGTTCTAAGAATCAAAGGAATAATCACTAGATCACTCAAATACGCTGTTTCTACTGTTCTAACTGTTTCTGTTCAAGTAAGCCTCACTTTTGACATTTTGACGTGTAGAGTCTTTAATGAGGCAGGTGTGTTAGTACCAGGGTGTCCTGGTGGCTGAGTGGTTAGCACCTTCACCTCTCAACTACAGGGTTCTGAGTACGAATCCTAGTTGGAGCACAAGCAGAAATGTAAACTTTATTGCAATCACTTGAGTTACTTGGTAATATCAAGTAAAGGATGTACTCGAGGAATTCAAGTGGAGTTAATACGCAATTTATTTCCAAGGTTTTTTCAAGTAAACTTTACTTGTCAGGGTATGGATTAAGGGGAAGAAAATGGATGTACTGTATTTTTGGCCTTTAATCAGCTTTTTCATACAGATACAACAACTCAGTAAAAGAGAAAGGCTTTTGGCCACAAATCTGTTGATCCATGTATTGTTTACTAAAGCTATAAAATTATAAAAAACATAAACGTATCTATTGGAATGGGAAAATCATTTCAATGTATATATCTGTTTTCTAGTATCTAATAAAAAAGTTAAAAAACAATTGATTTTCAAGCACACTCTGAGATAAAATTCTAAAATACAAGCAATGTTTTGACAAGCACTTACTACAAAAATCTGTCCTTACCATTTCTTTTCAGATCTGAGCAAAATCATCATCACCGGACTCAAACCGGAGACCGCCTACGAGCTGCGCATGTCGGCCGTCAACGGCAAAGGGGAGGGCGAGAGCAGCCCGCCGGTCAGCTTCAAGACCGAGCCTGTCCGTGAGTACCAAGCCCCGCCCCCTGTCCCGTACGGCCTGCGCACCCCCACCCCCCAATTATACAGTTTTGAGCTCTGGATGGGACGGGAATGCTGTGTGTGTTGACTCTCCTTTATACATGTGCTTTGCTCCGAATGTTTGATCCTAGCATTGAATAACCCTAATTATTTTGTCATCATACTTTGCGTTTTAGCTTGCACTGCAGCCACGTCGAGTTGGGTGGAATTCTTTTCTTTTCTGTACAGTTGGAATGTCTAACTTTTTATGCGTACATATTGGAAACGGGAAATGCAAACACAGTTCACCAAAGTAGTATTCATGGAAGTCATTGTGTCAGTTGGATGTGTGTGTCGAGTGCAGGTTGTGGATGGCTGCTTTAACAAACTAGTTCTTAAAGGGGACATAACCCGATCCTGTTTTTTATAATATAGTAAGATATTCTAAGACTCTATATGAAATGTTTGGTCTTATCAATGCTTTCAATTGAACTAAAACAATTGACAGAAGAAAAAGAAAACGCGCAACTCCTCCTTCTGTCTCCTTATGTCTCTTAGTCCCGCCCCTTTCAGGAAGTGTCAGTGAAAATGCTCCCGTCAATGGCCCCACTACTCCGCTTGCGATTATATTGGGTTTTCCTTAATGACAGGCGAGGCAGGTGAACGCTCTACATGTCACAGATTCAGAAAAATGAGTGCGCCTAGTATTCTTTTGATCGATTGAATAGATTTCATTCTACATTTGACCAAAACAACGCTCTAGTGATGCCGCTGGAGAAAAACACATTTTCATTCAAAGATTCATTAAACCTTTTTGCAGCTTGTTTAAGTCTATGTACGGTTAAAAAAAAAAAAAAAAAAAAATTTATTCAATTATAAATATCTCATTCCCGGTGTAAGAAACAGGAAGTTACAAATTTGGACGCGACAGGTGAACCGTGTTGTAGCTGTCACGGCGTGGATTTAGTGTTTTATCTTTTACGTTGGCTCTGTGGTTTTGTTTTACTTTTACTTCCCGTTCTGTTCCCCGGTTGATTGTCGGCCCCGCCCTGATGCGTTTTACCGGTGTCTCTGTGTCTATATGTACCTGTGTCTGTATGTACCTGTGCTCCTCCCCCAATTATCTTTGTTTGCCTGTGTATTTTCCCGTTTTTTGTTGTTGTATGTTTTTAACTTGGACATTTATTTTATCATCTTCATTAAATTATTATTTTGCATTCCTTCATTGTGAGTCCACCTTAATCTCACCACGTGACAATAGCAAAGGGTCAACAGTAAATAGATACACACTCGGCAAGAAGGTCCTGGGTTCGAATCCCGGTCAGGACAGGACCTTTCTGAGTGGAGTTTGCATGTACTCCCTGTGTCTGCGTAGGTTCCCTCCGGGTGCTCCAGTTTTCCCTACCTCTAAAAACATGTTTAATGCCTCCTGTACAGCAACCTCACTCCCATCTGTGTGTGGAGTGAGCGGATAAATGCCCAAAAAGAAAACGGTTGTAAAGTGCTCTGTGACTCTGGTCTGTGAAAGGCGCTAAATATGTAAAGATTACTTACTTTCTCAGATTATAAAGTAGAAAAAGTACACATTACTTTTTGAATTCCTACTCAAATCCAGCCATTGCAGTCTGGTCATATCAAATCCTACGGGAGGAACACAAATCTACAATCTTTACAACATAAACACATAATTAACACTGGCTTTCGTTCATACGTCGTTACTGAAGCCGCCCGGGGAAAACATTATGTGCTTGTGTTTTGAAAATGCCAACAGTAATTTGATATACAAGCTGCTACAAGTCCTTCTGTCGACTGGAACGACTCCAAAAAGCACATTGAATCAAATGTAATCAGCAAATCGAGGGCCAATTAAGTAATGAAATGTTCTGTTAGTGTCGGGGCCAAAAACTCCAGTTAAATTTTCTGAATCAAACGCAAAGGAGAGGTTGCCCCACGCAGCGGCCGACGCGATTATCTGCTGAAATGTCCCGTACAGAAGAAAAACACAGAATAAAAGCAAATTAAATGGATTGTTTTCAGTTTCGCTGCAAACCTAATGTGAAGAATGAGGAATGTGTGAGACGGCGAGGGGTGGTTTTGGATTTCAATGGAACTGTGAGGAATAATATGGCAATTTAACAGTGCGGTGAAAGATCTCAATATTGTGTGACTTTTAAAGCGCTCCAGTCATTTTTCTTTTCACAAATTGGTGCAAAATTGTGGAATATTTCACACTTTTGCACGACGTTGACTCAATTCAGTATTTAAGCTGAGATCGTTTTACTTTGTACCGCTGCATTTTGGAACTTATTTTTTACTGGAGATTCTTTTTATGTAAAGTTAAAGCTGGGGTACCTCACTGTAGTCACTTTGTCAGCCCGGGCCTTAGCTTCTGATTGACGTGTTGCAATGATCAATGTCCAAAACTTGATATAATTAAGGTGATTTAATGAATTTAATAGTTCCACAGGTTCCATAAGATTTATCCATTGAACGAATCACCAAAAAGCAAATAAGTACGACAGGTAAAATCAAAATGCAGTAGTGCAGTCAAAAACTGTATGACAGGTGTCTCCAACCTGTTTCACCCAGAGAGCTACTTTCCCGAGATGATAAAGGCAGAGAGCTACTCCTTTAAGCCGCCCTGAGATAAAAATGGTGATATATTGGTTTATCAGAGCATATTTGTTAGTAGTGACAAAGTAGTTGATTCTATTCATTTCTAAATCCTTTGGCGAGCTACCTGGAAGAGGATGGCGAGCTACAGGTTGGAGACCAGGCCAACTCCACCCAGAGGTGCGCCCTCATGTGGACATTTAAGGCAGTGCAACTAAATCAAAACCTCCCACACAAACTGAAGAAATTAATGTAGCACTAAAAATACTATTAGTTAAACTTATAATAGCCCCAAAAATTAGGACAATAGTAGGTAACTAAATTGGCCACAACAATCACTTTCAGACCACAACAATGGAACTATGTAATAAAATCTAACTCTCACTCACGTTGGTTCTTTTACTATATATTTTTGGCCCAAAGGCTCTTCCTATATTCAAAAGATAAATGTTTTCTAATAAGATGACGACAGCATGTTGTGGTCTGAATTGAACAATTTTTAGAAACATTTCTGTTGGAGAAAATAAAATAAAAACAATTAATAAACCAAAAAGTTAGGTACCCACGCTTTAAAAAATTAGCTTTTATAGATTTTTTTTAAATTACTTACCAGTCACCATTGAGATCCTTCATGCAAATCTTCTGCCCAGATAAAATAAAAATCTACATTTTCATTTAAAATTTTGAAAACGCAAACAAATAATACACAAGGATCAGCTGGGGAGCATTTTTTAGCCTTCATACGTAATTATTATACTATTTATATTATTTCACATTCTTAAATGCCAAAAATAATGCATAATATTTCTTCAAGTCGTTAAAAAGAAGGAGAAGAGGAGAGAGGGGAACAAGGCATGACCGGTGGACAGGCAGACCCCCAGCCACACATCAACAATCTGCTGCTGCTGCTTTGATAAATACAGATCAGAATTCAAGTCATTTCTCTGCATCTGTGTGTTTTCCGCTGTCACCGATTCGCGTTTGCTCTTTGGTCGGAGGAATCTCATATTTGTGAATCTGGGCGTGTGAGCGGGAGGTGACAGGTGGCGTTTGCTCTTGTGGACAAGCACCTGGGCGTGAGGGCTGTCAGCGGCGTTTTTACATCGCAACATAAATGCAGTGTTGTAAACGGCGCACACAAAGCCGATGTTTACAGAAAGTCTAGGTTTGAGTTCTGAAAAGGCAGTGACTGTGGTGTTTGTGATGGACTCGGGGATGGAGGGTTATTTTGTCACTTTATGCTATTTTATGCTACTATCACTTTACTGCACTGCTACATGTCTATTGTGTGAACCTAATGTTTACCTACTGTGTGAACCTCATGTGTATATGCAGTTTTAATTTCAAGATTTGAATGACATAGTGTACTTGTACAGTATATAGCAGTACTTTTAAGAAATGTAATTTATTTTCTATCTTTATCATTCTACTTTTACTTTTATAACTTGTTTGCGCCAAGAACCAAAGCGATTTTCCAGTTTGTGACTTCCGGTTACTCACAATGGCAACAAAAAGAATTCTGAATTGAGTCCTTAGCGCCAGAATTCTGAAACTACTTGAACTCCCTAAACCGTCATTTTGACTGCTCCCATTCAATTCTGAGAAATATCCCCAAAGAATGTTTAGTTTTTCACCAAATTCACACCAAAAAGTATATTATGTTTTTTTTTTTTTTTACCTTTACTCACTTTTAATAAGTGCTAAAACTGGTCACCGCAACTGAACTACGGCAAAGAAAGGCTAATGCTAATACTTCTGACGGTAAACAGTGCGTTGCTACGGTAACCAGCGCTTGGTTTTCTCTCACATTTCAAAAGTAAAGGATAATTTCATGAACAAATGTTGACTTTGAAATAAACTACATAAAGTCACGAAGTAATGAAGACCAAGAATGTACACAACACGAGTAACATACACTAAGTACAGCAAAACTAAAAACTGACAAATCGACTGCTCTCACTGATTATGAGAATATTGACTCGTTTTAGAACTTAAAGTATGGATTATCCCAACGACCACCCTCTCCTCACAGTGGACCGTTCTGCTGAAATAAAGGCACAATGTCGCAAATGTATTTACTGCATATAGCACGTTTGAAACAGGAGAGAATATCAGAGTGATTCACAAAAACGGCGTGATTAAGAAAAGAAACATGTCTCAAGAAAACTTTGAAGGGTACGATCGTCCAAACAAGTCGACCTTCAGTTTAGTCTTAAAGAAGCCAGATAGTGTTCCCTTTACAAGGAGCATCATGGGAGGCTCTGAGGATGGTTAGGGTTAGTGCCTGTGCGAACATTTGAAATTTTTGAGAATGGCTCCACTTGCCTCAAACAGCATTGCTTCATATCAGAGTTTTAGTTTTATAAATCTCAACATTGTCTTTATCCAATTTACACATTTGTCCGTTGATGAATTTGTCGTTTATTTCAACAAGCATGAATAGAAAACACCTAAAATAATGGTTTTCTTCTTTAACTCATCAACTGCCAGCCGTTTTTGATGATTTCACTGATTCTCAAGATCCACAGAATATTATCTCCTAAGACTATGTGAAATGTGAAACCAGATTCTGAAAGACTGGATTGTCTAATTTTATCAGCAAAAATAAGTTTGTTTTTAGCTATTTTTATTGTCCTGTAATCCCCGGTCGAATAGAGGGTGTCAGACAAATACGTCAATGGCTGTCAATGAGTTAATGGTATTTTAATTAAATTATAGCTGGGGTACCTTACATTTTTTGTTCCATAATTGTTGTTTTGCTTATCCCAACAGAGCGAGTCTTGAATGGTTCTTTTAAAGTTAGGCAACCAAGTTAAAATAAAAAAATAAATAAATAAATAAACCATTTCAATGATTCAGGTCTGTTTTGTATTTCAGGACCGCTCCTTTGTGGGTCCAATACAATACTGTAGTTGCTGAAGTGCTCTTAAAATCACACCATTTCTGTTGGAGAAAAGGCCGACATGAGGAGCTGGGAAGTTTAACCATTTCGCTAAAAAGGCTTTAAATTGGTTTGAAGTGGAACGTTCATATAAAGTGGGATTCTTCAACTCAATTCAATTCTATTCATTCTTGTATCGCCCTAAATCACAACAGTAGTTTTCTCATAGGTCTTTACAAAACCGTCGAAAAAACACAAGAAATGCAATAATAAAAACACTTAAAGCCATTGGAACATAAGAGGCAGAGACCAATGTCCATAAAAGTTGTTGATTGTGGAGGATTAGGGCTGTACGATATATCGAAAAAATATCAAAATCGCGATATTTGTGCGTGCAATATCCATATCGAAAATATGCGTGATAAAAAAATTGTCTGCCATTGCCCTGTTAAGACGTCAAATGCGTTTTTTGCTATATTCATGTTCCCAGATGTCTATCATATCTATAATGTATGGGATTAGCTGTAGAGCATATTTTATCGAGCCAGCAGGGGGCACCAGCGCTGCCTCTGGATGTTTTCTCTGCTTTTTGTCTGAGACTGGTGATTTCAGTAAAATACAAAATTCTTTTTGCTGATGAAAGTAGACAGTCCATTCTTTCAGAATCTGGTTTCGGATATTCATAGTACACAATATTTTGTGGGTCTTTAAAAATCAATAAGAATCATCATGAAAGGCTGGCAATATGGGAGTAGTTGTTCTGAAATAGGCTGCAGGCAATGAGTTAAAGACAACAAAACAGACACATCAACATCCAACAAACAAACAAAAAGTAAATAAATATATGAATTATATTTCATTAATGTTTTTGGTATTCGTCTCTTGCGTTTCAATGCAGATTGCAATTTCAGGTGAAAGAAAAAAATATCGCAATAATATCGTTATCGCAATACTAAAAACTCATATCAAATATCGCACTAATTTCCGATATCGTGCAGCCCTATGGAGGATGGTTGTGTTCCTGATGTGGTTGTTCTAAGATAATGCTTGTCTGTTTTCAGTTCAGATTAATAAGATGTTGATCGTTGGGGGTTTTAGGACTAGTACAGAAGTAAAGAAGAACCAAGCGGCAAAACTCAAAATAAAGTCCCATTGCAACAAGATAAGATAAACTTTATTGATCTCACAATGGAGAAATTAACAAATGTTCGCTGAAATTGACAAACGGACTCTGATATTTACAAGTGTCGCAGAATACACTCATTATTATTATTACTACTGTATATACAGAGTACAAAGACGCTTTTATTTTATTTTATTTTTTATTTTTTTTGTATGTATGTATTATGAATTGCCATGACACTGGATTTGACAACAAAGTTCGAAATAAAAAAGATTGATATTGCAAGGTTCCAATTCAGAAGCAGCTGAAGGAAACTGAATAGTAAACTAGATTTTTATTATTTCTATACTCTAAACTAAAACAGGTTGAATAATGCATAACGAATGTTTTTGGATCCGTTTTTTTTTTCTGACACAAATATCATGCTCCGTGGTACTAGCTAACTGTTGACGTTAGCTAGTTCTCTTCAATAACAAATACAAAGCTCCTTTTATGACCAAACCTTCTTAACCATAACCTCAAGAAGCATTGGATTCCCAACTCTTTGGGAATCTGTCAAAAGCTGTTGATTAGTTTTACTTTGGCTGCAGTTTACGACAGAGCACTGTTTTTGTTGTTTCCATTCATTCTCAGACATAATGTTCTTGCTGTTTTGTATAGTGTGTCGCTATGGTAACCGTCTCTGGCTCAGTCAAAAATGACGAAAGCGCTGTAGTCAAAACTGCAGCCGAGTTTTGCCTCTTGTTATCCATCCTCTTTGCTGTTGCTATGACCCTCATTAGAAAAGCACATATTTTTCTATCCAACTGTGCACCTTACGACCACTGGAAGAAGCACGAGTGTAAAGCATTGTGCGGCTGATTTTCCTGATCGCCGCTCGGAGGAGTCTCATAAGTGATTAATCGTCGTGACAACCGCCATCATTACCATATCAGGCGCCTGACGTAACGTCAGTGCTGTGGCGTTTCATGTGTTCCATACGCTCCGTGCGTTAATGATGATGATAACACAGGGAGTTCTTTGACAGTTATAGACAATTTACAAGGTTAATATTAAACAAAAATAAAGCGTCACAATTAAGTATATTAACAATTTAATAAGCCAGTAAATGGAAATAATTCTTAAAAAGTCAATTCAATAATTAAATGTACGTTGAATTATTTAAATGTACAATTACAACTAATGTTTTGCCTTTGTCCCGCCTTCTCTGTTTGACGAGTGACTGACAGTCCCAAAATAGAATAACGAAATGTGCCATAAAATCCTGAAATCAGTGTTTGTTGATAATTAATCATGTATTGATTTTTTTATTTTAATGAATTATTTATTTGTTGATGTTTTACCTCATTATATATTCCTTCATTACACATTTAGATAATTTAATGTGCATTTCATTATTGTATTGACTATTTCAAATACGTTTCTAATATTGTATTTACTGTATATATGTATAGGCACTCACTATTAGCGAGAGTGCCAACCACTCAGCTACTGTGCTGCCCGAATCCAACACTAACTCTCATCCTCACTGACAAAGCAGCAGAATGATCCCGCGACCCACTGGTTGAGAACCACTGACCTAAGTGTTTCCTCTGTTCTCTTCTTCTCTTGAATCTCCTGAAAGTAGTATGTTCAGTTGTGTGGTTTAGTCAGAAGTGTGTGAATGTGTGTGATGTGTGTGAATGTGTGTTGTGTTGTGATGTGTGTGTGTGTTGTGATGTGTGTGAATGTCTGTTGTGATGTGTGTGTGAATGTGTGTTGTGATGTGTGTGTGTGTTGTGATGTGTGTGAATGTGTGTTGTGATGTGTGTGAATGTGTGTTGTGATGTGTGTGAATGTGTGTTGTGATGTGTGTGTATGTGTGTTGTGATGTGTGTGTGTGTTATGATGTGTGTGAATGTGTGTTGTGATGTGTGTGTGTTGTGATGTGTGTTGTGTTGTGATGTGTGTGTGTGTGTTGTGAATGTGTGTTGTGATGTGTGTGAATGTGTGTTGTGATGTGTGTGAATGTGTGTTATGATGTGTGTTGTGATGTGTGTGAATGTGTGTTGAGATGTGTGTGAATGTGTGTTGTGATGTGTGTGTGAATGTGTGTTGTGATGTGTGTGAATGTGTGTTGTGATGTGTGTGAATGTGTGTTGTGATGTGTGTGAATGTGTGTTGTGATGTGTGTGAATGTGTGTTGAGATGTGTGTGAATGTGTGTTGTGATGTGTGTGAATGTGTGTTGTGATGTGTGTGAATGTGTGTTGTGATGTGTGTGTATGTGTGTTGTGATGTGTGTGTATGTGTGTTGTGATGTGTGTGTATGTGTGTTGTGATGTGTGTGAATGTGTGTTGTGATGTGTGTGAATGTGTGCTGTGAATGTCTGTGTATGTGTGTGAATGTGTGTTGTTGTGAATGTGTGTTGTGATGTGATGTGTGTGAATGTGTGTTGTGATGTGTGTGAATGTGTGTTGTGATGTGTGTGAATGTGTGTTGTGATGTGTGTGAATGTGTGTGAATGTGTGTTGTGATGTGTGTGAATGTGTGTTGTGATGTGTGTGAATGTGTGTGAATGTGTGTTGTGATGTGTGTGAATGTGTGTTGTGATGTGTGTGAATGTGTGTTGTGATGTGTGTGAATGTGTGTTGTGATGTGTGTGAATGTGTGTTGTGATGTGTGTGAATGTGTGTTGTGATGTGTGTGAATGTGTGTTGTGGTTGCCGTGTGCTAATCTCATCACACTATTCCGTATTACTCGGGCTGAAGACCCGCCCTGTTCCCACTCCGTTGTGTTTTCACTCATCCCATTTGACATGCGCTTGTGTTGTTCCATGCTCTGCTGCCTCCTCTGGTGCTACGCTGCCACTGCACCCTGAGCGTGGGACTCTCTGCTCCATCTCCAGTGACTGTTCAATCGCATGCATTTATGTTGTCATGATTGTGTTTCTTTCTCTGCATTTGCCTGAAATCCTTTTGGTTTTTTTGAATTTCAAACGACAAAGTGCAGAGCTCACCACATCCTTCACCCAGAGCCTACTGCAGTCGTCCAATGCTGAGATCCAGACCCGCAATGTGTGTTTTGGACAATGTTTTGAGAATGGTGTGTTGGGAAATGTTATGTGTACAGCGGCGCTTCCCAAAGTGGGGTCTGGAAACACGATTGGGGAAATAATTCAGGGAAAAACGTTGCAGACCGTGCGCCTCATAGACACATAGTTTATTAGGCCACATGTTAAAATGTAAAGAGCGCCCCTACTGAGGTGGGGGCGCTGGAGGCTGAGGTGGGGGCGCTGGAGGCTGAGGTGAGGGCGCTGGAGGCTGAGGTGGGGGCGCTGGAGACTGAGATGGGGGTGCTGGAGGCTGAGGTGGGGGCGCTGGAGGCTGAGGTGGGGGCGCTGGAGGCTGAGGTGGGGGCGCTGGAGGCTGAGGTGGGGGCGCTGGAGGCTGAGGTGGGGGCGCTGGAGGCTGAGGTGGGGGCGCTGGAGGCTGAGGTGGGGGTGCTGGAGGCTGAGGTGGGGGCGCTGGAGGCTGAGGTGAGGGCGCTGGAGGCTGAGGTGAGGGCGCTGGAGGCTGAGGTGAGGGCGCTGGAGGCTGAGGTGGGGGCGCTGGAGGCTGAGGTGGGGGCGCTGGAGACTGAGATGGGGGTGCTGGAGGCTGAGGTGGGGGCGCTGGAGGCTGAGGTGGGGGCGCTGGAGGCTGAGGTGAGGGCGCTGGAGGCTGAGGTGGGGGTGCTGGAGGCTGAGGTGGGGGCGCTGGAGGCTGAGGTGGGGGCGCTGGAGGCTGAGGTGAGGGCGCTGGAGGCTGAGGTGGGGATGCTGAAGGCTGAGGTTGGGGCGCTGGAGGCTGAGGTGGGGGCGCTGGAGGCTGAGGTTGGGGCGCTGGAGGCTGAGGTGGGGGTGCTGGAGGCTGAGGTGGGGATGCTGAAGGCTGAGGTTGGGGCGCTGGAGGCTGAGGTGGGGGCGCTGGAGGCTGAGGTGGGGGCGCTGGAGGCTGAGGTGAGGGCGCTGGAGGCTGAGGTGGGGGCGCTGGAGGCTGAGGTGGGGGCGCTGGAGGCTGAGGTTGGGGCGCTGGAGGCTGAGGTGGGGGCGCTGAAGGCTGAGGTGAGGGCGCTGGAGGCTGAGGTGGGGGCGCTGGAGGCTGAGGTGAGGGCGCTGGAGGCTGAGGTGGGGGCGCTGGAGGCTGAGGTGAGGGCGCTGGAGGCTGAGGTGGGGGCGCTGGAGGCTGAGGTGAGGGCGCTGGAGGCTGAGGTGGGGGCGCTGGAGGCTGAGGTGGGGGCGCTGGAGGCTGAGGTGAGGGCGCTGGAGGCTGAGGTGGGGGCGCTGGAGGCTGAGGTGGGGGCGCTGGAGACTGAGGTGGGGGCGCTGGAGGCTGAGGTGCGGGCGCTGGAGGCTGAGGTGGGGGCGCTGGAGGCTGAGGTGCGGGCGCTGGAGGCTGAGGTGCGGGCGCTGGAGGCTGAGGTGAGGGCGCTGGAGGCTGAGGTGAGGGCGCTGGAGGCTGAGGTGGGGGCGCTGGAGGCTGAGGTGAGGGCGCTGGAGGCTGAGGTGGGGGCGCTGGAGGCTGAGGTGGGGGCGCTGGAGGCTGAGGTGGGGGTGCTGGAGGCTGAGGTGGGGGCGCTGGAGGCTGAGGTGGGGGCGCTGGAGGCTGAGGTGAGGGCGCTGGAGGCTGAGGTGCGGGCGCTGGAGGCTGAGGTGGGGGCGCTGGAGGCTGAGGTGAGGGCGCTGGAGGCTGAGGTGGGGGCGCTGGAGGCTGAGGTGAGGGCGCTGGAGGCTGAGGTGAGGGCGCTGGAGGCTGAGGTGAGGGCGCTGGAGGCTGAGGTGAGGGCGCTGGAGGCTGAGGTGGGGGCGCTGGAGGCTGAGGTGCGGGCGCTGGAGGCTGAGGTGAGGGCGCTGGAGGCTGAGGTGAGGGCGCTGGAGGCTGAGGTGGGGGCGCTGGAGGCTAAGGTGGGAGTGCTGGAGGCTGAGGTGGGGGCGCTGGAGGCTGAGGTGAGGGCGCTGGAGGCTGAGGTGCGGGCGCTGGAGGCTGAGGTGGGGGCGCTGGAGACTGAGGTGGGGGCGCTGGAGGCTGAGGTGGGGGCGCTGGAGGCTGAGGTGAGGGCGCTGGAGGCTGAGGTGGGGGCGCTGGAGGCTGAGGTTGGGGCGCTGGAGGCTGAGGTGGGGGTGCTGGAGGCTGAGGTGAGGGCGCTGGAGGGTGAGGTGGGGGCGCTGGAGGCTGAGGTGGGGGCGCTGGAGGCTGAGGTGGGGGCGCTGGAGGCTGAGGTGGGGGCGCTGGAGGCTGAGGTGCGGGCGCTGGAGGCTGAGGTGGGGGCGCTGGAGACTGAGGTGGGGGCGCTGGAGGCTGAGGTGGGGGCGCTGGAGGCTGAGGTGAGGGCGCTGGAGGCTGAGGTGGGGGCGCTGGAGGCTGAGGTGGGGGCGCTGGAGGCTGAGGTTGGGGCGCTGGAGGCTGAGGTGGGGGGCTGGAGGCTGAGGTGAGGGCGCTGGAGGGTGAGGTGGGGGCGCTGGAGGCTGAGGTGGGGGCGCTGGAGGCTGAGGTGGGGGCGCTGGAGGCTGAGGTGGGGGCGCTGGAGGCTGAGGTGGGGGCGCTGGAGGCTGAGGTGCGGGCGCTGGAGGCTGAGGTTGGGGCGCTGGAGGCTGAGGTGGGGGCGCTGGAGGCTGAGGTGGGGGCGCTGGAGGCTGAGGTGAGGGCGCTGGAGGCTGAGGTTGGGGCGCTGGAGGCTGAGGTGGGGGCGCTGGAGGCTGAGGTGGGGGCGCTGGAGGCTGAGGTGCGGGCGCTGGAGGCTGAGGTTGGGGCGCTGGAGGCTGAGGTGGGGGCGCTGGAGGCTGAGGTGGGGGCGCTGGAGACTGAGGTGGGGGCGCTGGAGGCTGAGGTGGGGGCGCTGGAGGCTGAGGTGGGGGCGCTGGAGGCTGAGGTGAGGGCGCTGGAGGCTGAGGTGGGGGCGCTGGAGGCTGAGGTGCGGGCGCTGGAGGCTGAGGTGGGGGCGCTGGAGGCTGAGGTGAGGACGCTGGAGGCTGAGGTGGGGGCGCTGGAGGCTGAGGTGAGGGCGCTGGAGGCTGAGGTGGGGGCGCTGGAGGCTGAGGTGAGGGCGCTGGAGGCTGAGGTGGGGGCGCTGGAGGCTGAGGTGGGGGCGCTGGAGGCTGAGGTGAGGGCGCTGGAGGCTGAGGTGCGGGCGCTGGAGGCTGAGGTGGGGGCGCTGGAGACTGAGGTGGGGGCGCTGGAGGCTGAGGTGGGGGCGCTGGAGGCTGAGGTGCGGGCGCTGGAGGCTGAGGTGAGGGCGCTGGAGGCTGAGGTGCGGGCGCTGGAGGCTGAGGTGGGGGCGCTGGAGGCTGAGGTGCGGGCGCTGGAGGCTGAGGTGCGGGCGCTGGAGGCTGAGGTGAGGGCGCTGGAGGCTGAGGTGAGGGCGCTGGAGACTGAGGTGGGGGCGCTGGAGGCTGAGGTGGGGGCGCTGGAGACTGAGGTGGGGGCGCTGGAGGCTGAGGTGAGGGTGCTGGAGGCTGAGGTGAGGGCGCTGGAGACTGAGGTGGGGGCGCTGGAGGCTGAGGTGGGGGCGCTGGAGGCTGAGGTGGGGGCGCTGGAGGCTGAGGTGGGGGTGCTGGAGGCTGAGGTGAGGGCGCTGGAGGCTGAGGTGGGGGCGCTGGAGGCTGAGGTGCGGGCGCTGGAGGCTGAGGTGAGGGCGCTGGAGGCTGAGGTGAGGGCGCTGGAGGCTGAGGTGGGGGCGCTGGAGGCTGAGGTGAGGGCGCTGGAGGCTGAGGTGGGGGCGCTGGAGGCTGAGGTGAGGGCGCTGGAGGCTGAGGTGGGGGCGCTGGAGGCTGAGGTGCGGGCGCTGGAGGCTGAGGTGAGGGCGCTGGAGGCTGAGGTGGGGGCGCTGGAGGCTGAGGTGAGGGCGCTGGAGGCTGAGGTGAGGGCGCTGGAGGCTGAGGTGGGGGCGCTGGAGGCTGAGGTGAGGGCGCTGGAGGCTGAGGTGGGGGCGCTGGAGGCTGAGGTGAGGGCGCTGGAGGCTGAGGTGGGGGCGCTGGAGGCTGAGGTGAGGGCGCTGGAGGCTGAGGTGGGGGCGCTGGAGGCTGAGGTGAGGGCGCTGGAGGCTGAGGTGGGGGCGCTGGAGGCTGAGGTGAGGGCGCTGGAGGCTGAGGTGGGGGCGCTGGAGGGTGAACGATGTGGTTGGACTCTCCTGTCTCATGTTTTTCATTTCACCGTGTCTTTTCTTTTCCCATCGCTCTGCTCCCGTCTCCATCTGTTTGTGTTCCGCTGGACTGCTCAGACTTTGTGCACACAAGTAAGTCCCTCTCGCTGCCACACGTCCACATGTCAGAGTGCAAGGGTCACGCTCACGCAGCACTACGGTCACGGAGGAATGTGCACCGGCAGAAACGTGTAGCTCTTTTAGATTTAGATGTATGTACAGACCATAGACTGTGGAAAGGACTGGACTTAGTGAGTTTGTGTCAACTTGCTCTGTTGCTGTATAAATAAAGTTTACTTAAAGGTTTATAGGAGGATTTTCTCAAATGTTAGAACCACCCTCTCTTTCATTCATTTTCATCCCTTTATTATCCATTTCTGGGTCGGGTTCACAAAGCACCAGTCCCTTGCTGATCCTCCTGCAGGTGGTGGGTTCCCAGGAAGAATGCTGCTTCTTCAACATAGATAGATTCTTTTAGTGGGGACTTCAGGCAAAGTGGGGTTAAGTGTCTTGCCCAGGGACACAACGACAGCAGAGGGAGCAGATGACATGGGTCGTGGTGGGATCGAACCCGCGACCATTAGGTCCACAGACCAATGCTCTACCAACTGAGCCACTGTTAGCTACTGCCCTACCCGTTTTTTGAAAGATCTCTCTGGTCTTGTTTGTTGAGCATCAGTGTGACAGGAGGAACAATAGTCTTGAAGATCCACCCGGAAGTAGAAAATCCTCAAATACATTTTTAAGAGAGATTTTATTCATCCCACAGCGGGGAAATGTCAGTGTTGCATCACCAGTCACAGTCCAGGAATGAGGAGCACACAACACGAACAATAAATAAAATCAAGTCAAATAAAATCTCTAACTTACGTACTAAAGAAAATACTCACAGATGAAGCTCCAGATGGCTAGTTCATTTATTATGTTGTATGTCTTTCTACATTGTGAAGGCCAAAAGGTTTATTCCTGTTTTGGCCTAACAAAAACAGTCACACAATGTGGCTGATATTATAGCTGTACAAGTATAAAATATACATTAAAAATAATCCATTACCAAAGAACACCGCGGGTCTTTTAGACAGAGAGCTACTTTTTTGAGACACAACTGGCAGAGAGCTATCTTGTAGCGTCCAAAATAGTCAATTTAATGCAATTTCTTTATATGATGTATCCACAGTCATTATTTATTAGACTTGGAGGGGGTGGAGAGTTACTGGTAGCTCCCTAGCTATAGGCTGGAGACCGGTGATCAAGACTTAACATTTGTATCAATAATATGTAGCTCAGGATGGCTTTCAGCTTCTGCACAACTTTTGCAATCAGACTCCATATTTGGAATTCTGACTGTGTCTCATAATAATGAACAATAATACTTATAATATATTTTGTTTTTAACTTTTCTGGATGCTCAAATACGCTTTATATGGCATGATGCATTCACTCTAGCAAGGGTACGTGCCTGTGCCAGACTTTATAGGCGGGCCGCTTCACTGTGGCACCTGCTGATCCCAGAGGTCTCCCATCACAGGACCAAACCAGGCACTGCTCTGCTTAGCTTCTGAAGTCTGTCAGGATAAGGCTTTCTCACTGCATTACATAGCAGTCAGTTCATATTATTACCTCTGACTTCGACCAGCGGCTCTGTCCTCTCCTTTCTGCAGTAAATGGTCTGTATCGTATGTAAAACACTTTTCTATGTGAGCTTATCAAACATGTTTAGTCACGTTTTAGTCACAAGTTTCATTATGCAGATTTTGCCGTAGCGACGCACTTCAAAACAATTAACTGTACATGATGACTGCGTTTTTTGCTTTTTCAGAGAAAGTTACTCGGGTCCGTTATGTGAAAAAAAAGATTGCAGGTTGGTGCAGTAGATTAGGTAGTTAGACCACTCCCGTTTACAGCTATTAGCCCTGTCCCCTTTTTGTCCCTGTAGAACCACGGTAGTGTTTTGTCCGATACAGTATGATAGTCACAACTGATCGAAACAGTGGTAGTGTGTCAGTAGCTTTGGCCTGATCACTAAAGTCACTCTCTCCCATAGATGAGCCACCCTTTTAACCGATTTGATTTAAACTTGTATTCTACTTTCTGAAATGTTTTTGTATTTGATTGTGTATTTGTTCTAACTGTGCTACTAAGGTTTGGAGATGTGTTTAGTTAAATGTTCTGAGGACTGAATCATAATTTGACTGTATGCTTACATAACTGGGTGTCTTTACAGTTCTGGTTAATCATAAGTTTAAATGATTGATTTTCCGTACTCAAACCTCTTCCTGTGCTGCTCCGGTCCATTCCAGAAAATAGTACAAGGTCTAGTCAAGAGTCTTAAAAAAAGGTGTTATAGAAATCTGTTTGTAAAGAAACCTGAATTTACACCAAATAGTTGTATTGGGAATTAGTTGATAACTTACTAACTCTTTATTCAAATAATCTTTTAATCGGTTTGGCTCAAGGTGATAAATGTTATATTGTTTTTTATATACGTCTGAATTTAATTAGACAAAAGATCTCCCTATGTCAGTTACTTTTACCCATAATATTTCCACCTGCTCAGTACCACACGACTGAGAGGTATTTTCTGACGATTTTTGACAAAGTCCATATATATTTTCCTTTTGTATCTGATAGAATTTCTTTTCAACTCTCGATGTATGCTTGCTTCTTATATTCTCTTTGATGCTTTGGTTCTCTCTTTTTCACTTTTCTGTCTGAAAAACCTGATCAAAAGATGTGGCAGAGGCTAAAAATACATTCTTGTTGAAAATAGTGATAGAACCAAACGGTTTTAGAGCCAGGAACTTGTGCGATGGATTTTATTACAGAGTTCAATTCAATTCTGTTAATTCTTGCACAGCCTTAAAGGTGCACTTAGCGATGTTGTTAGCTTAGCCGTAGCACCAACTCTAAACCACTCCCCCTCCCCTCCCTCTCCACCAAACCAAACATTCAGCATTTTATTTTCTTTGTCACAGGGAGAGTGAAGCAAACGTGAAATTGGCATTTAAGGTTTTAGAAAATCCGACTCAAAATTCAGGTGCACTCACGAGAAACAGGAAGAGGGTGAAGGGGGTAAACACATCCCATTGGTTCGTTGGGGATGAACGAATCCCATTGGTTTATTTTTATCGGCCTGCTCCAAAATATTTTTTTTAAACATTTTTGGAGACTATAGACATCAGGTCAATTCCATTACTATTTGGAAACACATGATAACTTGATACTATGGTTTAGGGACGTTTTCCCACAATATTTTAAAGAAATGACTGACTGCATCTATAAATCACAACAGTAATTTTCTCAGAGGACTTCACCAAACCGTTGAATTCGCCAACACAGATCAGAGAACCAAATCGTTCAAACACAGAAACGGCAGCACGTCCTAGCAGCTCTGAAGATATTGTACTCTACAATTGTTATTTTTCTTGCTTTTTCTAGCCGTAGATATATCTTACTCCAGTACAGTGTTTATGGTTCTACACTGATCCAGAGCAAAGAGAATGCACGGACCAAAACAAGCAGATCAAGTGTAAATCAACTGGAGGAAAGAAATATTTATCTTATCTATCTATCTATCTATCTAAGGGGCAGATGACCAATGTCCGTATATGATGTCGTTTTTAAGTTTGGTATTCCCATTTAACAAACAGAAACACAGCAATCTTCAAATACATACATATTTGTGTATACGCTGAACCCTAAAGACCTTAAGCATACACCCATATCCTCCGCGGCGTGTGTGGATTTGAGCGTCTCAGCACAAAGAGAGCTGACACCACCGCTCCCATGGGAACAAACAGCACACAATACATCTTTGTCGAATTGTGAAAAGTGCAGTGTATATATCCTTGCTTCTTTGTTTTCATGTTTTGGCACCAGTCAGCAAACTTTGTGTTCAGAAAAAAAATATATATCTGCTGTTTTTTGAGTCTGGGAGTGACGCTCTTGAGATGCGACCGCGAGCGAGACGGCCTTGAAGCACTTGATCTGATTTGGTGCTTATCGCTTTCAAGGCAGACGGCGAGACATCTTTCATAGCCTGCAATTATATCATGTGCATCCTGAAAAGAAACCGTCTCGGATCAGTCACCGAACAAAGAATCATGTAATCAAATTAGTGTAATGGGTTTTACCTTTGTATGACATAACTATATTACTATCGCCTATAAAGTTCTAAATCTTTCTAGGTAGCTATGGTAAATAATAAAAGTCATATTTGTAGACTAAGCTCGACACAGTGACTGAGTGGATATAGCACTCTCGCTTCTCGGAAAGAAGGTCCTGGGTTCGGAATCCCGGTCGGAACAGGGCCTTTCTGAGTGGAGTTTGTATGTTCTGCCTGTGTCTGCGTAGGTTTCCTCCGGGTGCTCTGGTTTGCCCTACCGCAATAGGTCTGGCATTAAATTTCCATAAGTATCATGGGACAGGGGACACAGAGCTCAGAGCTGGGAGTCTGGGGTTTTATGTCATCTCAGAAAATCCAAACTAGAATATTGTCTGTATTTATGAAGTGCTTTTCCAACAACTTATTTGTAATAAGGGGGCAAAACTACAGAAAATGGGGGAAAAAAAATAATAATCTCTTCTGGAATCTCTCGAGTCAGAACAGAATATTGGTACAATATCTAGATTCCATTTGACACCACTGTGACCATTTCCAGCTCCATCCACGACCCCCTCATCCTCCCGTGAGTATCCCTGTCTGACATGGACCAGCGAGCGTGTGTGTGCGCATGTGTGTGTGTGTGTGTGCGTATGTGTGTGTGTGTGTGCGCCAGTAGAAAGTCTATATTGTGGCCCTGATTGTTTTTTGGCTAACGTCGCTAACGCACTATTAAAACGTAAATATGTTAACGTAAAGCTAACATCTAAAACTAACCAGTAGGGCCAGACCAATTTGGAAATGTTATGAAGAAAACTATTATTTGTGGATTGTCATAAACCAATTTAAAATGAGGTATGACATGAACATTAATATACATTTAGTGGAGCTGTAGTAACCTGAATGATGATTGCTTTCTTACTGAATTCTAGAGGTTCTAAGCCTTAAAACGATCATGTGCATAAGCAAAGCTGAAGTTTAGTTAAGCTTTGGGCTGCTGTTACATCATCTTTTGCTGACTTTATACTCATCAATAATATATTTTCAGAAGTTAATTTTGCAGATTCAGAACTGATTTAAATGAAGTATAACATGTCTATATTGGCAGAGTTAAAGTTTGTCAAAATGAGTTGGTCACTGAATGGAATGGACAGGATTTGTTTTCTATTTTCAGGCAAAAATCAGACAATTTAATCAGCAAACGTTGGGTTTCTACTTGATAGTTTTCTGTGTGTGGCTGTTTCTGTGTGGTTTGTGATTGCAACAAAGTGTTCAGTGACTGCAGATTGTTTTCTGTTGATTCCAGACTGAATACTAACCTCAGAATACTAACCTTTTACGCAAAGTCCTAAAGTTACTGGAACCTTGTTTGGGTAAAATCCGTAACTAAATCCAATGCTCATTAAAATATTATGGACATTTAACTTAAAGTAGCTTTTTATCACCTTCTTCCCACAACATGGTCTCTTCCAAAGTTTAACGTCGATCGATTCTTGCGCGTTTTACAATGAGTACATTTAAAATCGTAATATTATGGTCAAATTTGCTACGCATTTTACTGACAAAGCATTTCCACAGGAGACAAGCCTCACTCCAACTGCCCGTAATGAACCGCCTTATACGGCGGTGTGAAACTTCGCAGAGTTCATCAAAGGACAGCGTATGCCTTCCAAGACGGGAATAAATTACAATGAATAAGACCGAGCAATAAAACCGGAGACGGCAATGAGATTCATCACGGCCGCTCCTCTCAGCCCTAACAAGCTGAAAGCCTCTGTGTTCACCGACGCTCAATTTGAGTGCTGTCGATAATAGTCCCCTTCCGGCCGCCTTGTGTTTACCTTATCTATATCTACTTTTTACCACCTGCAGGGGGAGTTTGCTGGCATGTCTCCCCGCAATCAGCTTCTCTCTTGGCCCGCCTCGTTCCCAGCGTTCCCAGAAGGCGCCCCCGATGCGTTAGCTTAACACTCGAGTCCCGTGCGCGTAATGGGCGCAGCAGTAATCTTGTCATCAGGCGGCGGGTCTGATAGATGCGAGTCTGAGGGCGCGCCGTACGTTGTTGCAATCAAGGAAAAGGGTGCAGGAGGTTTGGGTTGTAATAAAATGTGTTGGAGAAGTCAGGGGGTGCTTTTGTGCGGGGAAAGTAGAGGATGACTTTGTATTTGCGGTGAAAGAAAATGACATTAGCATGCAAATTGGAATTTTGTGGGTGCCGTTGATGTGTTGTTGCACTTACCTGTATCAAGAACACAAAAAATGTGGAAGAAATTGGACAGAAGATATTCTCAGAACTCATTTGGAGACGATACAGAGTTGTAAAAATCAGCCAGTCTGAGATTTTATAAGGGTTATGCTGAGAACTGCTAATAGCGTGGACCAAGGCAGGGCAAGTTTATACTGTATGTATAGTACATTCATTCATTTTCAAGCCCTTTATTGTCCATTTAAGGGGCCAATGGTCCAGAGACCATTGGCCCCTCCCATCTCTGTGTGGAGTGAGAGACAAATGCCCAAAATTAACAATTGTAAACCGCTTTGAGACTCAGATCTGCAGTGAAAAGGCGGTATATAAATAAAAACTTACTTACTTACTTACTTACATTTCTGGGTCGGGGGGGGCAATGAGAGCTGCCACCCAATGCTCATAGCACCAGTCCCTCGCTGATCCTCTGCAGGTGGGATCTGGGACTTCAGGCAAAGTGGGGTTAAGTGTCTTGCCCAAGGACACAACGACAGTATACATCAGTGGGAGCAGTTGGAGTAGGTCCCATGGTGGGAATCGAACTCACGACCTCCAGGCTCAAAGGCCACTGCTCTACCTACTGTCGCCCCCATGTATAGTACATTTCAGCACACAAAAAAATCTGAAATTTGATGAAAAGGTGGAACCCTGAAACTATATGAGAGCTAGAGGACTAATAAAATAATAGAATATAATAATAATTGTAATAATAATAATAGAAATAAATAAAAGAAAAATATGTAAGAAAAATTTAGGGTAATTCTCCTTTCTCCTAATTCCCACTTGGTTAACCCTCAATAGGCGCCAAAAAATAAAAACATTTCAGGAAAATTCTAAAATCCACAAATTCCACCAGCATATGACATCAGAACTGGATAAATTGAATGCCTACGTAAAATGTGGGCCATCTTTAATATTTCTCTAATTTACAGAAAGCCTCTATCTCTTATCACTTTTAAGTTATAGCCTTTTGAAACATATTGAGCGTTTTAGCGAAAAACCTCTGGCGCTTATAGGGTAAAGATAGTAATATGGTTAGGGTAAAGTCAGGTTTGCATAAAAAGTGTATAAAGAAAATTACAATATGACGCTAAAAAGTCGTAATCGCCTTTCGTCTGGATCCTCGACTTCAGGACAGCGAACAGGGACCGGCCTCTGGATCGAAAATTGCGAGAATTCAAAGGGTTCAGAAAATCTCGGGAATGTATCTTGGTACAAAATCTGAATGAGCAGTAAAAGTGATCAAAAACATGGTGTCGATTCTAAAAGCCCAAAGAGACAGCGGTGGGAGTGTACTGTAAGCTGTGGAGTGACTTTGGTTTTTCCTCATGAAGTGGTAAGTTCTTCTTTCCCGTCAGAAAGAGGATTGGTGGTCACTCCAACTGAAGCGTTTGTGATTAAAGCTTTCAGAACGCCTTAAAGCTGGGGCATCTCACCTTTTCACCACCAGAAAGTCTTGTAAAAGTAAAATGTTGTGCACTATTTGAAAGAAACCGCATTTATTTTAGCATCTTTTGCATACTTAGAGCCCTGTGAGTCACTATTTGACATTTTGGGCTGAGAGCTGATTGGCCGAGTCCCTGTTTTGCACTTTTCTGTCTGAAAGATTTCAACAGATGTGACGAAGAAATGCGCCTGAAAACTAGCAATACAGCCAAATTGTTTTAGAACCGGGCACTTGTCAGATGGATTTAAATGTCATCCCATTGCCCCATTGTGGGTTGTTTGAAAGTTAGGTACCCCAGCTTTACGACTGACCTGAGAATTGTGTGGTATTGTGAGATTTCTGAATTGTGTAGACTTGAAATAGCCACTTACTGTATCTTGAAATTCCCTGTGACTGTTTGAACAATCACCAACCATTTGACTTCGAACCAAATTTTACTTTTGTGATGTATTTTATGCTCTATGCACATTTTGGCTCTATCTAATCACTAAAGTCTGTCTGTTTTAATGCTAATAATTGACTACACTAAATTATAGACTAATTTAGTGACTAATTATAGACTACACTAAAATATGCTGCACCTTGTCAAAGCTATATGTTTCCCAAAAAAATGTATTTCAAATAATTCTATCAAAAGTTTCAACCAAATGAAACTTTTGTGTGTTGTGGTTTTTTGTTGCATTTTGACGTTTTTAATCTTTTAACATTTTTTGTCTGTTTTTATGATTTTCTAATGTGTGTGCGTTTTTTTGTTGTTGACATTTCTGTTCCCATTATTTTAAAGCTGTTCTGTGTTTTCCATGTGCCCGCCCCCCGCCTCTCCCTTCACCCCCACCCATCATGTGCATCATGTGGCTCTTGCATGGTGCTGATGATGTCGTCTCCGCTATGCAGCTGAAGGTAAACGTTTGTGTTCACTTTCCAAAGGCGCATTCATTTAAAACATATCTTCATTTACACATTTTATCATTATCATATCATCAACATTGAGGTTTCTATTGATTTAAACCAAAGTTCAAATTATGGTCATTTCAATCACACCCCCTCGAGCATAAACCATTGTTGCCCTGAGGAAAAGTCCTTTGAGAAGGGTGTATCTAACAAGGCGATGTAAAAACCTGAGAACAGGCAAACTTTAGCCCCGCCTTCACAATTTTTTTGACCGAAATCATGAGGATGATGAAGTCAGGCTAGCTGTCAAGTGGAATGGGCCAAAACTTCACCCAACTATTGTGAGGAGATCTTGGAAAGATTCCCAAAATGGTTTTCATTTACCGGTATACAAAATGTCCTCGTGGCACTGGGCAGATACATGTCATAAAAACTTTACAAATTTAGTAAAAACCTGAAACTCAAATGTTGCCTGATTTGACATTGATTTAGCTACTTAGAGGATAAGTCTGACATACAAAACTGGCTTGGTTGCACTAGTTCTGTCAGGAGGAATGGGCCAGAGTTCCAAAGAACTTTTGGTATTGATTCAGATAGCGTTATAATAGGATCAGATGGGTTTTGAGACATGTTAAGATGAGAAGTTCTGAAGTGATTAAAGTGGTTAAAACTTCTGGTTTGAACTCTATATGCAGTACATTTTACAGTCTGTCATGAAAAGATTTTTTTTTTTTTTTATTTGAAAACATCATACCAAGTTACATACCAAGCTAAGAAATCACGTAACCATGGCAACAAGACACCATCAGAGAAGTTCGACCCTTTAAACTGTACGTTCCAACCAACTTTGGTCATGCACAGTTGAAACATGATTCCTAAAAACATCCAAGCAGCACACGTTCCATATTCTGGTCATTTTGGATCTACTCACTATCCCAGATCATTCTCTGTGTTTAATACTTACTCAGCCAAGAGGAGCGCAGCAGCCTGTGAGCCCCCTCGTCCCCGTTTATGTCTATGCACTTTGAGTTCAGTCCTGTTTTGCACGTGTTTCTGTTCTGGTCATGTCTTCTTAAATGTATTGTTTGAAAATAAATGTGATAGAATGTCATAAATGTGCATTGAAACATATGTTGGCAACAATTGAAGCAGACAATATACTCTGTAACACTGTCACACCAAAACAGTAGAGACGGATTAACAACTGGTGACTTTTTTTGGTCCAGAAACCCTCGTAGATACAGTATTTATGCAACATGTTACCAACTTATATTTTAGAATAGACATATTATGCAAAATCGTCTTTTAGATTGAAGCTTTTAACATTGTTCGTCTTCGCCCTGGAGGTGTTTATAGCTCCATTCATGTTATTATCACGACCTTCTCGCACAAACACGTAACTCCGCCCCTTTTTGTCTAAATGCTGCCCCCCTTGAACTTGCTACGCTATGATGGAATTTTACTCTACATTATGATCTTCCTTTTAAAACAAAAGTATTGCTCATTTTTATGGTTGAATTAAATTCTTCAGAACCGTGTGGCTGAGTTTGCAAGCCAAAAAAGAAATCAGTAGGTCCATCTGGTGGCAAAAATGGGGAATTGCATGCTGATTCAGTTTTTTTTCTTTCTATACTTGTTTTACCCATATATTTTCTATTGAGGAAACTGGGAAAATCTAAGACATGAAAAGCCATAGAACATAATGTAATCTTTAAAAGGGATGTCAGCAACTTCAATGTTATTTATCTTTTTCTAAATAAAGTACATTTCTGGCCATGGGGCAGTGTACTATGTATGTACGGAATGGATTTTTCAACAGTATCATATTTGAAGCAGCCGCCCTCCCCTTGGCATAACAACGACATGTAAGTCTTGCTGGAGGAGAATAGTTGGACCAATGACGAGGGCTCTTTAGGATTTTAATACATTTTGACCAATCAGGAAGCAGCAGAGATGGACATGCCGCTTTTACAAGTAACATTGACATTCAAGGCTAAAAAAATGCCTAATATTTTCTGTAAATCAAATCCTTCAGTGAAAATACTAGTAAGGCTACTTGATAAATGCTTGAATTGTATCTATTGTTAACTCTGGAGGATATGTACAATTTAATATAGAATAAAGTCCATGTAACTAGTTCTTTGCTCTCCAAACAGTTCAGTTCTATCACGAGTTTCCACATGCATGTAAGTTTCAGCTTTTTCAGATAAGTGGAGGACCACCCTCAATCAGCCAATCAGCTCTCAGCCCAAAGAATGAATGTTCATAGAATAAAAACAACAAAGTAAAAACAAAAAACAGACAACAATAAATACAAGACAACAACAAAAACAAAAAACAAGACTTAACAAAAGGAGTAGGAAGAAGCCAAAGCTCATTAAATCTCACCCCTTTTCACTTTGTTAATTCAATAAATTGTATTCAAGAGATGCTTTATTTTTCCCTCGGTGGGGAAATTTCAGTGTTGCATAGCCGGTTACAGAACAGTAGGAACGAGGAGCAGACCACACAAGATAAATGAGCAATATCTATACTAAAATAAAATAAAATATAAACTTTAGCATAATAAGAACAAAATAATTAAATCTCGAGCTTTAGCATAACGAGGAAGCAAATCTAAAATCACCAACTTTAGCGTCATTAAGAAGCAAGATCTAAGAATAAAATCTCTGAATAACTGCTCATTTACACAGGAGGCGTTACAGCTCGTACACGTTGTACACGCAGCAGACACGCGTACATTTTAACCAATGTGACATTTACATTACTAGTGTTATAAGCGCGTATGACGGACGTATGACGGACGTATGACGGACGTATGACGGGCATAGGACGGACATATGACGGGTATATGACGGACGTATGACGGACGTATGACGGACGTATGACGGACGTATGACGGACGTATGACGAACGTATGATGGGCATATGACGGGCATATGACGGACGTATGACGGACGTATGACGGACGTATGACGAACGTATAACTAACGTATGACGGGCATATGACAGACGTGTGACAGACGTATGACGAACTTATGACAAACATATGACGGACGTATGACTGGCGTATGACGGACGTATGACGGACATATGACTGACG
Source organism: Knipowitschia caucasica (assembly GCA_964034765.1). Classification (NCBI taxonomy): domain Eukaryota; kingdom Metazoa; phylum Chordata; class Actinopteri; order Gobiiformes; family Gobiidae; genus Knipowitschia; species Knipowitschia caucasica. The sequence goes on from OZ035833.1 coordinate 3,225,378, forward strand.
TGAGACGAACTTATGACGAACGTATGACAGACGTGTGACAGACGTATGCCGAACTTATGACAAACATATGACGGACGTATGACTGGCGTATGACGGACGTATGACGGACATATGACTGACGTGTGACGAACTTATGACGAACGTATGACAGACGTGTGACAGACGTATGACGAACTTATGACAAACATATGACGGACGTATGACGGACGTATGACGGACATATGACGGACGTATGACGGGCATATGACTGACGTGTGACGAACTTATGACAAACGTATGACAGACGTGTGACAGACGTATGACGAACTTATGACAAACATGACGGACGTATGACTGGCGTATGACGGACGTATGACGGACATATGACTGACGTGTGACGAACTTATGACGAACGTATGACAGACGTGTGACAGACTTATGACGAACTTATGACAAACATATGACGGACGTATGACGGACATATGACGGACGTATGACAAACATATGACGGACGTATGACGGACATATGACGGACGTATGACGGACATATGACGGACGCATGACTGGCGTATGACGGACGTGTGACGGACATATGACGGACGTATGACTGGCGTATGACGGACGTGTGACGGACATATGACGGACGTATGACGGACATATGACGAAGGTATGACGGACATATGACGCGAGGCTGCTCATAATTTAGGATGTATTTCTAATTTTAGTGTAATGAGAAAAGCCTATTAAGAAATAGTGGCTCCTATTGACTCACTTTCTTAAAGAGCAAAAGAGGTTTTCTAATAAGATGAAGACAGCCTGTGGTGGTCTGATTGGTTCACAATGTTTTACTTTTACAACATCAATTATTTATGAAGAAAAGACATTGCACCATCTTTAACCTGTTTGCTCTCTAAGACTTTGGCACCTCAGCGTTCAAAAAGGAAAACTGTTTTATTCAGAGCTCGTCTCGCCCACAACTCGATCCAATAATAATAGAACGCAATAACAGCACCAATTAATTCAGCGCTCATAAATATGGATGCATGTAATATGTCAGCCTGTTTTAATCTGGATTATAAAAAGTCCCTTGGCTACAGCTGCACACAGTCATGTGACGTGATGGGATTATGTAGAAGTAAGAACATTGCAAAGGCGTCGACAGAATTATGTTATTATTGTTTGCATTTGATGAAAGTTCAGTTGAATGCAGATTAGGGGCTAAAGTACACCAGCTTTTTATTAAATCAATCATTATTTGTGTTTTGTTTAGTGTGCTTTCAAGATAAAAAACAGAACTCAAGTATTCAAACATTTGGCTCCATCCACTAATATTTGTTGTTGCATCTGATCATTGCAATTTAAAAATTAAAGTCACTTCAAGGGACTTCGTTTCACTCAAATAATATAAAACAAAATAAAAGAATTAAACTATGAACATTTTGACTGATTGAAAGAGTAACAATGTAAAGAATATTGAGTACATTTGTCAAACGTGGGCACAAAAAACAATATAAACTTTGCCCAACCCCTTTGAAAATAACATGAACATTATTTGAAATTTGATATAAATAATTATGTCATTTTCTGAAAAGCAACAAGAAATGTGGAGGAAATTATATGGTAATAAATGTGAAATAAATGTGAAATAAATGTGAAATTTGTACATGTATGAAAAAAGGGGCAGGCAACATACAATTTTTTTTCTTCTTTCTGCTCCTTTTCATTTGTGCGACAAGACGACAATTATTTGAAATGTAATTGTAATATGTGTAGTATTGTTTTTGTCCACAATTGAAACAAATAAATAAATAATTAATTTGTAATGAATGAACAGGTCATTTCCAGTTTGGTGTGGGTTCAATGGTTTTCTTCTTAGATTATTTGTACATTAATTAAAGAACTCAATTTATAATTATAGCTTATATTTATTATCATAACAACTATATACTACACATTACCAACTCAAACAAATGCTCTTTCCCTCAATTTGTTTATGGCTCCACTGTTATTTCTATGAAGATGTTTTACAATATTATTTTCATTAAATTTCAAATCATGTCCACCTTATTTCCATATTATTACCCTGTCGTAATGTAGACGTCAAAAGAGTATAAAATTGCTTTTCTAAAGAAAGTATTACATGGTTTCAAATATGTCACGCTAATAATGTTTGCGGGTGAATCTTTTCTTCACAAGCTTTCACAGAGGTCAGACTTTAATGGTCGGAGACTGTGGAAAAGAATGCTCTGGTGCCTTTGACTGGACCTGAAGGAACTCTCACATGCGCACTATAATAACATAATAGTTCTGTGTTTGTGTCACTGGTTACATTTGCAGCCAAGCACAGAATTGTTAATCATGATAAAGAAAAGATGCAGAAATTGATCCAGCATAAGAGTCGGCGGTGTGAGACCAATGCATCTGTTTTATCACTCGGCTGTGGCTCTCGCAACACAGCTGTCAAACTGAAACAGGGACACGCCCAACATCGGGAACAGAGCTGTTATCACCAGAAATAACTCCGTGAAAGCTTGCCGGGTTCTTTTTCACAAGACTTTTATTTGATTGCGTATATGTTTTATGCATTTAAGTTTAACCTTATTTCCTTCTATCAATCAGGACATTTTGTTAAGGCTGAGTTGAGATGTCTTGCCCAAAAACACAATGGCAGAACAAATGCCGACACTGCATTAATTTAGACCCTTAAAGGTACATAGAAGGATTTTCTACTTTCGGGTGGATCATCAAGACTATTGGTCCTAACTGTCAATCATTCTGGTGATACGTGCTCGTCAAATAAGACCAAAGAGTTTTGATCAGAAAGTGGAGAGGGTTCTTTCCTAAAATTTGGGAAAATCCTCCTATATACCTTTAAACATCATCTTCAACACTGACTTTGATCTTGTACAAAGCCATGGGTGTAGAAAATGTGTGTTATGAAAAAATTAACAGTCTGATGATCAAAGCTACGGCACCAATAGAATTCTTTTGGAGGCTAAAAATTGTGTTTGAGAAGGTATCAAAGATTAAAACTTAAAGAAGAAATCTCTCACTGCCACCCCCCGACCAAGAAATGGATTAAGGGGAAGAAAATGATGGATGGATGGAGACTATTTACTTGACAATATATGGTAAAACAAGTATCAATGGGTAAAAAGAAAACCGCTTTGAACCTGTAGGACCCTATGCTACCACCAGGGGAAGAAGTTCAATTCAATTTCATATTTCAGAAAATTGCAGAATCCACGCAGGGTGATGACTCTCTAATCCGATTATCAAAAAAAATCAGACTTCGGGACTTTCCATTTTCTTTGGCACAGAATCTGGACCTACTCTTTCTTTCTGTGTGTATAATTCATGTGTTGGTGATGTGTACAGGGGAACCCACCGCACCCAAACTGGAGGTCAAGGTCCACAACAAGGGCAACGCTCTGAGGGTGAACTGGGTGAAGCAGGACGATGGCGGATCTCCCATCATGCACTACCTGGTCCGCTACAAGGCTGTGAGTACAAGCCGGAGCTCCGACGTCAACCGTTTGGAGATCTTCTACGGTCAAGGCTGTTAAGACGTTGTGTCGGAGTAATAGTCGGTCAGAGAGATGATGTTGTGACTCTTGGTAAATAAAACAGGAGGAAGCCCGATAATGTACGATTTTTAGGTTTTTTTTTTGTTTGCTTTCATGCCGTAGATTTCCAATTCAGGAAAAGTGCAAAAACAATTCTACGGGAAGAAAGTGTCCAAATGTTTTTCCAGATCATATTTGCTCAGATCACAAACTTTCCCTGTGATTCTTACGTCTGAAAGTCCTTCCTACTGGCCAACATCGTACATGTGTTTTTGAATATTGTCACCACTTCTAGACACCGTTTTGAGACAGTTGTTGTTTCATGTGGCCCTGGAATTAGATAAAATTAAGCTAATATGAAAAGTTGTGACAGTTACCGTAGATTTTAAACTCTTTGGAACGTTGTGATGTCACACGAACACCACCTTTCTATACGTTTAGAGTAGGTGTTCCAGGAGCCGAACTTGGAACGAACTTGGCCACGGCTCATCTCCACATTATTTCCGATGGTTCCAAACTTCTACAGTTTTTATAACCCTTAGTTTAGTTTGCGAGATGATACATGTACAGTGCACGTTGAATCTATGTTGTTTTGTTATGTATTTTTAGCAAATCATTCCAATCAAGAATCAGTGTGAATACATACTGTACTGATACATATTGCAAATAACAGCTTATAAAGGGAGTGAGACAAAGTAAAACGTTTAATTTTAGATTGTGTTAAAAGTTAATGATCTGACCTTTGTTGCTCAAGTTTCTTTAGATTATGTCCCTTGGAAAAATTATGTTGAAAAGACGTTCTCTAGAGCTTCTCGAGTACCTTCTCTCACATACTAGAGATTGTTTTCACATTTGTTTGGTACTTTTTCTGAATACATCAAGGGCTGAAAGTCTTCTGTGTTATTTAGGCAATTCATTTGTTGATGTCTTGATTAATCCAAATTTGTTGTCAAAGTATGGTATATTGAAATTCTCTCATCAAATTAACTTCTGTCAAATCAGATGTTCAAGAGTCATCGCAAAGAAACTCACAGAATTAGTCATTTACCAAGAGCAAATGAGAAAAGTCTTCAAAGTCATTGGTCAAAAAGGACAAACAGATTCACGGGATGTATGTCATTCCCAAATCTGATTGAGATGGTGTGGGAAACTAGATCTTTGGTGCTTTGGGTGAGAGTTTAGAAAGGAGATTGAAACAGCCACTGTGGTTTAGGACACCTCTTCACTTCAACTCTCTATCCAAACTTTGTAGATCTGGGAGAAAATGGTTGGGTACCACTGGCCAATCGTAACACAGCCTCTCAACTCAAGTCTTGTTGTTCTAACCATTCTCTCTTCCACCCGGTTCAGAGGCACACATCTGACTGGAAGCCCGAGATCCGCCTTCCCAACGGCAGCGAGTACGTGGTTTTGAGCGGCCTGGACTGGAACACAGAGTACGACGTCCTGGTAGTGGCCGAGAACCAGCAGGGCAAGTCCCAACCGGGGGCCGTGTCCTTCAGAACAGCCAACGAGCCCACCACAGTGCCAGGTAAACCGCTGTCGCCGCTAACCAACCAACCAACCATGCTACCACTCACTGTGTTTACATGGGAGGAGAGAGAATCGGAAAATTTGTCTAATTCACATCGATTAAACAAAATGCCCTTTACTGTGCGTCGATTGGAGATGTCCAGATTCCCAAATATTCTACATGGTCAGGACCGTTTCGAACCTCATATAGCCTCATAAAGAGATAAGAACCCTAACCCTAACTGAGGAAAGACAAGCAGATGCATTTATAGTGAAAACCAGAAGTGTATAAGGTCAGACTGCAAGATATTTTCAAATTAGATCTACAGATTTTTTTGATTTTCTTAGATTTTTTCTCAGATTAGCCTTTATTTTTTAACTTTACCAAATTGAATTATCAAATATCAAACATGTCTGTCTACATGAAGTATCAAATCCTATCAATTTGAAGTTTCAATTTGTATCTCCTTGGAAGTCATCAGTATCTAGATTCTAATCATTCTTATCGTGCTCAGAAAGATCTCCATTCCTAGTTTTAGGTCGTATACTTCCTCTTTTTTAGTTGAAGCAGAAGCCAAAGCTTAACCGTAAAAACCAAGACCACTCAATTTACACCTGTAGTCTTCGGCGGGAAAGAGTAGGTGTGAAGATTATGTCCAAGAATAACTTTACATTTTAATGAGAATGATAATTTAAACCAGCCGTGAAACACAAGCTTATAAAGAGCTTTTAAAGTGTCAATGTCACATGTCACAGGATGAGTGAAAGACAGGAACAAAGTCTGATGCCAGTGCTGCCACCTACTGGTGACGATGGAGAAACATGAGAACACACACAAATGAGTCTGTGTCAGATACAGGGTTCACATTTTAGTTTTTATTACAGAAATAAATGAACAATAGTCTCATTATCCCAGTGTCACCTGTTTATGAGGAAACCAGGTGAGACCAGGTCCAGAGAGAGAGACCAGAGAGACAAGAAAGAGACCAGCAAGAGACCAGAGCAAGAGATACAATAGAGAGACCAGAGAGAGAGACAAGAGAGAGACCAGAGAGAGAGACAAGAGAGAGACCAGAGAGAGAGCATAGAGAGAGACCAGAGAGAGAGCATAGAGAGAGACAATATATAAATAAAGATTACTTACTTAGAAGAGAGAGACCAGAGAGAGAGCGAGACAAGAGAGAGACCAGAGAGAGAGAGACCTGAGAGAGAGACCTGAGAGAGAGACCTGAGAGAGAGACCAGAGAGAGAGAGACCAGAGAGAGACCAGAGAGAGACCAGAGAGAGAGAGACCTGATAGAGAGACCTGAGAGAGAGACCAGAGAGAGAGAGACCAGAAAGAGACCAGAGAGAGAGACCAGAGAGAGAGACCAGAGAGAGAGACCAGAGAGAGACCAGAGAGAGACCAGAGAGAGACCAGAGAGAGAGACCAGAGAGAGAGACCAGAGAGAGAGACCAGAGAGAGAGACCAGAGAGACAAGACAGACACCATTGAAAGAATTAAAGCTCCAAAGTTAGAGCGCGACGGTAAAGTTACAAGAGGCCTCTGAAAGTCTCACAAAGTGCTTGGGTCAAAGGTCTCTGCGCTCAGACTGGTTTGTGGAAGGTGCAGAGCTGAGACCAGTTACGTGGCTTGGTCCACACGCTCTTCCCATGTAAACACAGTGACTATTACACACCAGTGGAAAACGGATTCTCTCAGCGGGGAAGCACAGGCACCGGACCACAGGGACTGCGTACAGGGACCAGCAATGGCCTCATTTTGCTCACCCAAAAGTCAATTATCTTTCAATTTACTGGGGTTTATTCTTTTGAAAGACAAGTTAAATGTATGACCTCAGGAACATGCTTTGGAATTTTTTCACCCTTGAGATTTATGGTTATAATTTCTGGTACTTCCCATTACAGTGGACTCTAGTATGCTGTTGGATCAGTTGTTTTATGAGGTTTCCTCTGCTGACAGACCCTTTCATCTACAAAACAATTGATTCTGGATCACTGTAGACACAACCGTGATCGAAAGTTAAGGCACCATGCTGCACACTGGGTACGCAAACCAAAAAGTTACATCATGCACCTTAAGACAAGGGGTAACAAGAGCTCTGGGGTTTATCTGCTCTGTCTGGTGCACACTGGAGCTGTCTTGCACAGTTTTTCCATTGTGGTTTTACTGCAAATGGCCAAAAAATCTTGAATATTTAACCTTAAAATACAGAATTATCACCTTTCTTAAAACATAGATTGACAAAGTTTTGATTGTCAAGGATAATGCACAGTATGTCTTATTTAAAATGCCAAAGTAGTAAATTGCGATGTTGAAAAACGTTGGATCAGAGTGGTCCCTGTGGTCCCTGTGGTCTCTGTGGTCCCTGTGATCTCTGTAGTCCCTGTGGTCCTTGTGGTCTCGGTGCACCTGTGTCCCGCTGGGGGAAAGACCTCATTTTGGGCTGCTTCCCCATCCAACTAAACCCGGGCTGCTGCCTCTCCTGTACGTCCTGCCGTTATTCCTCTTATTTTTATTTTATTCCGTGTGTGTGTGTGTGCCTGTGTGTGTGCCTTTGTGTGTGTGTGTGTGTGTGTGTACGCGTGTGTGGATCCCCCTCAGCTTGTGTGTGGGACAATAGCCTGACTTTTTGGCCTGAATCCGAATGTTATGATGGGTATTTGTTTTTGGCTGATTTTGTGAAACCGTTTTGAAAAGATATTTTAAACCATAACATGAACTCCATTTGTCTTAAACTATGGACTTAGTTTTAGTTTTGGTCTGGTCATGCATGTGTCGTAGTTTCAGCAAAATGCAAAGGTGATTTTGTGTAAATGGAAATATTTGGAAAGGGGAAAGAGAACCACATTTATTGAGACCGGTGTCAGGACGTTACCTGCGACAGTCAATGATCACACTTTTGTTTTTTTCTGGATTGACGCTGCTGTACATCAGTTTCAAACAACAACAAATGTTACTGTAACAATATCCATCTAACTGTAGGTTCTCACTCTCAAAACAGTTCTGTTCTATCGACAGTCACCATTAGATCAACTTTCTTAGACAGAAAAGTGAAAAATAGAGAACCACCCTCACTCAGCCAATCAGCTCTCAGCCCTAAGAGTCAAACAGTGACTCACAGGGTTCTTTCTGACAAGTGTGTAATAAGATAAGATAGACTTTATTGATCTCACACTGGAGAAATGTACATGTCACATCTGGCACGGATAGAAATACTCAAGACTGTGCAAAAGAAAGAAATGTGCAACATGTTAAATGCAGGATATATTTTAATCCTAGTGCAAGTGACTTGAAGTGACTTGTTGTACAGTCTGACAGCGGTGGGGATAAAGGCCCTGCGGTATTGTTTTCTAACAATATTTTGAAGACAGCTCGATGTGGTCTGAACCTTTTACTTTTACAATTGGGGAAAACAATATTGTTTTTACCCCATGTTTAAAGATTGGGGTCACTGGAACTTATATATTTGACTTAATTGGTTGATTGATTGTATTTATTAATTTGAGCAAAAGTGTTTACAATATTTACTTTCCCTTAGTTTATGAAAATACTTTTGTACATTGTTCTGTTGTCTACTGTGCTTTCAGTACATACACACACGTGCAAATATTTAAACATAAATATACAATCAAGCAACAATATTTGCCTTAGTTTCACCATGTGTATATTTACAAATCCAATATGTATTTGCAATTTCTCACCTCAAAATGGAGTGGGAAAGAAGCAAAAACATACCCATAAACTATAAATGTATATAAAACCTAGTATTTTAACGATCCTGACTGGGGCCTATTATATAATATAACTCCACGTCTACTAAAAACCTAAAAATTACACTCCACACTTGTCTTAAAGATACAATATGTGAGTTTGCACAGGGACCAGCAGGAGTCCAGTCCACAGCTGTGTCATCTCCTCGTCTCTTCTTTTCTCCCACTTTGGTAGTAGTAGTAGTAGTAGTAAGTAATCTTTATTTATATACCGCCTTTTCACTGCAGATCTGAGTCTCAAAGCGGTTTACAATTGTTAATTATGGGCATTTGTCTCTCACTCCACACAGAGATGGGAGCGGGGCCAGTACAGGAGGCGCATGCCAGAAATGCCTATTGGACATATTTTTAGTGGTAGGAGAAACCGGAGTACCCGGAGGAAACCTACGCAGACACGGGGAGAACATGCAAACTCCACTCAGAAAGGCCCTGGTCTGACCGGGATTCGAACCCAGGACCTTCTTGCTGAGAGGCGAGAGTGCTATCCACTCAGCCACCGTGCCGCCGGGTCCTTTGCCCTTTCTCCCTGAGCCCAGTTGCTCTGCAGCCGTGCTCTGTGGCGGCTGTGGTGGCTGTGGCGGCTGTGGTGGCTGTGGCGGCTGTGGCGGCTGTGGCGGCTGTGGTGGCTGTGGCGGCTGTGGCGGCTGTGGTGGCTGTGGCGGCTGTGGTGGCTGTGGCGGCTGTGGCGGCTGTGGCGGCTGTGGCGGCTGTGGTGGCTGTGGTGGCTGTGGCGGCTGTGGCGGCTGTGGCGGCTGTGGCGGCTGTGGCGGCTGTGGTGGCTGTGGTGGCTGTGGCGGCTGTGGCGGCTGTGGCGGTTGTGGCGGCTGTGGCGGCTGTGGCGGCTGTGGTGGCTGTAGTGGCTGTGGCGGCTGTGGTGGCTGAAGCGGCTGTGGCGGCTGTGGTGGCTGTGGCGGCTGTGGCGGCTGTGGCGGCTGCTCTGTCTCCCGTCTCCTCTCTCTGGAGTAAATCAGTGCCTCGGCTGCAGCTGTCCGCTCTGTCCGACAGCTCTTCTCCACGCTTCATTTGAGGCGCGACCCCTAAACGCGAGCTCTGACCTCCATTTCAGTCACCCCGGTCCGTCCAGAGCCATGGCACTGACCGCAGGCTTGTGCAGGGTTAGACAAAGGGAGCGAGATTGTCAGTCACTCAGAGGAGCACACTGCTTTTCAATGGTTAAGAGTCAGTGTTGCCTTCAAGTGAAAGAAAACCTGTCTTTTTGTAGTTTTTAACCGTGTCACCAGATTGTTCCCTCGGCGAACACAGACTTACTTAGTTTTGAGCTTTTTGTACAGATACGCTAAAAGCAAATGCATCGCCCTACTTTATATGGAAAAGGACATTTAGTAAGTTGCAGACTGTTCCCAGCTCCGCACTCGTCACCGCTGGACAGTACGTGCTCGCCACATTTTATAGCAACATTAGCTCATTTTAAACAGCATGAATGTTGCACTTACACTGATGAAAGCTTTCTCGATCCGTTTCTCTGTCTGAAGTGCACTGGCAAAGTTTGCTGGATGCTGAAATGTGAAAGTTCCCAGAGTAAACACAGGAGCTGGGATTATGCAGGGATTATTGTGTTGTAATGTTGTGTATTATCAGACATTGTGAAAACATCAGAAAGAGTGAGATAATGTACAGATGTATTGGGGCCTTCCTCCTGCGCAGCAGAAAACATTTATTTGTGGTGAGATGATGGAGGACTCAAAATGCAGGAATTAAAAATATATAAATGATTGAATAATGAAAAAACAAAAGTCCAAGGAAACAAAACATCCAAAAATCCAAAAACAAGACCAAAAGGCAAGAACAAAGACAAGACAATGGACCAGCAACAGGAGGAGGGAAGCACAGGTACATATGGACACAGGTACATATGGACACAGACACAGGTACATATGGACACAGACACAGGTACATATAGACACAGAAACACAGGTACATATAGACACAGACACAGGTACATATAGACACAGACACAGGTACATATGGACACAGACACAGGTACATATGGACACAGACACAGGTACATTTAGACACAGACACAGGTACATATGGACACAGACACAGGTACATATAGACACAGACACAGGTACATATAGACACAGACACAGGTACATATAGACACAGACACAGGTACATATGGACACAGACACAGGTACATCCCTAACACAGGTACATATGGACACAGGTACATATGGACACAGACACAGGTACATATGGACCCAGACACAGGTGACACACATCAGGGCGGGGCAGACAATAGAGACAGGGGCAAACAGGACAGGAAGTACAACTAAAACCAAACCACAGAAAACAATGTCAAAATAAAATTAAAATACAGAAATAAAACCCACACCATGACATTATTATTAACAGATTGAGTCTATACAGTACTTGCATGAGAAAACCAGTGATGGAACAAACCGTTTTGATAGTTATGAAGTAGTTACATGCTGTACAGAGATGAAATACTTCTTAAGGTAAATCTCTCCATTGTGAGATCAGTAAAGTTGTGTTATCTTTTTTGAGCAGTCAATTTGACGGCTTTTCATTTTGGAGGTGAAATTGCTCCGCTTTGATCGTCAACACTTTTTCTGGTGGACACAAGGGTGAGCCCCCTGTCAGACGGACTTTCAACTCGCACCTCCGGGAGAGCTTCTCCCAGGTCCCGGCGGAGGAGGGGGACATGGAGTCCGAGTGGACCATGTTCTCTGCCTCAATCGCCGATGCGGCGGCTCGTAGCTGTGGTCGCAAGGTCTCCGGTGCTGGTCCCGGCGGCAACCCCCGAACCCGGTGGTGGACACCGGCAGTAAGGGATGCCGTCAGGCTGAAGAAGGAGTCCTATCGAGCCATGATGGTTCGGGGGACTCCTGAGGCAGCTGTCCAGTACCGGCAGGCCAAGCGTGCCGCGGCCCGGGCTGTTGCAGAGGCAAAAACCCGGGACTGGGAGGAGTTCGGAGAGTCTATGGAGCATGACTATCGGTCGGCCTCGAAGAGATTCTGGCGCCTCAGGAGGGGGAAGCAGTTCTTTATCCAACACCATGTACGGTGCGGGTGGAGAGCTGCTGACCTCGACTGGGGATATTGTCGGGCGGTGGAAGGAATACTTTGAGGTTCTCCTCAATCCACCCGTCACGTCCTCTGTTACAGAGGCAGAGGCTGAGGATGTTGGGGCGGATACATCCATCTCCCTGGCTGAGGTCACCAAGGTGGTTGGCAGCCTCCATGGTGGCAAGGCTCCGGGTGTGGATGAGATCCGTCCTGATTATCTAAAGTCTCTGGATGTTGTGGGCCTGTCTTGGCTGACACGTCTCTGCAACATCGCGTGGCGATCGGGGGCGGTGCCAATGGAGTGGCAGACCGGGGTGGTGGTCCCTCTCTATAAGAAGGGGGACCGGAGGGTGTGTTCCAATTATCGTGGGATCACACTCCTCAGCCTCCCCGGTAAGGTCTACTCCAAGGTACTGGAGAGGAGGCTACGGCCGATGGTCGAATCTCGGATTCAGGAGGAGCAGTGTAGTTTTCGTCCCGGCCGTGGAACACTGGACCAGCTCTATACTCTCCATCGGATACTCGAGGGTTCATGGGAGTTCGCCCAACCTGTCCACATGTGCTTTGTGGATTTGGAGAAGGCGTTCGACTGTGTTCCCCGGGGTGTCCTTTGGGGGGTTCTCCGGGAGTATGGGGTCGGAGGTCCTCTGCTGAGGGCCATCCGATCCCTGTATGACCGGAGCCAGAGCTGTGTTCGCATTGCCGGCAGTAAGTCAGACCTGTTCCCGGTTAATGTTGGCCTCCGACAGGGCTGCCCTTTGTCACCGGTTCTGTTCACTGTGTTTATGGACAGAATTTCTAGGCGCAGTCAGGGGTCGGAGGGGGTCCGGTTCGGAGACCACAGGATTTCATCTCTGCTGTTTGCAGACGATGTTGTCCTGTTGGCTCCAACGAACCAGGACCTGCAGCATGCACTGGGGCGGTTTGCAGCCGAGTGTGAAGCGGCTGGGATGAGAATCAGCACCTCCAAATCTGAGGCCATGGTGCTCGACCGGAAAAAGGTGCCTTGCCCTCTGCAGGTGGGTGGAGAGGTCCTTCCTCAAGTGGAGGAGTTCAAGTATCTCGGGGTCTTGTTCACGAGTGAGGGAAGAATGGAGCGTGAGATTGACAGGCGGATTGGTGCAGCATGCGCAGTGATGCGGTCTCTGTATCGGACCGTTGTGGTAAAGAGGGAGCTGAGCCGAAAGGCAAAGCTCTCGATTTACCGGTCAATCTTCGTTCCCTCCCTCACCTATGGTCATGAGCTTTGGGTAATGACCGAAAGAACGAGATTGCGGATACAAGCGGTCGAAATGAGCTTCCTCCGCAGAGTGGCTGGGCGCTCCCTTAGAGATAGGGTGAGGAGCTCAGTCACACGGGAGGAGCTGGGAGTAGAGCCGCTGCTTCTCCACGTCGAGAGGAACCAGTTGAGGTGGCTCGGGCATCTGTTCCGGATGCCTCCTGGACGCCTCCCTGGGGAGGTGTTCCGGGCACGTCCCACCGGGAGGAGGCCCCGCGGAAGACCCAGGACACGCTGGAGGGACTATGTCTCTCAGCTGGCCTGGGAACGCCTTGGGGTCCCCCCGGACGAGCTGGAGGAGGTGTGTGTGGATAGGGAAGTCTGGGCGTCTCTGCTTAGACTGCTGCCCCCGCGACCCGGCAACGGATAAAGCGGAAGAAAATGGGTGGATAGATTGATGGAAATCTATATGTAGTTTTTATCTATGTAATTATGTTTATGAAATCATCTTGAGCCTGAGCAGAGCAATCTCAGCTGTTACCATAGCAACACACATTACACACATCAGTTAGACTTACGTTTGGCTGTATTTCATCGATATGATTTTTTTTAAACGTATAAATAGCTTAATTTAAAAGCAGTGAAAAACTAAAATTCTTTTTTGGGTCAGGGTTTAGAGATTAGGGTTTTGGTTCAGAATCTTGTTATTTGCATTGGAGCCGTCACAATGCTCTGGGAGTTCTCTGTGTTTCAGAATCCTGGGAGTCCTGGTGTTAGGAACAATAGCACATTCTTCAGTCTGGGTGTAAACTGTAATCACGGCTCTGTGACTGACAAAGGACATTCTCTCTGTCTGCGACGCCGTTTATCTCAGGCCTGGTTTTTCCTGCAACTCCAAAAAGTACAGAAAAGCAATAATCTGTGTTCTCTGTGACTTTGGATCTCCGTAATGTGCCCTTAAACGCTGCCAACCAATTCTGCCGGCTGTGAAATGAACACCGCACTGGGACAAATATCTGTCTGTCGCTCGAGAGGCCGTTCACCGGAGTCGATCCAAATACGAGAGAACAGTCTTTTATTTGCACTGCAACAAGTGACAAAAATAAGTCCAAAATAGCTCAAATTTGGCAAAAATGTTTCTTAATTTGAGCATTTTTTAAATGCTGTAAACAAGATTTGTCAAAGGGATGAGGAAAATGATCCTGCTTTAAATAGATGCAAGAAATGTCTCCTTTGGAATGAGACTAAATGGCTAAATCTTGTTTTCAGAGAGTTACAGTGTCCTCTAATTAAAATAAAAACCACTTGATTTAAGCATGTATTATCTCGGCGTGGTCATGAGCCATCACTTCATCATCCGCTCACATACGCTGCAAAAAGTGATGAAATATGAGGTGATAAATGCTTAAATCAAGTGTTTTTATATTCAGTAGAGTACATTAAGCCAATGCCTTCTATAAGAAAGGTCAGAGCAGAGTTTTCTTCTTGAGAAGACTGAGGTCCTTTGATGTGAGCAGTCAAATGTTGTACATATTTTACCAGTCTGTTGTAGCTACTGCTGTGTTCTTTGGGGGCGTGTGTTGGGGGCAGTCTGACCTCAGAGACAGTAACAGCTCGACAGGCTGATCAGGTAATGTGTCTCTGTGAAGGGGAGAAGTGTGGACTCTGTGGTCTCTGTGCTGGAGAGAAGGATGAGGGCTCTACTGCAGGGCATCCTGGGTAACTCCAGACACCCTCTGCATGACACTATGGCCGCTCAGAGGAGTAACCATAGCAACAGGCTCCTATCACTACGCTGCTGAACGGAACGTTTCAAGAAATCCTTTGTTCCTTCGGCTGTCAGACTGTACAACAAACCTGGATGAGTCTTCTGCTGCTGGACATTTGAAATTCTCCTGCTGGGATCAATAAAGTATCTATCTATCTATTATGACCGTCTTCAAACAAGATTTGCCAAAGGGAAAATGTAGCCATTTAGCTTAATGTCAAGAACTGTGTGACATTTCTCATATCTTTTTCTTGAATGAAGATAATTTTGTTTGTCCCTTTGGCAAGTCTTGTTTTAAAGCAGTCAAAATGTGCTCAAATTAAAATAGATAGCAATTTTTAACATATTGTTCATCACTTTTTGCAGTTACTACTATATACAAGTGCTCTAAGTACACAGAGTAGACATTTATCAGTGCAGTAACGTGACAGCAGTGACAGTAAAGTGACGGTCTTAAAGGGCAGCAAGTCAAAGTGCATTATTAAAGCTGGGGTACCTAAAGTTTTGCATCATGAATTATCCATGTCCCAATAGAAAGAAGTTTGTTATTGTCATCTTTTCTGAACACAAACGACAACACGCTCTGATTGGCTGAGAGAGGTTAGTCTTATGTCTGCAAAAGCTGCTCTGAAAATGTGACGGAAAACCATTCTCTCAGCTCAGTTCACTAGTTTGATAGATTACATCACATAGTTATATTGTCGTGGTTTAAAAGCTTGGTCTTAAAGTCTTTAGAGGCAAATGATATCATGATGTGGAGCTAAATCCAACATGGCACTATCTGATTAAAGCGTTTGCAAAGAGCATGTTTTGACTGGAGAAATTCCCAAAACTAGTTTAGAAGCGATACTTTTGTTTTAAAGCAAAAAAAAAAAAAAATCTGTACTTCATACTCTCTGTTCAGACCAGAAATGCTTGATTGTAACTTGGTTAAGAATTTGAAAAAGACGGTTTAGTGAGAATCGTGTCACACCTGTGGCTCACTTCGTGTTCAGTCCGTTTGAAACCTCCATCTTAGTAATAAATTCATAGTTAATCCTGTTTTGCTCTGCTCCTTTAGGCCGGTGTCTCCTCTCTGAGCATCAGTTTAAAGACACATTTCTCCAGCAAACCCAAAACGCATTTAGGAATAGTTAAATGAAAAACAAAATAAATCGCAAGTATCAGTTTGAAATAAAAATCCTTCTTTATAGTTTGTTAAATATGTAAGGGATAATGTATAGTACGCAGGTCATTATGGGAAAATAAGTACCGACCGGGCGAAGCGGTCTATACGTTATCCCGCTTATTATACGGCTTTGTACCAACAGAACACACAAAATAAACTTCAGTCACTTTTAGGAATGCCAAAAGGTTTGTTTAATGACAGAAAATAAGATAGTTCCTAAAGGCCTTCCCGTGGCTATGCTAGCAACACTTAGGCTAGTGACAGTTAGGCTAGTAACAGCTAGGCTAGTAACAGTTAGGCTAGTAACAGTTAGACTAGCAACAGCTAGGCTAGTAACAGTTAGGCTAGTAACAGTTAGGCTAGTAACAGTTAGGCTAGTGACAGTTAGGCTAGTAACAGTTAGGCTAGTAACAGTTAGGCTAGTAACAGTTAGGCTA
The DNA here is from genome assembly GCA_964034765.1 of Knipowitschia caucasica. NCBI lineage: Eukaryota > Metazoa > Chordata > Actinopteri > Gobiiformes > Gobiidae > Knipowitschia > Knipowitschia caucasica. The sequence continues at coordinate 3,241,852 of OZ035833.1, forward strand.
GTGACAGTTAGGCTAGTAACAGTTAGGCTAGTAACAGTTAGGCTAGTAACAGTTAGGCTAGTAACAGTTAGGCTAGTAACAGTTAGGCTAGTAACAGTTAGGCTAGTAACAGTTAGGCTAGTAACAGTTAGGCTAGTGACAGTTAGGCTAGTGACAGTTAGGCTAGTGACAGTTAGGCTAGTGACAGTTAGGCTAGTAACAGTTAGGCTAGTAACAGTTAGGCTAGTAACAGTTAGGCTAGTAACAGTTAGGCTAGTAACAGTTAGACTAGTAACAGTTAGGCTAGTGACAGTTAGGCTAGTGACAGTTAGGCTAGTAACAGTTAGGCTAGCAACAGTTAGGCTAGTGACAGTTAGGCTAGTAACAGTTAGGCTAGTAACAGTTAGGCTAGTAACAGTTAGGCTAGTAACAGTTAGGCTAGCAACAGTTAGGCTAGTGACAGTTAGGCTAGTAACAGTTAGGCTAGTAACAGTTAGGCTAGTAACAGTTAGGCTAGTAACAGTTAGGCTAGTGACAGTTAGGCTAGTGACAGTTAGGCTAGTGACAGTTAGGCTAGTAACAGTTAGGCTAGTGACAGTTAGGCTAGTAACAGTTAGGCTAGTAACAGCTAGGCTAGTAACAGTTAGGCTAGTAACAGTTAGGCTAGTAACAGTTAGGCTAGTGACAGTTAGGCTAGCAACAGTTAGGCTAGTGACAGTTAGGCTAGTGACAGTTAGGCTAGTGACAGTTAGGCTAGTGACAGTTAGGCTAGTAACAGTTAGGCTAGTAACAGTTAGGCCAGTAACAGTTAGGCTAGTAACAGTTAGGCTAGTAACAGTTAGGCTAGTGACAGTTAGGCTAGTAACAGTTAGGCTAGGGACAGTTAGGCTAGTGACAGTTAGGCTAGTAACAGTTAGGCTAGTAACAGTTAGCTAGTGACAGTTAGGCTAGTGACAGTTAGGCTAGTGACAGTTAGGCTAGTAACAGTTAGGCTAGTAACAGTTAGGCTAGTAACAGTTAGGCTAGTAACAGTTAGGCTAGTGACAGTTAGGCTAGTAACAGTTAGGCTAGTAACAGTTAGGCTAGTAACAGTTAGGCTAGTAACAGTTAGGCTAGTAACAGTTAGGCTAGTAACAGTTAGGCTAGTAACAGTTAGGCTAGTAACAGTTAGGCTAGTAACAGTTAGGCTAGTGACAGTTAGGCTAGTAACAGTTAGGCTAGTGACAGTTAGGCTAGTGACAGTTAGGCTAGTAACAGTTAGGCTAGCAACAGTTAGGCTAGTAACAGTTAGGCTAGTGACAGTTAGGCTAGTAACAGTTAGACCTTCGCGGTCAATATCTCACGAAAGCTACTTTGTTAAACAAAATTAATTGTGCCAAAATGATCATTTACATCAATTGTTCAAATCCAATGCGCTGTTTTAATGAACATAAATTCATTGAATCATCCAGTTCACTGCAAGCGCAGAGAAAAGCACTTAGGGAGCGTCAACAAATGGCAAGACCAGCTTTGTAAACGAACAATAGCTTTTACTGAAGTCATGTACCTGCACAAAACTCTCAGACACTATAAATAATGACCATGTCTAACTCCTACAGACTTTGATTTCAACATTTGTGAGTTTTTTATATTTTAAATGAATGCATATGTTTTTCTTTTTAAAAATTGCTTTTACAGTGAATGGTATTTACTGTAACTACATAAATAATGTATGTTACAAAATGTGTCTCTTTGTTCGTCTCACAACTGATTTTCTAACTCAAAAAATATATATATTAGATTCTAATATATAAATAAGTAACAATCTTGACTATTTTATGCAAGAACCTGACAGACCTATATTGAAATTCACACACCAAATTATACCGCAATATTTACCATCAACCGCCTGAGTCCCAAATTATACCGCAATATGAATTTTAGGCCATATCGCCCACCCCTAAGCAGAGGTCGTTATTGTTTTGAGAGGTCGGTTATCAAGAAATAATGACCTGTAGAACGTTTTGAAATGACATTCAAATCAATGGAGCGTTCTCCTGCTGCTGTGAGGAGCCTGTAATAACATTAAATAACTGTCATTATTTGGATTTAAATATGAATAAAACATTGGTATGAGAACAAACAGAAACCCCGGAATTTGATCTTCTATAGCACTGCAAAATGTCACATCCAAATTGGTGTTTTGATAAATATGTGTGATATCATTCTCCATAAATATATAAATGGCTATAAATATTTCCATTTTTATTTCTTAATGTTTATAGCCCAAGGGTAAAAATAAAAAAATAAAAAAATAAAAATGAAAAATACATAAACAGAAACATTGAAAATTACATTTAAAAAAAAAAAAAATGGCACAATAAAGTACAAAAAAAAAATATGAATGATTGGATCCTTGTTGTGTATTGCATAACGCTGTGGCTTCCTGCACGCTGCCTGCCTGACTATCAAACAGAATCTATCAAACAGAATATATCAAACAGAATCTATCAAACAGAATCTATCAAACAGAATCTATCAAACAGAATCTATCAAACAGAATCTTTCAAACAGAATCTATCAAATAGAATCTATCAAATAGAATCTATCAAATAGAATCTATCAAATAGAATCTATCAAATAGAATATATCAAATAGAATCTATCAAACAGAATCTATCAAACAGAATCTATCAAACAGAATCTATCAAACAGAATCTATTTGCCAAGTGTTGAAAAACAGCACAATAAATCCTGTATTACTATGAAACTAATCACACTTTGTTCCAGCCACATCCGTTCTTGCCTTTTATCCTCAATCCTATTTCGGGTGCTTTCTTTTCTCTCTTCTCGCGCCAAGTTTTGCGTTTGACCCCAATCCATTTCCTGACCTGAATTCAAAACCAAAAGAGAGGAATTGGAGGGGAGGACCAAGCTAAATTTTGCAAGTGACCTGATCCAAAACTAAGAAACCAATGCAGTTTGATTGAGTTTTCGCTGGAAGAAAGCCATGTACGGCGTGGGAGGCTTTTGAAACGGCCCCGGAGTCAATTTAGACTCGACACGGCACAGGCTTGTAATTCCCCTGTAATGATAGTAATGATTTTATTTGGTGTTTACGGCATTACGAGGGAAAGGCCTGATGGGTACCTCCGGGCTCATGGGGGATTTGTATGAGCTACAACATCTGCAATTCATTTGGCCTTGTTCCACAGCTGCTGCTAATATACAAGTGTCTGAAAACAGCTGCCAGGTTATAACTACTGCTATTTATAAAAGGCTCTGTAATGAGATACCGTCAAAGGCTTCAAAGCGATGGGAGAACGCAGCGTGTATGCTAATCGTGTTTTTGGACTAGGAGAATAGACTTTCGGAAAGGAGACATTTTTTGGGCTTTTCACCGTGTTACAACGCTGTTTCCTTATCGAAGATCCATCGAAGATCCATCGAAGATCCATCCAAACGCAATGTCAGGAACTACAGGTGTTCTGCCGAGTTGTGCCGCTCTGCCAAAAAGTGACGCTTATGTAATGCTCAGCTGTTAATGATGTAATGCAAACCTGCGCGCATGCGCGTCTCAACCAAAGCATACCAAGATGGCGGACCGTGAATTGCTTTAAAAGTTGAAATACGAACGAATAAAGACACGAATGTCACTTTTAATGCAATTTGAGGCGAGATGTTGATGGTTCCGTTTTGTCACATGTGGGTTTTAAGAGTCAAAGTTTTGTGCAAAGTTTAGTTTAAGCAGTCAACTGCGCCTGTGAAACCACAAAGCTAATGTTTTCATAGCAGTCCGCGGCTGCTGACGTAGGCTGCTGACGTAGGCTGATGACGTAGGCTGCTGACGCGTCCTGTGGCCACTCTACACTCTTACACTGGTCTGTCGGGTTGATAATGGAAAATGGGGAAAAAAATCAATCTAATTAAATATTTTGTTTGAACACACTATTGTTAATCATATTAAATACAGTACGATACATGTATTGAATGAAATTTATTATTTCCATTATCAACCCGACAGACCAGTGTAAGAGTGTAGAGTGGCCACAGGACGCGTCATCAGCCTACGTCAGCAGCCTACGTCAGCAGCCTACGTCATCAGCCTACGTCATCAGCCTACGTCATCAGCCTACGTCAGCAGCCGCGGACTGCTATGAAAACATTAGCTTTGTGGTTTCACAGACGCAGTTGACTGCTTAAACTAAACTTTGACTCTTAAAACCCACATGTGACAAAACGGAACCATCAACATCTCGCCTCAAATTGCATTAAAAATGACATTCGTGTCTTTATTCGTTCGTATTTCAACTTTTAAAGCAATTCACGGTCCGCCATCTTGGTATGCTTTGGTTGAGACGCGCATGCGCAGGTTTGCATTACATCATTAACAGCTGAGCATTACATAAGCGTCACTTTTTGGCAGAGCGGCACAACTCGGCAGAACACCGGCCCCAAAATGAAACTCCGCCCCTTCTGTGTAAAAGATCTGGTCTGCTGCAGCTTTAAAGCAATTTTATAAACTCTTAGATGTCTACGTGACCTTCAGACTTATCTTAATCAGATTGTACATGGGGAGCTGGTGACGCTGATGACACACACACACACGCACACACACACACACACATGCAGCAGCGACAACAATACAAACTGAATTATATTTACATTCTCTTTGTTCATGACAAATGAACAGAATCTTTCGCTGATGTGAGAAATACAGAAGCAAATATGTTGTTCCTTACATTAAAACATGGTTCATACATATACACTTAGATATTTCTGCAGAGCTTTTGTGCTCATGTATTCACAAATTGATATTAGCATTAATATGTTAAATGTTTAATGTAAAACCAGCGCAATACAATAAAAAAATAAAATAAAAAATCATCGAATCACATTGTGACGCATGACACAGTGACTCTGGAACTCTGGAGCCATTGTCCCAGGGAGAGTTTCCAAGTGGAGCAGCGTTCAGTCCTATTTTTCCGAGTGGGAAGTCAGAACTTCTGAGTTTCCAAGATCACATGAAACCACGTGGCTGCAGCACACAATGTTTGATGTTGGAACATAATATTCAACACCACTCTCTGGTGGTAGAAGTGGGGAATTACATGCGTATCTATATGTTTCCACATAAATGATGCCAAAAGGCCCAAAATAAAGCAAAAACACACTTTCTGATGGAGATTTTTAATTCTGGGCTTCAACACTTTTTCAAGTTTGAATTAAAAAATAAATTTGAATTGACTCCATAGTCTTATATAGACGTTATTTTTTATGTTTTCAAAACCAGTAAACATATTATTAATTCAACACTAAATATGTAATGTTGCAGTGTGGTATGTATGATAGATTGTTGTGATCTGAATGATTGAAACATCAGTGAGTTGAACAGAATGTGAAAATAGAACATTATTATTTACATGTTTTTATTGATCCCTGTCTGTGGTGCAGCTCTCTAACACGTCCTTCTATCCATAGCTAACCTCTAATTTCACACAATTTCATTCTGTATCAAAGCAGCAGGTGCGACCGGGCGGCGTCTAAACGCCAACGCATCCCGCCGCGCACACGACCCCCGCTGAGCTCAGATAAAACACTCCACTTTGAGCAAAATATCAAACTAATGTGAAATATTAGGGACAACACGGACGGGCTCCTCCAGGGCTGGCCAATCTCACACAGCAGTTAGAACAGTGTGTGTGTGTGTGTGCGTGTGCGGCTGTTGGTGTGTGTGTGTGTGTGTGTGTGCATGCGGCTGTTGGTGTTTGTGTGTGTGTGTGTCTGCGTGGGGCTGTTGATGTTTGTGTGTGTGTGTGTGTGTGCGTGCGGCTGTTGGTGTTTGTGTGTGTGTGTGTCTGCGTGGGGCTGTTGATGTTTGTGTGTGTGTGTGTGTGCGTGCGGCTGTTGGTGTTTTGTGTGTGTGTGTGTCTGCGTGGGGCTGTTGATGTTTGTGTGTGTGTGTGTGTGCGTGCGGCTGTTGGTGTTTGTGTGTGTGTGTGTCTGCGTGCGGCTGTTAGTGTTTGTGTGTGTGTGCGCGGCTGTTTGTGTGTGTGTGTACTGTACGTGCGGCTGTTGGAGTTTGTGTGTTTTTGTGTGCGCGGCTGTTGGTGTTTGTGTGTGTGTTCGCGGCTTTTAGTGTTTGTGTGTGTGCGCGGCTGTTGAAGTTTGTGTGTTTTTGTGTGCGCGGGCTGTTAGTGTTTGTGTGTTTGTGTGTGTGTGGCTGTTTGTGTGTGTGTGTGTGTGTGTGTGCGGCTGTTTCCTGCTTTGCCTTGTCATCCTGAAATATCTGGCATATTATTTTCAAGGTTTTTTTTTACCGTTTTGGTGAAATAATTGTTGACTCTGATTGTGAGATGGTTAGACAAGAGTAGAGTTGGAGAGGTAGTATTTTGGGGAGCTCATAATAGTTACACACATTCATTTATAAATGATTTCTGTTTTGTACATAACCCAACCAGCCTTTAAACCAGAGATACACACAACCTTTTTTCATTTCATTTATTTATTTATTGAGTTTGAACGACGCACATTCATAAACATTGATGCCTTAAAGGAGCAATATGTACAAATCCAGATCACAGACTTTCTGATTGGTAAAACAGTGGAGGGCGGGACATCGAAATGAAGACAATAACAATAACATTTGGTTCTATCACTATATTTTAGGGGCTGTAAAACTAACTTTAAATTTGATAATCTCGGCTGAACTACTGTTGTCAATAAAAGTTGTAACCTATTGTTTTTTAACCCATTGTGTATCACTTATACTCTATACGTGCTCCTCACCTCCCAGAGAAGAGCCAGTACCAGTACCATTAGTTACCATAGCAACGTCATTTTTACTTGCTACCAGTTTTTAGCCTTTTTAACAAATTTCTTTTTGCTGAAGTTATATTAAAGCATTTTACCACTTAGTGAGTAAATGACTTAATTTGATAGATCTGTCAAAAAACAAAACATTATTTGGGCAAGTTCTCAGAATCCCATTGGTTTGAACGAGAGCAGTCAAAATGAAGGCTCTGGGAGTTCTGGCAGTTTCACAATTCTGGGATTTCTAGTGTTGATGAGAGAGAAAGGACAACGACAAAATTATCAGAAACGTAAAAAAGTAGAGAATGTGTGAAAATGTTTGTGGAAACCCAGTTCGCTGTAGAGTAAGTGTCTGGGACTTCAGGACGCCCAAAGGGTTAACCGACTTGTTTTGATGACATCCTGAGGTTTGTTGTGTTTGCTTCGTTCAGACCAATAAGTGTGAACGTGCCCATACACAGAAACAGATAGCACGCTCATGACAAAAGGCAAAAGTCACACAGAAAACATGTGTCTTATGATAACCTTGTTTGATTCCTCCGTTTGGCCTGGTCCTCCTGCTTCCCCACACCCCCCTCACCCACGCATGTCTTACCCATCCTGCTTCACCCATGCATGCCTCCCTCACCCACGTCCGCTCACACTAACACTTGAACTCTCTTCTTCCTTTTTCGTGGTAGTTTGGTTTTAGCTTTTTTTCCGAACTTGTATTTCCATGTTTCTGACCTTGTTTATATTTTTCTCTATCTGTCTGTCTGTCTGTCTGTCTGTCTTTTCTCCTGCCTCATGTGTGATCTTCTTGGGCACTTCTGGAACTAAAACATGACCATCACCATCCACGACTTTTTTCCCCTCTTCTCGTGTCTCTGCCTCTGTCTGTACCGGACGCAATCGCAGCTACCTTGGGCTGCCAGTGTGCGTCGGCTGGCTTGGGAGCGCTCCTATTCTCCATGCTGACGGCCTTGATGTGGCTTTCGTAGACTGACTGTTGCGACGAAGATCGTTGGATAGTCTGAGCTCTTAGAGAAAGAAAAAATCAGATTGGGGAAATATCTGCCGGGCCCAGACTCCTTCTTTCCTTCCTTCGCTTTCTATGCCTTTTTACACTGGTGCAGCCACAACGAAAGATTCCAAAACGATTGGAGATTTGAAAAAAAAAAGACGTTTGGGTTCAAGATGTTATAACAGGGTGCTCGAAAATACATCCGTCTGAAATGTTTGGAGAGATTACGTTTTTGAGTTTGCATTTTTTTTGTATCATGTTTGTGGGAATGTCACTCAGTATGTGTACATGCACTGATGAGAAGTCATTGGATATCATGAATCAATCACCTGAATTTATATTAGCTGAGAAAGATTATGGATCAGACAAAGTTATTGGGAAAGAAATCATCATCAAATTTTAGATACTGCAAGAATAACTTTAAAATGACAAATTATCTGGTTTGGTTTGAGACATTTTCGTTTCTAATTAAGTCTATTTGATCAACATGCCTCAAGCTGATCTGGTAAAGAATAAACTCTACGCATTTAATGACTTATCGAACAGCAAAACACAGGATATGGTCATTGCAGCTCAAAAGTTATGAATAACCTACAGTTGAGTTTACAGAAGCAAGTCCAAGAAAGGTCTACAGGCCTAGACTCGGACAGAACCAACGTTTATAAAAAGTTTGTGAAGAGGAAATGCATAAAAAATTGCCTCCAAACTATGACCTTGAAATATATCTTAACCAAATTTAATTAAGTCACAAAACGAAGGTTAAGAAACAGAGTAATCTACAATCAAATCAGAAAAAAAACACAAATGGTTGACTTTGTGTAATTGCTTAAAAAAAAAAAACATGTTGACTTTGGTTAATATTACAAATAATTTGATTCCCATTTCTGTTTGTGGGCAGTAGTATTACCCGACTGTCCCAAGCCGGTCTCATTCCAGAGCTTAGATGTCCTCAAGTGTCATGTGAACATACTGACTGTCTGTCTCTTGTGTTGCTTAAAGGTCCAATATCATGTAAAACTCTGCCTTTTTGACGTCAACGCATTAGTCTGGCTTCACAAAATCAGTAAAAATTGCGCTGTAACAAGTTAACCAATCAGGATTTTTTAAATAGTTAGTAATCGATGAATTGTTTTCGTAGACTCCTAGACATAAACATGCAGAGAAGAAGTTTTACGACTCAGATAATTCTATATTTACTGCAGAAAGAAATGTTTACGTACTATTTTATGAAGCTGTTCTCCGGGAGCATCACTTTTGGTCAAATTGTCAAAAAATTCCCTTCATTGACCAATTAATCCATCAATGGAAAGAATATTCTGAATCAATATATCAAAATCAAAGTTACCCTAATTCTAACCTCAGCTCCTGGTCAACACAACCTCAGCTACTGCCATTTCTAATTTACAAAAAAACATTGAAAAGCTGCTTGAAAAGAATTTCTCGAGCTCTCTTCTGAATTAAACCAGCTCCAGATCTGCAGATGCATGATATGGGACCTTCAGCCGTAGTTTATAACACATTCATAATGCCTTAACACTATGAAGAAAGGATTCCGTGCTGTCGGACAATCGGTCTCAGTCTACGATTCATTTTTACAACGCAATAGACTCTTCACTCCTGCGTCGTCGTCTACTTCTGCTCTGTGTGGGGTGTCCGCATGAGCTCTCCGCTGGGCTTGCATTATGAATGTGTTAAAGGGCCTAAAAAGGAAGAGCTGTGCCTCATTCGGATTCTTGTTTTATTGTTTTTGTTTGGTTGTTTAATACTAATCTGGAATGTTCTCGGTGAAATATTCCAGAGACAAACTTTGGTGGTGGTGGGGTGTGTATTTTGTTGTGTGTGAATCAAAATGCTGCAGTAAAGGGATGTATAGTCACGGGTTATTTTGCCAAGAGTCCATAATCTCCAAGAGTGGTACTGAGTTGAGGAACAATAGCTCGGACATCTGCCGGTGTCTTGGAGTAATTGAGTCTAGTTGAGCCCAAATGTCAGAAGAAGATTGAAAATGTAGACTGTGTAGAGCAGTGTTTCAAATAAAATTAATTCTGTCATAAAAAGTCTATCCAGTTTTGAGCAAGAACATAAAAAGTCTAAATTTACGCTTTTGTTTTTGTCCCCAATTTTAACGCTTTTAACTTCAGCTATTTCACTCTCTCTATCTGCACAATTGACCTATATACATTGAATAGTGTACGTCTCAGTCTCGCAAACCTGGAGTGGATCATTTTGAAACCACAAAAAAGTTTGTAATGTAATAAAAATCCATAATAAAAATCCCGATCTCAAAACATTAGGTTCTATCACTAGATTTCACATGCAGGTATGTTAGACCTCTGTCAGAACCACCAATCACCTGACTTTATATTAGCTGAGAAAGATTATGGATGGTTGAAAGCTGATTGGCCCTCACTCAGCCAATCAGCTTTCAGTATGTAAATTAGCATGTGATGGTCTGATTTGTTCCCAACATGTTACTGCAACTCTTTCTGTTGGGACAGACATGATGTGTTTCAGAAATCAAAACAATTTCAGGTACTCGAGCTTTGAGATGATTGGATGAGCCCGAAATAACCCATCCCTCCAACCCGAGCTCGCTTCTCCTCAGGTGGAGATTATCAAGAGGCTGAGCAGACCACATGCATGTAGCACAGGGACCAAAACACACGTCACAGTGGCTTTAAAACAGCAACTGAGAGATACAATGTGAGGAAAGAGGAAAAGAGCCTTGTTAAAAGTCGATTGTAGTGTGTTTAAAGTTATACACATTGAAACACACGACGATAGAAGGTCTCTCTCGTCAAATTGTGTTTACCAAAATTGAAAGAAGCCGATTTAAAAAACAGCGAGTTGGGGCCAATTTTCTTATTTGCCTTTAACATGGTGATCTCAAGCACAAGTTTACAAATGAAGACGACATCAAAACTAAAAACACCAAGATCATAGAAAACGATAAACCGCAGATTTCCCAAAATAATAATGCATCGGTTTTATATAGTGCTTTTTTGGACACTCAAAGACGCTTCACATGTCATTATTCATTCTCTCCAAACACGGTGGTGACAAACTACTGTAGCCACAGCTGCCCTGGGGCACACTGACAGAAGCGAGGCAACCAGTCTGTGCCATCGGCCCCTCCCACCACCACCAACCATTCACACACACACCAGACTCATTCTAGGCAATGAGGGTAAAGTGTCTTGCCAAGGACACAACGACAGCTGACAGTGGGAGTCGATTGTGAAAGTCGGGCTTGAACCCACGACCTTCTGGCTCAAAGGCCAATGCTCTACCAACTGAGCCACTGTCGCCCTAAAATGAGTGAGACAAAAAGGGTTACTGAGCTCAATGTAAGTCAATAGAAGCCAGAGCGACTCGAATCAAAACTTCGTCCATGGGCACTTCCCTATTGGGCTTTGTGGAGCTAGCAGGTTAGCATTGTCCCGTATCTACTATATACAGTCTATGGATGAAGGTGAAACTCTAAGACACACTAGTGCAGGCTGTATCATCAGGTGGGATGGATTATCTCGGCAAAAAAGAAGTGCTCACGTGAACCACATTTGGACAGATTTATGAATAGTTTGTGATGAAGCACGTAAAGACAAATACAAAATATTTACATTTTTGTTCAGTGTAAAGTGGAAACATTGGGCTTGATAGAAGAATTTGGACATTTTGGCCATACTTGATTAACCAATCAGAAAGCAGCGTTCAAATGTGTGACAGTATGAAATATAGAAAAAAACACTTTTACTGAGCTGAAGTGACGCCATACTGTCAGAATGTTCCGAATTTAATGGATGGGTCTTTTTTAGAGGCAATAGTTTGGACTCCCTTCATTACTCATCTTTTCTCTCTACATATACAAACTAATGTGGTGTCCTTGAGCAAAACACTTCCCCATTTGAACCTGTATTACACTGTCAAAAAATGATAAGTCGATCAAATTACCTATCAGATTCAAGAAATCTTTTTTTCTAGTAGTTAAAGTCCATATGGTTGTAGTTTTTATCAATTATCAATACGATATATGTCCCTGTGCAAAGTCAAAGAGTGGATACAGTTACAGTAGTACTTATACCTCAGGCAAGCATCCTGAACCTAAGTCATCGTGTCCGACTAAATATTTCTTTTCTGCAGCGAGCGATGTACCGAGAAAAAAAATGGTTTGTGACAAAGTGTATATACTGTACTCTTTTCAGATATATAATAATTCCACTAGCTGTTTCTTTACTGGAATAACATGGCTGCGTCCTCCTCCCTCCTACTGCCGTCTTCTTTCTGTTCATGTCCGTCTCATCTGAGTGTGTTTTCTATGTAACTATGGTAACTAGGGTTGTTGTTTTCTGCTAGGACGCATTAAAGTGGGACTGGGATAAAACTGATGATTGTGGCGCCTGCTTTTCTCTTTTCAACCTGTGAAAATACTGCGGTGTTGTGTTGGTCACTACGACCGGAGGAAGAAGGGAGAGGCTGGATTTTGAACCAATGGGAATGTCTCTTTGAAAGTATAGATGGATAGAGAGAGAGAGCGAGAGAGAGATAGATGGATAGAGAGATAGCGATTGAGATAGATGGATACATAGAGCGAGAGAGAGAGAGATAGATGGATACATAGAGAGAGCGAGAGAGAGATAGATGGATACATAGAGAGAGAGAGCGAGAGAGAGAGAGATAGATGGGTACATAGAGAGAGCGAGAGAGAGAGAGATAGATGGATACATAGAGAGAGAGCGAGAGAGAGAGAGATAGATGGATAGAGAGATAGCGATTGAGATAGATGGATACATAGAGCGAGAGAGAGAGAGATAGATGGATACATAGAGAGAGAGAGCGAGAGAGAGAGAGATAGATGGGTACATAGAGAGAGAGCGAGAGAGAGAGATTGATGGGTACATAGAGAGAGAGAGAGCGAGAGAGAGAGATAGATGGATAGAGAGATAGCGATTGAGATAGATGGATACATAGAGAGAGAGAGCGAGAGAGAGAGAGAGATAGATGGGTACATAGAGAGAGAGAGCGAGACAGAGAGAGAGATAGATGGATACATAGAGAGAGAGAGCGAGAGAGAGAGAGAGATAGATGGGTACATAGAGAGAGAGAGCGAGACAGAGAGAGAGATAGATGGATACATAGAGAGAGAGAGCGAGAGAGAGAGAGAGATAGCTGGGTACATAGAGAGAGAGAGCGAGAGAGAGAGAGAGATAGATGGGTACATAGAGAGAGAGAGCGAGAGAGAGAGAGAGATAGATGGGTACATAGAGAGAGAGAGCGAGAGAGAGAGAGAGATAGATGGGTACATAGAGAGAGAGAGCGAGACAGAGAGAGAGATAGATGGGTACATAGAGAGAGAGAGCGAGGGAGAGAGATAGATGGATAGAGAGATAGCGATTGAGATAGATGGATACATAGAGAGAGGGAGAGAGAGAGATAGAGGGATACATAGAGCAAGAGAGAGAGCGATAGATGGATACATAGAGCAAGAGAGATAGATGGATACATAGAGAGAGAGAGCGAGAGAGAGATAGATAGATGATACATAGAGAGAGAGAGAGCTAGATAGAGATATAGATAGAAGGATAGCTAGATACATAAATAGATAAATAGATAGACTTTATTGATCCCCGTAGAAGATCTGAGATTTGGCAATGGACTTGCAAAGTGGGCGGAGCTTAAGGATCCACAAAGTAAAAATTGAGATTTCGAAAAATAATTATTCTCAAAGGTTCTAAATTCGAGTCTGGTGAGTAATGAGATCTATGTTATCAATAAATTAGACCAACCTCATAAACAAAACAAGCCCCTTTCTCTCATTGGTTCAAATCCAGGCTGTATATATGCTTTGCTTTGGTTTATATCAGGTTAAAAGAGCTCGGGACGGGACGACAGGAGGTTACATGGAAATGCAATTTGTCGTAATGCTGCGTCACAAATACACTCGGAATACTCTTGAAAGACGTGTTCATATTTTCAAATTAGTTTAACTCTGCTTCTCTATCCTGAGCTTCATTGATGACGTCTTACATACACTTCCGGATTCAAACAAAACGCATCCTAAAGCCAATAATAGTTTTATCTGCTAAAATAATATATGTGATAATACAGTCTTTTATCACATAACTACGTCTGATACTCGGTTCTCTCCTTTCAAAGATTTGATTAGCATAAAATAACAATACTTAACCGAACAGCTGTTAGCATAACAGCAGGTATCGCTTCAGTTGGAGCAATCTGATCCTTTTTTCTCTTCCATATGTTCAGTTTGTGTTGTCTTTGTGTTCAAATCAAACCAACATCAGTGTAAACAACCAGAGAGAAGAACAAAAGGAAGAAGTGGGTTGAAATGATCTGGTGTTATGCTACTGCTGCAATGTTTCTTTAGCATTTTTAATTATGCTAAGTTGCTAACCAGAGGGGGTTTGCACTTTTAAAGCATTTTTTTTCTTGGGATCTGAACTTCACTTTGCAGATGACAACTTAACATGAAGTGAACCTCAAGTCTGCGTGGGAAAAAGTGGTTAGCCATGCTGCCAAGTTCATTACTGCAGGTGTAAAGTGGTCAACCATGCTTCTAGGTTCATTACGACAGGTCCGGAGCGGTTATCCATGCTGCTAAGCTAATTACTACATTCATCACTACAGGTCTGGAGTGGTTATCAATGCTGCTAAGCTAATGACTACAAATATGAAGTGTTTAGCCATGCTTCTGAAATACGATGTGGAATGATTAGTTTTCCGTCTAATGTCAATGCTTTGAAGCCTTTTGGCTAACTATGGCAGATTATGCAGCTTGTGTTGGTCAATATGCACAGTCCGAGTGGAAAATGAATACATAAATAAATTACTACTACTAAGGTGTGGAGTGGTTAGGAATGCTTTGAAAAATACAGATCTGAAGTGGTTAGCCATGCTTCTAAGTCCACTAATACACGTGTGCTTCTGAGTTCATTGTTTTGTTTGTTATTGTATCCTGCACCAGTCATTTTTGTTTGGAAATGCATTTTACGTTGAACTTTTTTAGCCTAGTATTAGCCTAATAATACTATCATGTCTTATTTCAATACTTTACTTTTTCCAGAGTTTATTTTTCATATAAAATAAGAATTGATCATTTTTTCCTCCTCCGAGCACAACACTTGAGGCAAAGGTGGAGGACAGAGAAGTGGTAGTTGCAGTGGTAAAAGCATCATTCTCTTGAGCCTGGACCCAGAAGTGTATGACGTCATGCCCTGAAAGTGCAGAGAGAGAACGGAGGGCCCAGAACCAGCTCGGAGCGGTTCCACTTCCACGTGTGCGCGTTAACAAACATCCGGACATTTTCTGAACTCACATACACACTCATGGTCTTGTGTCTTTGTACCGAGCAGCTGCTACGGAGCTCCAAGGTCAGGAATTGGTCTCACACATAGGGTTGCCAACTTGAGAACAAAAAAATAAGGGACACCATTTAGTCCTACTTTCAATCTACACAGAAATCATGGAATTTCATAATCACAGTTTTTAGAATGTAATTTATTGACAACATATAAAAAAACAAATCCTTAGGAAAAAATTAAATGTATAAATAGGTGGAACTCTTTGGCTGGTTAAGAACTTAATGCATTCTTATTAGTCATAAAAATAAATAAAAGACAAATGCTGTAACATACATTATTTATGTGTGTAACAGTAAAGACCATTTACTGTAAAATAAAAGAAAAACATATGTATTCATTAAAAAACTCACAAATGTTGAAATCAAAGTCTGTACCAATTTGACAATATAATTAATGACCATGTCTGAGTTTAGTGCATGTACATGGCTTCAGTAAAAACTATTGTTCGTTTACAGCTGGTCTGGACATTTGTTGACGGTCCCTAAGTGCTTTTCTCGGCGTTTGCAGTGCATTGGATTCAGAGGATTTCTCTGCATTAAAACAGGGCATTGGATTTGAAAAATCAACGTAGAGATAATAATTTAACACATTACTTTTGTTTAACAAAGTAGCTTTCGTGAGCTATTGACCGCAGAAGTCCGAATCTGGGAATATAACGCTACTTTACCAAACTTCTGCCATGACGATGCTGCGGGCACGGTCCACGCTGCCACTTGTCAACAGTAAACCCATGCATGTGATCGAGCCTACGTCCCTTTGACACTGATTGGCCGAAAGGTAGACGCTTAAACTGTGATTACTGTGTGTGTGTGTGTGTGTGTGTGTGTGACATGCCTTGAGTGAGTGATGCATTTAAGGTGGCTCTGAAAATACGGGACAAAAGCCGTCCCGTATCCATTCATTACGGGACGCACATAGTTTTTCTATAATACGGGATGATTCCGTATTTCAAGGGACGGTTGGCAACCCTACTCACACAGGATTTAAAATGGTTTTTTGATCATGAATAATACACTAAACAAACTAGCGATAGAGCCAAACCTGAAAGAAGAATCTAGAAAGAGTTTTGTATCATTGGTAAAGAAAAAGAAAAGAATAGAAAAAAATCCTATCAAAACAGTCCTGAAGTTGTTTTTAGCTCCGTCCATGCTATTACCAGGAACATATGGCACAAAAATGGACACAAGCACATCCCCCCACCCTGTCTGTCTAAAAGCTTAGTTTTCAAACACTTCTCAGACTGAGTTTTCTGCCTTTAAAGGTGTGTCTGTTCTGATGGATCTGTTTAACCCCACACTGCAGAACATAAAGCCAGTCACAGTCCTCCTATACATGTGTGATGTAGCATCAGAAGCATAATGCTGCCTAGAAATCAAATCAAACCGTTATTTTATTTGTATTGCCCAAAATCACAACAACAGCTGTCTCAAGGAGCGTCCGGGGAACAGACAGAGGGACAACGGGTGAACAGCAATGAACAGACCACATTTAAGCATTAAGCCAAACCGTGAAAACGAGGTCTTTTCTTCTGCAGACAGTGGTTGTGGCAGGTTAAAAACACTTTTAAATGGACAGTTAATGAACAAATGGACAAAAAATGAAATAGAAAATGGTCAGGAGTCTGGTGCATCAGCCCGTCATGTAACGTGCATTCACAACAGTGCATTAAAAACAGTTAGTAATCTTTATTTATATACCGCCTTTTCACTGCACATCGGAGTCTCAAAGCGGTTTACAATTGTTATTTTTGGGAGTGGGGTCCCCAGTACAGGAGGCACATGCCAGACCTATTGTACATATTTTTAGTGGTAGGGGAAACCGGAGTACCCGGAGGAAACCTACGCAGACACGGGGAGAACATGCAAACTCCACTCAGAAAGGCCCTGGTCCAACCGGGATTCGAACCCAGGACCTTCTTGCTGAGAGGCGAGAGTGCTATCCACTCAGCCACCGTGCCGCCCATTGTGTTGTGTATGTGTGGTGCATTAAAAACAGTTGTGTATGTTTGGTGCATTAAAAACAGTTGTGTATGTGTGGTGCATTAAAACAGTTGTGTATGTTTGGTGCATTAAAAACAGTTGTGTATGTTTGGTGCATTAAAACAGTTGTGTATGTTTGGTGCATTAAAAACAGTTGTGTATGTGTGGTGCATTAAAAACAGTTGTGTATGTTTGGTGCATTAAAAACAGTTGTGTATGTGTGGTGCATTAAAAACAGTTGTGTATGTGTGGTGCATTAAAACAGTTGTGTATGTTTGGTGCATTAAAAACAGTTGTGTATGTTTGGTGCATTAAAACAGTTGTGTATGTTTGGTGCATTAAAAACAGTTGTGTATGTGTGGTGCATTAAAACAGTTGTGTATGTTTGGTGCATTAAAAACAGTTGTGTATGTTTGGTGCATTAAAAACAGTTGTGTATGTTTGGTGCATTAAAACAGTTGTGTATGTTTAGTGCATTAAAAACAGTTGTGTATGTGTGGTGCATTAAAACAGTTGTGTATGTTTGGTGCATTAAAACAGTTGTGTATGGTTGGTGCATTAAAACAGTTGTGTATGTTTGGTGCATTAAAAACAGTTGTGTATGTTTGGTGCATTAAAAACAGTTGTGATTGTTTGGTGCATTAAAAACAGTTGTGTATGTGTGGTGCATTAAAAACAGTTGTGATTGTTTGGTGCATTAAAAACAGTTGTGTATGTGTGGTGCATTAAAAACAGTTGTGTATGTGTGGTGCATTAAAACAGTTGTGTATGTTTGGTGCATTAAAACAGTTGTGTATGTGTGGTGCATTAAAACAGTGGTGTATGTTTGGTGCATTAAAAACAGTTGTGTATGTTTGGTGCATTAAAACAGTTGTGTATGTTTAGTGCATTAAAAACAGTTGTGTATGTGTGGTGCATTAAAACAGTTGTGTATGTTTGGTGCATTAAAAACAGTTGTGTATGTTTGGTGCATTAAAACAGTTGTGTATGTTTGGTGCATTAAAAACAGTTGTGTATGTGTGGTGCATTAAAAACAGTTGTGTATGTTTGGTGCATTAAAAACAGTTGTGTATGTTTGGTGCATTAAAAACAGTTGTGTATGTGTGGTGCATTAAAACAGTTGTGTATGTTTGGTGCATTAAAAACAGTTGTGTATGTTTGGTGCATTAAAACAGTTGTGTATGTTTGGTGCATTAAAAACAGTTGTGTATGTGTGGTGCATTAAAAACAGTTGTGTATGTTTGGTGCATTAAAAACAGTTGTGTATGTTTGGTGCATTAAAAACAGTTGTGTATGTGTGGTGCATTAAAAACAGTTTGTATGTTTGGTGCATTAAAAACAGTTGTGTATGTTTGGTGCATTAAAACAGTTGTGTATGTGTGGTGCATTAAAACAGTGGTGTATGTTTGGTGCATTAAAACAGTTGTGTATGTGTGGTGCATTAAAAACAGCTGTGTATGTTTGGTGCATTAAAAACAGTTGTGATTGTTTGGTGCATTAAAAACAGTTGTGTATGTGTGGTGCATTAAAACAGTTGTGTATGTTTGGTGCATTAAAAACAGTTGTGATTGTTTGGTGCATTAAAAACAGTTGTGTATGTGTGGTGCATTAAAACAGTTGTGTATGTTTGGTGCATTAAAAACAGTTGTGTATGTTTGGTGCATTAAAACAGTTGTGTATGTTTAGTGCATTAAAAACAGTTGTGTATGTGTGGTGCATTAAAACAGTTGTGTATGTTTGGTGCATTAAAAACAGTTGTGATTGTTTGGTGCATTAAAAACAGTTGTGTATGTGTGGTGCATTAAAACAGTTGTGTATGTTTGGTGCATTAAAAACAGTTGTGATTGTTTGGTGCATTAAAAACAGTTGTGTATGTTTGGTGCATTAAAACAGTTGTGTATGTTTGGTGCATTAAAACAGTTGTGTATGTTTGGTGCATTAAAAACAGTTGTGTATGTTTGGTGCATTAAAAACAGTTGTGTATGTTTGGTGCTTTAAAACAGTTGTGTATGTTTGGTGCATTAAAAACAGTTGTGTATGTTTGGTGCATTAAAAACAGTTGTGATTGTTTGGTGCATTAAAAACAGTTGTGATTGTTTGGTGCATTAAAAACAGTTGTGATTGTTTGGTGCATTAAAAACAGTTGTGATTGTTTGGTGCATTAAAAACAGTTGTGTATGTTTGGTGCATTAAAAACAGTTGTGTATGTTTGGTGCATTAAAACAGTTGTGTATGTTTGGTGCATTAAAACAGTTGTGTATGTTTGGTGCATTAAAAACAGTTGTGTATGTTTGGTGCATTAAAAACAGTTGTGTATGTGTGGTGCATTAAAAACAGTTGTGTATGTTTGGTGCATTAAAAACAGTTGTGTATGTTTGGTGCATTAAAAACAGTTGTGTATGTGTGGTGCATTAAAAACAGTTGTGTATGTTTGGTGCATTAAAACAGTTGTGTATGGTTGGTGCATTAAAACAGTTGTGTATGTTTGGTGCATTAAAAACAGTTGTGTATGTTTGGTGCATTAAAAACAGTTGTGATTGTTTGGTGCATTAAAAACAGTTGTGTATGTGTGGTGCATTAAAAACAGTTGTGATTGTTTGGTGCATTAAAAACAGTTGTGTATGTGTGGTGCATTAAAAACAGTTGTGTATGTGTGGTGCATTAAAACAGTTGTGTATGTTTGGTGCATTAAAACAGTTGTGTATGTGTGGTGCATTAAAACAGTGGTGTATGTTTGGTGCATTAAAAACAGTTGTGTATGTTTGGTGCATTAAAACAGTTGTGTATGTTTAGTGCATTAAAAACAGTTGTGTATGTGTGGTGCATTAAAACAGTTGTGTATGTTTGGTGCATTAAAAACAGTTGTGTATGTTTGGTGCATTAAAACAGTTGTGTATGTTTGGTGCATTAAAAACAGTTGTGTATGTGTGGTGCATTAAAAACAGTTGTGTATGTTTGGTGCATTAAAAACAGTTGTGTATGTTTGGTGCATTAAAAACAGTTGTGTATGTGTGGTGCATTAAAACAGTTGTGTATGTTTGGTGCATTAAAAACAGTTGTGTATGTTTGGTGCATTAAAACAGTTGTGTATGTTTGGTGCATTAAAAACAGTTGTGTATGTGTGGTGCATTAAAAACAGTTGTGTATGTTTGGTGCATTAAAAACAGTTGTGTATGTTTGGTGCATTAAAAACAGTTGTGTATGTGTGGTGCATTAAAAACAGTTGTGTATGTTTGGTGCATTAAAAACAGTTGTGTATGTTTGGTGCATTAAAACAGTTGTGTATGTGTGGTGCATTAAAACAGTGGTGTATGTTTGGTGCATTAAAACAGTTGTGTATGTGTGGTGCATTAAAAACAGCTGTGTATGTTTGGTGCATTAAAAACAGTTGTGATTGTTTGGTGCATTAAAAACAGTTGTGTATGTGTGGTGCATTAAAACAGTTGTGTATGTTTGGTGCATTAAAAACAGTTGTGATTGTTTGGTGCATTAAAAACAGTTGTGTATGTGTGGTGCATTAAAACAGTTGTGTATGTTTGGTGCATTAAAAACAGTTGTGTATGTTTGGTGCATTAAAACAGTTGTGTATGTTTAGTGCATTAAAAACAGTTGTGTATGTGTGGTGCATTAAAACAGTTGTGTATGTTTGGTGCATTAAAAACAGTTGTGATTGTTTGGTGCATTAAAAACAGTTGTGTATGTGTGGTGCATTAAAACAGTTGTGTATGTTTGGTGCATTAAAAACAGTTGTGATTGTTTGGTGCATTAAAAACAGTTGTGTATGTTTGGTGCATTAAAACAGTTGTGTATGTTTGGTGCATTAAAACAGTTGTGTATGTTTGGTGCATTAAAAACAGTTGTGTATGTTTGGTGCATTAAAAACAGTTGTGTATGTTTGGTGCTTTAAAACAGTTGTGTATGTTTGGTGCATTAAAAACAGTTGTGTATGTTTGGTGCATTAAAAACAGTTTGTGATTGTTTGGTGCATTAAAAACAGTTGTGATTGTTTGGTGCATTAAAAACAGTTGTGATTGTTTGGTGCATTAAAAACAGTTGTGATTGTTTGGTGCATTAAAAACAGTTGTGATTGTTTGGTGCATTAAAAACAGTTGTGTATGTTTGGTGCATTAAAAACAGTTGTGTATGTTTGGTGCATTAAAACAGTTGTGTATGTTTGGTGCATTAAAACAGTTGTGTATGTTTGGTGCATTAAAAACAGTTGTGTATGTTTGGTGCATTAAAAACAGTTGTGATTGTTTGGTGCATTAAAAACAGTTGTGATTGTTTGGTGCATTAAAACAGTTGTGATTGTTTGGTGCATTAAAAACAGTTGTGATTGTTTGGTGCATTCATCAGTTTTGGGAATTTCCTAAATGATTTTTGTTACACCTGTCTGATTACATACTCAAAATAGCGTGTTGTAGCCGTGTGGCCCAGCCGTGTCTCTTCAGCCTCCAGTGACTCATGCACTCTCACTCAACCCTGCGTGAATCCAGCAGGAACACAGCTCCCTCTGGTGGCCAAGCAAAGCACTATTTTAAGCATTTAGTATTTTTTTAATTCACCGCAAAAGATAAACACTCATTTTACTAATGCCTGTTGGACTTTTTTGTCACTTTATTGAGTAGATTCGTTCTAACAAGCAGTTTTGTCGCCCGCCTTTTCACATGTAAAGTTTGCAGTAACAAGTGTTGTGTATCCTAACGCACAGTGGGGAAATTTCAGTATTGCATCACCAGTTACAGAACAGTAGGAATGAGGAGCACACAGCACAAGATAAGTGAACAATAACTCTACTAAAATCAAATCATATCTCTAACTTAAAGTAGCAATATGTAAGATTTTCATGTCAAGTCATCATTAAATGGCCCTAATCTGTCAAAAAGTATTCATAAACCGTGTTCTTTTCCAATACTTCTTTAACTGATCACAGAAGTTCAGAGATATTTGGATTTCACAATTAGTTTTACAGCTCCTAAATCTTATTGTTTTCATTTCGATGTCCCGCCCTCCACCGTTTCACCAATCAGAAAGTCTGTAATCCGGGTTGCCAGAACTCACCACATCAAGCTAATCTCTGGTAAAGCAACATGTGGCGCAGAACTAAAAACATCATGATTCTCAAATCATTAACAGCAAAACAAGGACTAAAACCAGGATTTCTGTCTTTGTGAAAAAGGTGTTGGTTATAGATTTGTTGTTGAAAAAACTCTTGTCTATTCACCTGTTATGGTCCTGGATGTGTTTACATATCTGGCAACCTGAGTCAGGGAGAGTGGGGGAGGCTGCAGTACCACTTTTGGCCAGAATTTTACATGTTGCTGCTTTAATTATAATAAAAAAGAGAGATGCAGCTCATTTATTCTTTCCTGCCCCACTACTCTATGACCCAGGAGCCTCTACATATCAGTTATCGGGCTCATTGACTTGTAATTATCGTGTCGGCCCCTAATGTCGTGTCATGTATCATCTTATATACACTTTAAATTACTTTGGGCGTTTCCTGTTTTTTATTTCCGACAATGCTTCTCCTTCTGAGTGACTGCATCCACCACTCTACCCTCCTCACAGCATCACGCAGGTTTATGCCAGGCTCTTTTCTCTTTTTTTTCTCTCCACACTGCTTCACAAAGTCTATATATTCGAACTGCTGAAGCACGAGTCCATCCCCCGCTGTGCACGTAAACAACATCCCCAAGTCGGGAAAACGGTATTCTAAGCTCACCGCTGTATCTCGTTGCCATATGTGTGAGTGAGGACAGCTGCTGGTCTCTCCCTGGGCCCAAAATCCCCCTGGATGATTTACCGTGACTGTTAAAATGCAAAGGCACCAAAGCGAACAAGACAGAGTTGTCCGACTTCGAATAGTGGAAAAAATCCCTTAAAAAAATAAGAAAAATTACATGAAAATAAGAAAAATACTGCTTAAAATAACTAACATTGAAATATGTCTATTGCTCTGTTTTTTGGGTGTTTACTTGATCTTTTAAATGTGTGTATGTTGGAGAACTAAATAAACAGATTATTGTAAAAAAATAAAATAAAATAAAATAAAACAGCTAAAAATAAGAAAAAAATCTGCCAATAGAACAGAAAAATACGTCTTGATGAGATTTCTGAAAACAAATAAAACTAGCCCCAAATAAGTTGATTCTAGTATAAAAAACGAACATTTATTAGTATTTACTATTATTTACTTATTAAATGTTTTCTTAACGTACTTATTTTATGTAAACAAGAAAAGTTGTCTGGAAATAAGAAAAAATACTGAAAACAATCATTAAAAAGTCACTGCTCGGACTTTTTTTTTCTCTAATTACGAAGTGTTATTATCTTAAAACTAGTAAAATACATGACATGACAAACAACATTCAAGCAAAAAAACTTTATTTAATATTTTTAGTACATAAATCTAATGAATGCTACTCTTCTCAGTGTAACATGTGCCATGGTGGAGGATCGTCCATGTGGCGGTTTGAGCGATGAATGCTCCGGGCTGAGTGCGTTAATGCGTTGATATAAACCCGACAGAGCAGAGGTGATGCTGAAGGAACACTGAGGAGCACTGCTCTGGAGAAAAGTGGTTTTTCCCTGTAAATTACCATCATCTCTGGTCTGTTACGTGATATTTCCCATGGGCCCAGGTCATCACCCATGTTTACAGACACATGCATCCATCCATTGCTTTTGTTATGTACGAGGGCCTGAACCAGAATGTGGTTTGTTTACACATGAGATATTTTGTCTTCTTTCCGTTGTGTTTTACATGTTTGGCTGAGGAGGGGAGAAAAGCGTCTAAGCCATGGCTGTCAAAGTCAAGGCCTGGGGGCTAGATCCGGCCCACAGATGAATTATCCTGGTCCCCGGGATGATATTTGATTAGTATTAGAATCGGCCGCACAGAGCCATAAGAGAATATGGGATTATTATGTTGTTGTTCCAGACATGTGTTTTTATCTTTGTAGGTGGTTTGTTTTTGTCTGTGAGCCTGTTGAATAATGTTTTCAATTGAAATAACTTACAGAGCCAGACAAAAATATTGGATCATTCATGAAATGATTAAAAAATAAAATGCGGTACACTGTGTTAGGTCTTGGTTCATAGGTTATATCTGAGTGCTCTTCCCCACTGTTGGACGACTAAAGGAGTATCTTATCATATCTTGAATGCAAACATTTTAATATGTTTTAATAAACATTGAACCAGTCCGGCTCTTGACTTGTAGCAAACTTTTGTTTTGTTTTTACCTCTGATGTATTTGACTTTGACATCTCTGTTCCACGCCAATCTCCAATGACAGCCAAACCATGAAGCAGAAATAATGCGAAATGCGTTTAATTCTGATGTCGGCACTAATTGTAGCTCCAAAGTCACATGACATAGACATTTGAAAGCTCCTCCTGTGATTCCATTGTAATCTATTGTGTGATTTGGGCAAAGCAATCTGGTTTTTCCAAAAAACTAAAATAAAATAATATAATTTTATCTTCTTTGCTGGTCTAGTGCTGATGTAGGTTTGTTTTCAAGTGCAGTGTGTGTGAATCGTGTTAGAGGCTGTAGGAAATATGGGGAGCTCCAAAAGGCAATGCAATGCTAATATATGTTGATTCATACAAACACAGACGCACACACAAACAACAAGAAAAAAGTCAAGGAAAGGGAATGCTACAGGGTCCAGAAAGCACAGAAAAGTGTTCTCAAGCTGTGGTCCTCAACCCCTGGTCCGTGGCCCATGGCTCATACAGTATTGTGTCAGGAAAGAATGAATTACTTGCATCTTTGTTATTATCTGAGTCTAAGATTTTACCTGAGATTTTTTATTTTGAAAATCTTGGTCCATGTGTTTGAGGCGCCTGTGTCGAGCTATAAAAAGAGACGAGAAGACGAAGAGAGCAGAGACAAGAGAGTAAATGCATTTAAGTTCCAATCCCAATGAATGAGTCGGTTTATCATTAAGAAATGAGCGCCACATGAGTCTGATCTGCTCGCTACCAAACCTGCAGACCTGCTGAAGCTTAACCCTAGAACTCCCTGAGCAGTCAATTTGACGGGTTTGGGGCGACAGTGGCTCAGGTGGTAGAGCACCACAAGACTTTCTCCACCGACTCCCACTGATGTCTGCTGCTGCTGTTGTGTCCTGAGGCAAGACACTTCACCCCCATTGCCGAGAATGAGTCTGGTGTGTGTGTGAATGGTTGGTGGTGGGAGGGGCTGATGGCACATACTGGTTGCCTCGCTTCTGTCAGTGTGCCCCAGGGCAGCTGTGGCTACAGTAGTAGTTTATCACCACCGTGTATGGAGTGAATGAGGAGCGCTATATAAAACCAATGCATTATTATTATTATTTTTAGTTCTGGAAGTGTGTATAAGACTTAGCATATGTGCCTTTTTGATCTTCCGAACAATGTGACTTTTTCTGTATTTATATGTTTTTTTCTATGTAATTATTTTATGAAATTATAATGACAAGTTGTACCTGGTTGCTGGTCCTGGTTGCTGGTCCTGGGCTGGTCCTGGACTCGTCTTGGGCTGGTTCCGGTCCAGCTTAGTTTTTTCCCACCAGGGTAGAGCAAGTGCTGGTTACCATAACAACACACAGTTTACTGTCAGCAGTTAGCATTGGGCCTTTAGCATTAGCCTTTCAACAGACTTGTTTTTGCAGCACATTATAAGTTGTGTTATTAAGTTTTAACACTTAGCAAAAGCAAGTAAAGATTATTTTCAAGTGCTAGTGTTAAAGAAACGAGTACGAAATGAAGACAAAGTGCCGCGTCCTGCCTCAACAACACAGAGATTGTTGAAACCAATACCCCCGGTCCTAGGCAATGAAAAAATTATGGATCGTGGCTCTCAAGGATGAGTCCGGATCAGCAGAACAGAAGTGATTTTTATAGATCCAAGGCACACAGTTTTTATCAATATTGCGGTAACCCTTAATGTTCACTCTTTGAAGAAAGCACTGTATTTTTGTATTTGTTTTACTATATTTGTTATACTTGAATGCGTTTCCATACAGTGAATGTTTTTTTATATATATTTCGAGCCTGCATAATACATATTTTTACATATATCAATATAACAGACAAATAACCCGTACCTGGTTCGAAAAGTGCTTATTTGGTTCCAACCCCATCAGACAAAGTGTTTTAACAATATCATGCAGTAGAATTCTTAAAAATACAACAGTACATTGCAAACAGTTATACGATACTACCACCGATGGTATAGGACAGACAACACTCTCCGACCCTACACCTCTCTCCCACTACTTGCTCTGTGCTCAAGGCATCACTCTCTTACTTCCACATATTTGTTCAATATATCTTTTTGAAACATTATTTTAAATGTGAGTTGGTTTGAGCAGGTCTTTAATCTGATAAATCATTCCAACAGCGGCTCCTCGCACTGAGACACACATTAATGTTAAGGTCGTCCTACATTCAGGCACATGCACTTTTTTAATGCCTCTGAGTTTATAATTATGATGAGTATCTCGATTATGGAAAAGGTTCTGTAACTTAGAAGGCAGAGTTTCCAGACGCCCGGAACACTATTTGAGCAGTTTTAAATCTTAAATCACATCTTGCAGTTTCAGTTCTCCTACATCTATGCACAGTGGGTTTGACTGATGTCTATAATGGACATTTGATACAATACGAATACTGTTTTTGTAGATGTCCAGACTTTGTAGACACAACTCAATATTTATTATACATATGCATGCTACAGTTGATGCATCCACACATATAATTTTTAAGAATCCATTGTGAAGATGCAGGAACACTGAAAACAAAAACTGTTTTTATATTTTTTGAAATTTGTACCCCTGTTTTTGTTTTTATTCTAGGCCTTTACCAAATAGTTGAGATGCAGTTTGATGGTAAAAGTGCCTAAAACCATGTGATAAAGAAGCTCCAATGAGGTAGATTTCAGTTCCAAGCTTTACGTAGAAAGAGGGATTCAACAGTGACCCACTAAATGGTTGAAGAAACTATCAAAGGGTTAAAGCTGCAGTACCTAACTTTCAAACCACATCAAAATAACTGAACTGTAATATAATCCATGTCTCTAGTTCCTTTCAAAACAAGGTCTGTCTTTTGGCCTCTGTCACATCTTCAGATCAGAATTTCTAGGCAGAAAAATGGAAAAGAGAGGACCACCCTGACCCCGGCCAATCAGCTCTCAGCCCAAAGTGTCAAGTCACAGGGCTCTTCCTCACAAGTGTGTAAAAAGATGAAGACAGCATCTGCTCTGATTTTTTCTCAACATTTCACAAAACTTTCTGTTGGGACAAACACCATGTATTATTCATGACCAGAGCCGGAAAACACTCTTTGGGCATTTCTTCTGTGAGACTAGAAATACTTGCTTTTCTGCTCATTAACACGGGTAGAATATAAGCTATTTAATAAAGAATGCATTATATCTGAAAACTATATGCAAAAAACTGTTATTAATAGGAATGGCAAGTTTTTTTGTATACAGTAGCACAGTTCATACACAAGGAAACTCAGATCACAAATCCTAAATAATCACAGTAGATTGGATGAACTTTTGAGTCACTCTCGACTTGAAGCTTGGAACTGAAATCTCCCTCTTTCGCGCATTTCCCTTGGTTTTAGGCACTTTTACATCAAGCTGCATCTCAGTAGGCATGTGGTAAAGGCCTATAATAAAACATAAAACTAGGGGTGGAAATAAAAAAACATAGAAACGAAATATTGATTGATTGATTGATAGATTGATTGATAGATACTTTATTCATCCCAGCGAGGGGAAATTCAGTTGTCCTTAGTAGCAAAACAGCGGATAAAAAAGACAATACATATAAATATGATAAAAAATTAAAACCCCCACACATTTACATCAGCGATGACCGTTATAAAATCAACCGGAGCTACTTCAGACTTGCTGCTTGCTCAGCGCATGCGCACTCCAACATTCCAACATTTATGTTCTTAGCGTCCCACATCTTCAAAAATCTAAAATGGAAAAAAAAAAAACATTGCTTTATTCAAGGAGTGAACATTAAAGGGTTAAAAATATTAAAGATTCAGTCCTTCAGTTGTCTGCGTGTGTGTTTTAAACCTGGTTTTGAACATTGTCAGAGAAGAAGCCTGTCTCACATTTTCAGGAAGACTGTTCGAGATATTAGCTGCATCAATCTGAAACTCTGCCTCCCCATGTTTAGTTCTGACTTTGGGCACCAGCAGGAGGCCAGTCCCTGTGCTCCTCAGAGTCCCAGCAGGAGGCCAGACCCTGTGCTCCTCAGAGTCCCAGCAGGAGGCCAGACCCTGTGCTCCTCCGAGTCCCAGCAGGAGGCCAGATCCTGTGCTCCTCAGAGTCCCAGCAGGAGGCCAGATCCTGTGCTCCTCAGAGTCCCAGCAGGAGTCCAGTCCCTGTGCTCCTCAGAGTCCCAGCAGGAGTCCAGTCCCTGTGCTCCTCAGAGTCCCAGCAGGAGTCCAGTCCCTGTGCTAATCAGATGCCATGGAGAGACTTGTACACAAACAGAGCAGCTTTAAAGTAAATCCTCTGGGCCACGGGAAGCCAAGAAAACCAGAGAATATATTTATAATGAGGCGTACATCATCCCCTTTCGCTGAACTCATAAATTACAGACATTATTCATTTCGTAAACAACTTTTCCTCTCTCTACGCAGACTCCCCAAACATTCCAAGCCAACGAGAACGAAATACAGCTTGTCACGCGCTTATTTTTTGCTCAGGGGTTAATTCCAATGTCGTCAAATTCCAAAATAATTAAAGATAACACTTCTTCCAAATGCAAAGCTCCCTCCCAAATCCTTCGCTTCTGTAAATCCGGTTTGCTCCTCCCGTGAGCCAAGTTCATGTTTATGCGGGAAAAAAGCAAAGGGAGTCCTGGCACTTTTGGCCCTGAAAAATGGTTTTATTAATGCGACAAGTGTTGATTTAACGGGAGGAGAGCAGCAGCTGGAGCGTTCTGCTTTGAACATGGATTTGTTATGTCGATGGTCAAAGATTGGATGTCCTTATATGGGCGGAAAGAGATGGGAGGAAACAGGAAGGAAGATAAGGCCAAAGTATCATCTTAAAATGTCTCCTTATGTATTTGTCAGAGTTCAAATGGGGAATGGTGCTGGGTTCAAATGGAACACTCCATTAAGGGTTTTGGCAAAATATATGTATGTGGGAATTTTTAGGATAAGCATTAGATTAGATTTGCGATTTATGTTTGAGTTGTTAGATATTCTTCCAAGTCAATTACAAACATTTACAAAGCACAGTGGTAATTCCATGGAAGCCCAAGAAAGAAAGCAGTAAAGAATTGCATTTAAAGGGGCAGTATGTAATAAATTAACTTTAAATTACATCTGCATTTGTCATATGTGTCCCGAGATTAAAGGTTAACACTTTTCTGAACAAAAGCTTAAAATGGAGCTTTTCTTGATGAAATATACAACGTTTATGATTTTCCAACAGATTATCCAATCAGGGATCAGAATGAGGCTCTCATTTTGGGTTGCCAGTTTGTTAAATAACAACATTCACAAACAAATGAATAGCACATATTTCAATTCTGGAGTAACTGGAGACGACTCGTTTCAAGGCGACTTTTGGCGACTGAGAGCAGAAGATGGAGATGATCAGTTGAAATCGGTCGATGTGCGCGCTCTTACAACTGGAGATAAACAGTCGATCTCTGGATTCAGTCAGTTGCCCGTGTTCTACTTTTCTGCAACTAGTCGTCCTCAGATCCGGAGATATCCCGATGTGCTCCAACAACGTGTGTGTAATGTGTGTATAGCGCCCTCTACAGTTTATGTCAGAAAACACACTGTAGTTGAGGCCAGTTGCTGTTATTCCCCAGACTGGCCTGATACAGGAGTTTCCCGTTTTCGCCACATTGTCGACGTGTGCGGGGCAGCTACTCATAATCAGTTGCCAGTCCGATGTACGCTAGGCATAAGGGAGCGAGCAGTCTCTCAGGGGAAACTAATCTTGACTTTGACCATATGTGAGAGTGGGAAAAAGATTTCAGAAATTTCCAGTTGCAATCACAAGTCAGACAAAATGTAATGGCAGGTTTAGTTTTGATAAGGAAATGGTATTGTTTCATCAGCCCGTATGAAGGTTTTTCCACAATACAGCTTATGAATTATTCCGCACCTGTAAAGTTGTTTTCAGAAGGTTCTGTGCAAAAGGTGATGGAAGCACATTCTGTCACACTCGCACACCTGCAGCTGTCACCTTCTTTTACACTACAATGCGGCGATATCTACTTTGCCTATGCAGCAGCAGCACATCATTCTTTTGTTCAGCCGGGTCCTCGTGTTGAAATAGAACTTCCCAAAAGCCAATATAAAGTTCCAGCCCACTTTGCCGTGCTTTTCTGTATACTAGGTTTATTATACTTGGCAGCGGAATTGTTGAAGCCACAGTTACAGGTAAGAGAAGAGATCCCAGATGAAGTTTGAACATGTTTTATTTGTCATCAGAAGAGTCTACTTCGCTGGAAGAGATTTTTAAATTATGTTTATTAACTGAGAAGCTAATTAGCAAAACAATTGATCTGTTCAATAATCATGCCATTGCTCCCGGACGTGTTTTACTACAAGTGAACCAGTCTGGATTCGTTCTTGGTTGATCTTTTGAAAAGTTTAGATAGATATAGAATCAGAATACAAATTATGTTTATTCACAAACTAAGCTTCAAGGTGCAAACAAAAATAAAATAGATATAAGGCTTGCATAAATAATCTTCATAACATTTCTTAAAATGACTACTATAAGAGCACACCAAGTACACACAATAAAAATCTATCAATTCATTAAAGGGACAGTAGAATAATGTGTTCGACCGTAAAGGGCAGAGGTCAGTGATGAGTTTTGAAGTGTTCATGAGTCCAGCTGCAGAGGGGAAGAAACTGTTCATAAGGCGGGAGGTTCTGGTCTCAATGGGCCGTAGCCTCCTGCCCAAAGGGAGTGATTGTAATAGTCCATGTGCAGGGTGAGAGGGGTCGGCTGTGATACGACCAGCCCGGCTTCAAGCTCAGGCGACGTACAGGTCCTGCAGAGATGGAAGGCTGCGGCCGATCACTTTCTCTGCAGAGCGCACAATGCGCTGTAGTCTCTGTTTGTCCCTGACTGTGGCTCCAGCGAACCACACGGTGATGGAGGAGGTGATGGAGGAGGTGATGGAGGAGTTGATGGAGGAGGTGATGGAGGAGGTGAGGATGGACTCGATGATGGCCGTGTAGAACTAACATCTGTGCAGGCAGCTTGGCTTTCCTGAGCTGCCGCAGGAAGTACATCCTCTGCTGGGCCTTCTTGATGAGGGAGCTGATGGTCGGCTCCCACTTGAGGTCCTGGGTGATGGTGGTGCCCAGGAAACGGAAGGACTCCACAGAGGTGATGGGGGAGTCCATCACGGAGGGTGGGGGCGGGAGGTCTGAGGTCTTCCCGAAGGACACAATGGTCTCCACTGTCTCCTGGACGTTCAGCTCCAGGTTGTTACCACTGCAGCAGGACACCAGCCGGTCCACCTCCCTCCTGTAGGCGGAACCACAAGGAGGGTGGTGTCGTCCACAAACAGCTTCACAGAGGCATGGCTGGAGGTGCAGTTGGTGTACAGCCCTATGAGGAGCTCCTGTGGTTGTAATCAGTGTGTCCGAGACATTCTTACCCAAGCGTATGCGCTGCTTGTCTTTTGTCACATTGACAGATCGTCCATTTCTCACTCATCCTTTCAGCTCTCAGCCCAAAGCCTCATATAGTGACTCACAGCTTTCAATCCAAAACTATACTGGACCAACATTTGTTCCATTTGCGATTTTATGTTTTTGGTTCAAAGCCTTTCCATCCAGTTCTGATCTGATGTCTTTTGTCTCTCTTACCTCTCCCCTTGTCCTCCCCTCCCTGTTGTCCTCCTCTACAGGCTACAACGGCGGTGCATCAGGCCTGAGCACAGGAGCCATCGTGGGGATCCTCATCGTGGTCTTCTTCGTGCTGCTGGTGGGCGTGGACGTGACCTGCTATTTCCTCAACAAGTGCGGCCTGCTCATGTGCCTCGCCGTCAACATGTGCGGGAAGAGAGGCCCCGGGGCCAAAGCCAAGGACGCTGAGGAGGGGAAAGCCGCCTTCACGTAAGTCCACTTTGAACAAGACATAGACATAGAACGATTTATTGAAGTACAGTGTGGTCAGCACTTGTTTCTCAGCAAGAAGGTCCTGTTCAAATCGCGGTCGCAACAGGGTCTTTCTGAGTGGAGTTTGCATGTTCTTCCTGTGTCTGCGTAGCTTTCCATGACCACCAAAGACATGTACAGGAAATCCTCCAAGCCAAGCGTCAACAGAGATGGTCCCCAGACGCTGCAGTGTGCTGGCGACCACTGATCCTGACAGGTTGCTCTAGTGGCATTGAAGGATGGGTCAAATGCAGAGGACAAATCTCCCTACAAGGGCAACAAAGCCTTAAGATAAAATTATTCAAAAGGCCAAATAGGCCGGCAAAGTCAAAACAACATCCAAAACGTACATGTATACACTATTGAGTATGAGCACACCTTCAACATTGTGTGTAAGGTCGTTCAGTCGTTCAGTGATTACTCAAAACAAAGAAAGATTGCTCCCCTATCATCTGTTCTTCCGTTAACAGGTTTTCCCGACGTTTTGTCCTTAATCCAAAGAACTTTCTCAAGGGAATGAAAGCTCAGCAGGGGATTAAGGACGAAACGTTGGGAAAACCTACAAACTGAAGTACAGCTGCGGAATTAATCTGGATATTTAGTGGCAACTAGTGACAACATGGATCTCACTCTGGATCTCCAAACCACATGGACAGGTGTTTGTGAGCAGCTGCCTGTTTCATTTTTGAAATAGTCTCAACGACATTCTCAGTCTCAACATTTAGCAACAGCAGATATCACAACCTTATTTATTTTCTAACTCTTAACTATACCCCTGTTACAAATCTCATAAGATACTAACTAACTAATGCAAGATGTCCAAACTCAAACAGAAGTATCTGAAGTATCATTCAACAAAATACAATAACAAATAAAACACACATACGAAAAAAGATTCTGAGAGTGTTTTAGTTTGCCTAATTTATTATTCTAATGGCTCTCTTTTGTAAGTAAGAAACTTGAGCCGTCATTCAACACAATCAATGTTGGAGTTAAAATGATTGGCTATACCTCGCTGTCGTACCTCGGAGAAATCCCTCTCTTTCCACAACACAACAGTCAGTGGTCGATTGAATAACAGGTTAAACAATTATCATAAATGTCCCGGATCATCCCCTGCCCTTAAGCCTAGCGTACATCGGACTGGCAACTGATTATATCCGTCGTCTCTGAGTTGCTGCCCCGCACACATCGACAATCTGGCGAAAACGGGCAACTCTGAGTCGCAGGCCAGTCTCTTGAATAACAGCGCGTACATCGACAGCAACTGGCCTCAACCACAGTGTGTTTTCTGACAACAAACTGTTGCGGGCTCGCAATACACGCAATACACACACGTTGTCGGAGCGGCGCATGGAGCGCGCACATCGGGGCAACTGAGGACAACTAGTTGCCGAAAAGTAGAACACGGGCAACTGACTGGAACTGGAGACCGACTGATCATCTCCAGTTGTAAGAGCGCGCACATCGACCGATTTCGGCAACTGATCATCTCCCACCATCTCCTCTCAGTTGCCAAAAGCCGCCTTGCAACTAGTTGTCCCCAGTTTCTCTGTCGATGTACGCTAGGCTTTAAGGCGCGTTCAGACCAAAAGCTTCAAAAAGCTTTTGACGCGCTTCAACTGACGCCGGGATAGTTTTGTCATTTTGGTGCTTGAAGCTTTTGACGCGAGTGACGCGCCTGACGCCGGTGGGAGGAGCTTCTCTGTTGTCTGTAGTCAGGACAGCGGTGGATTTTTCAATGAGCAGCGAGCCTTTATTTGTTATTTAAAGCAAAATAACGTTGTTGTAGGGCTTCAACAAAACATGTTCTGGGTTCACCACAGACTTGAGAGGCTGCAGTGTTTGCAGAGTTCCGTCATTTACTCCAGGAGCTGCGTACGGAGGAGTTTCGCTTTCAGCGGTACTTCCACATGTCACTCGCCCAGTCTGAGTTCTCAAACCCCGGAGCTCGCCTCTCCCCGCCTCGCTCTCGCCACTCCCCGCCTCTCCCCGGCTCTCGCTCGCCTCTCCCTGCCTCTCTCCGGCTCTCGCTCGCCTCTCCCCGGCTCTCGCTCGCCTCTCCCTGCCTCTCGCTCGCCTCTTCCTGCCTCTCCTCGGCTCTCGCCCGCCCGGAGCTGCCTTGCTCTGAGCCAGACTCATCGTCAGACTGTTCTTATATTAAATAAACTACGTTTACTACACAGCATGTGTACAATGGTTTTTGTTACTCAGAATGTTACTACTCATACAAATAATATTACTAATAACAATAATGACAATAAAACAACAGCAGCAGATACATGACTTCTCTCCATGACAGAGACAGACCCTCTGCTGCTGCTGCTCCTCGTCTCCTGATTGGTTGAAGCCCGCGTCAAAGCTTCAAAAGCTCGGCTTTGCTCAGCTTCGGCGTCAGAGGGATTGTTTTGATACGCGAGCGTTTCGCGCGTCAAAAGCTTCAAGTGAGCGCGTAGTACGCGCGACCTTTGAAGCTTTTGACGCGCGTCAAGTGACGCCGGGGCTCTCGGCTTCACCTGACGCGCTTCACCATTCACTTTCAATGGAAACCTGACGCTTTTGACGCCCAAGTTAAGTCCGGTGTGAACGCCCCTTTAGACCCTTCCTGTATCGACAACAAAAACTAAAAAACCCAGTTGGAGAAACCTCGAAGCGACCAATGGACAGATTCAGGACTGAGTTGAGGAGGGGATCGCGCCCCATGGTCCCGTCACCGCACCATGAAATGTGTGAGATGTGTAACAGGTCAATAGTACTTCAGGCACCTGCAGCTTAAATGTAAGATTAAAGATACAATGGTTGACCTCATCCCCCCAACCACTCATAGTTTCTCCTGATCGCGTGCCATTATTTCAGAAAGTGAAATGTGAACCTCCAAACATAGCAGTGTCTTCAGCACACAGCCGCGAACAGAGCATTAGGGCGCGTGTTTACCCAGCGCGCCGTCTCTGAGCACAGCTGCTATTTGTGTGCGAGAAATCACAGGAGACACGTGTATCCAGAGCTGATAGGAGCGGCGCCAGATGCTTCTCTCTGCAAGTCTGATGCTAAAGTCCCGCTCCCAGGAGACCAGCGAGCTCAGGGAACTCAGGCTCATTATTATTATACAAGTTTGGAACCGTCTAAAGACTGCTCCAACTACAGTGAACAATGTTGAATTGTGCTTTAGGACAATTCACATAATGGAAGAAATCATACAACTTTGTTCCCATTGTGGATTGTTTTTGTCTCCATTCACAACCCTTCTGTCTGAATTCTCTTTTTAAAAGTCGATATTTATTCTGGGTCGGGGGGTAGCCAGAGCTGCCACCCAATGTTCAAAGCACCAGTCCATCACTGATCCTCCTGCAGGTGGTGGGTCCACAGGAAAATGGCTGCTCGGTCATCAAAGACACGGCTTTGGTGTTTCAGCAGGGGCTTCGGGCAAAGCGGGGTTAAGTGTCTTGCACAAGCAAACAATGACAGCAGACTTCGGTGAGAGTAGTTGGAGTGGGTTTAATGAGGGGATTGAACACACGACCTTCAGACACAAAGACCAATGCGCTACCAACTGAGCCACTGTCGCCCCCTAAAAGTCATATGTGACGACAAATTCAGGACAGAGCCATTTTCCTCTACCAATAAAAAACATGAACAAAAGGTCAAATCCAATGAGAGCTTTGGATTTTTTTATTGGATAGAATCTCTAGAGCAGGTGTCACAAACCTTTTTCACCCAGAGAGCTACTTTCCCGGGATGATAAAGGCAGAGAGCTACTCCTTTAAGCGACTCTGGTTAAAAAAAATTGGTGTGAATGGGACTGACAATGGATACAGTCATTATTTACCATCACATATGTGTTACTAGTGACGCAAAGGGAATCTGAAAAATTAATTAGATAATGTGATTTGTTCATTTCTAAATCCTTTGGGGAACTACCTGGAAGAGAGTGGCGAGCAACTGGTGGCTCCCGAGCTACAGGTTGGACACCCCTGCTCTCGAGGCTTTGCAGGGTGGGACAAATGCACAGGACATATTCCCCTACAGAATAAAAAAAGTGTACCTTAACCTCAAGTTTTAGGAAAGTAAAATAATGGAAAATTGACTGCTTTTTTACCAACAGGAAAGACGAGTCGAAGGAGCCCATAGTGGAGGTCAGGACTGAGGAAGAGACCGCCCCAAACCAGGAGGGAGGGGGCGCCACTGAGCCCAACGAGACCACCCCGCTCACAGAACCAGAGTGAGTCACACAGCAG
This sequence comes from Knipowitschia caucasica, assembly GCA_964034765.1. NCBI lineage: Eukaryota > Metazoa > Chordata > Actinopteri > Gobiiformes > Gobiidae > Knipowitschia > Knipowitschia caucasica. The sequence continues at coordinate 3,278,382 of OZ035833.1, forward strand.
TGCTTTTGAACAGTCCCGATACAACAGCAGCAACATCTCTTACATGTGTTGGTCGCAGTGGTGGAAGAAGTACAACATTTTTGTATTTCCACACCCCTGGCCTGAGGGTGTGGTGTTGTTACTTTGGCTGTAGTCTTTTCATATAGTATATTAAACTTCATCAGGGAATGGACTGTGGAGATGTTCTACCTCCAGAAAGTCACGCACTATTGCTTTAAGTGAAAGGGAAAAAGAGAACATATAGACATTTACTTTAAAGAAGAAAAAGTCTGTTAATGTGTTAGATTGAGTCCATTATTGATTCAGGTATATTAGATATTTTAACCAAATGTACCTGATAAATTCTTGATAAATGTTTTTTGCCATTTGTATTAAGCCAAAATGTTTTTACAAATGTGCTTAGAAATAATATGAAACCAAAGAAAATATGCTTTTTATAGTTTATTTTTTTTCTTTATTCATTTAGTTGAAAGGGACATTGCACAATAAATGTATTGACCAGACATAGCTCCAAGCAGATTTTGATTCGAAGTCCCTGGGCAGAGGCAGCAGGTTTACATACAGTGTGCAAAGCCTTGATAAATAGAATGGCCTTGTTAGCATTTAAATTAAAATGCAACACCGCTTAACCACAAAGAGCCAGAAGTGTGTTTAGCGTACAAAACATATGATATTAAAAAGGATTGACGCAAAAAAAATGATAAAAATAAATGATTTGAAATAGAGGCGACAGTGGCTCAGTTGGTAGAGCATTGGCCTTTGGGCCTGAAGGTCGTGGGTTCGAGCCCACCGTAAGACCTACTTCACGACTCCCACTGATGACTGCTGTCGTTGTGTCCTTGGGCAAGACACTTAACCCTACTTTGCCCAAAGCCCCAACTGAAAGATCTCAGCTCCTGTGGACTCACCACTTGCAGGAGGATCAGTGAGGGGCTGGTGCTCTGTGTACTGGGTGCAGCTCTGACTGCCCCCCCCCCGACCCAGAAATGGATTAAGGGGAAGAAAATGGATGGATGGATTTGAAATAGAATCAAGAGTACGTCCTTCCACCACTGATCAGGCCGTGTGCTGCACCAAATGATCTACTTTTGTTGCTAACATTTTTTACTTTTCGGTTTGCACTCACTGTTAACTACACCTGCACCCTCCCTTTTATGCTTCACCCCCTCCCCCTCCCTCTCCCCCCGTCCTGCCCCGCACAGGCCTGCCACCCGCACCTTCACCACCCCCGCCGTCATCCTGCTCCCCTCCACCACCACTAACTCCGAGAGCTATAGCACGGCACAGAGCAGCCCGGTTAGCGAGTGCACCACGCTGGCCGCTAGTCCCACCAAAGCCAACCCGGCCCCCTCAAACTGCCCCGCCTCGTCCCCCCAGCCGGAAGTGGGAGCCCTGGTTGACCTAAGTGAAGGCCAGTCCCTCCCCGATAGCACCCCCGAACCCGCCAGCAGCCCTCCTCTTGCTCCTCCTGTCGCTAGTCCCACAGTAGATGCCACGGAAGAGCCCACTCCCCAGAGCTCCACGGGTCAAACTGAGTATGAACACAAATCATTTTCAACATGTGCTTCCATCCCCACGTCATGTCATGAGCCCGAGTAGTACTGCAGAGAGTATAATGTGTGGTGTAAAGTCCATTTGAACTCCAGACGCACCGATAGAGGTGTGGAAGGAATGAATTTGGAAGAACATATGAAACTCTCATTATGTCCATTGAGAAGTACACAGCCCCTTGCGGCACGTGTTTCATTGTTTTGTTCACACAGAATAGATTCCATTAGTTTGTGTCCTCTGTATTCTTATTTTTTGTAAATGCAATCACACATTTATAATATCAGGGAGAGCTGGATTCATTCATTTTCTCTTCACTGCACAGGCTCCTGTTGTACAAGAACCTGAGCAGTAGAAAGGTCAAATTCAGACAAGATGATTATGAAATGAGATTCTTGTACTATCAATTTTGTATTTTGACCAACTTTAAAACAGGGCTAAACGACAGAAATGCAGACAACTGGGAACTTTTCTGTAAATAATTGAATCAAATCAATGGTTTTGGAATAGTCATCTGGAACATGGGAAGCAGAACTCAAAATTGGGACTATCCCGGGTAAGTAGGGCTGTAGTCATTCTCCTTATACCTAATGGTCACAGAAAGAAGACAGTTTAGAGACTCGAGTTAGTTTAAGTGAGTCCTATACATGATCTGACAAGCAGAGAAGTAAACAATAAATAACCAGCTAACAGCTACTTTCTACACTTCAAACACATGATTGTGTACAACACTGATGAAGTGCACTTGGCCTACCGCTACGTCCCAATTTCATCATACTTATTCTATTGTATAATTATTATCATTATATCATTGCTGTACTACTCGAGCATCTTCTTGCAAATGGCCGCTTCACCCTCCTCCTCCATGTCCACCATTTATTATGTCCTTGCTTATGTGTGGTTCAACATTTGACAGAGACCAACACTTACAAATGTTGTCTGTGTGTCATTGTTTTCTCTTTGAACTAACAATAGCTGTTGTGACTCAATATCAAATCCTCCCATTCTTGTGGAATTCAGTATGTCCTTGCTTACTGTATATGTGGTTCAAAATTTGACAGAGAGCAGCACTTAGGAAATAACTGGTGAATCAAATCTGATTAAATACATATTATAATTTATTCTGTTTCATCCTGAGCGGCATTTTCATCTCTCCTACGTTCTTGAAATCCTCCATAATCCCTGTGTTCTGGTGCGTCCTGGAAGCAGGTGATTCTCTGTAGCTGCCGCACTTGGAGGAGGGGTCGTAGTAGCAGCTGTAAACGGATCAGAGGTACATGGTTCCTCATATTTGAGTCTGGAGCCAGTGATGAACCGAGGAAGGGGAATGTACTGCGCTCTTGAGTACAAGTCTGGTGACCGCGCAAACGTCCACTTTGTTGGTTCCTCATATGGTGAAGATTCAAGATCGGGTCCCTCTGGTTCTTCAATGGGCAAATGTCTGACATCCGGGACTTCTGCGTCTTCCTTTGACAAACGTACGACTTTGGAGGCTTCTGGTTCTTGGTGTATTTCTTCGAAGTCATCTTTGCTGTCCGAGCGTGTGACGTTTAGTAACCGGCAAATCAACGTACGCACCTTACGTTCAGCTTTCGGCTCCATGGCTCTGGCACTGGTCAAAAGCATGAGGATGGTGTTTTGAGATTGAAGAGATGTGTTTTGTTTTCTTTTGAATGAGCAGAGCAACTTGTCAGGTTTCTATAGCAATCAAACAACAGATCCAACCGTGGTGGAGTGAGTGACACTGTTGCCACGTACAATTTTTCAAAAAGTATTATAGAGGTTTTATGGGTTGCATCTGACTAGTTACCAGGAAAGCCACCCACCACCACAATTTTAAACTATATGCTCTTTGGAATGCTGTGATCTCACATGAACAAACTATGGCAATTTCTAAGTTTTAAACTTGTTACAACAACGAAAACAGACCTGGAATCCGATCTATCTTGGCTTGTATGTGTAATCTTGCTTTGGATGGAAATGGATCACCAATATATGGCGATACCGAGATCTATGAGCCAAATCTCATGCTTATTTTACATGGCTTCACACTGATTCACATGGCTTGGGATCAGGAAAACTTTCATATCATAATTGGAACGGATATCATGAATTGATCAGAATACATTGTCAAGTAATAAAGAAATTATCTAGAATTTGGGTTGGATCACCTGAAATGCCCCTGAGTGTGTACTCCTAAAGTTGTCATTTACCCTGAAAAGTTTTGTCAGGCAGTCTCCATGACGAATGAAGGCACCTCGCTGACACCCCCTCCCCTCTCTCTCTCTCCTGCATTTCAGTCGGGTGGACCTGGCAGTGATGGAGCGCACAGACTTTTCTGTCACTGCGATAAAGGCAAATGTGTCAAGGAGAGACCCCTCAATCTTCCTCTTCATAAGTTCTGTGGCTGATCTAAGGGGCGATTGTACCCAGTCTGAAGGATGGTGTCACCGTTTGACCAGGTTTATTGCAGTTTGGAAGTGGAGATTGTCTTATTTGGAACATGGCGTCCACTTTGAGATGATGAATCTGGAATGACCATGGATTAGAATCAGATCAAATGGAACCCGAAACGATGTGTTGATTTCAGTGGAACAAACTCATGATGCTAAAGATGCTAACTGTTTCAGCAAGACAGTGACTGCACTTACTTAAAACGGACAACTTTAAGCTTGTGGTGTTTTTTAAGGTCTTAAACAAGTAAAATGGAAGTCCATACTTTGTTAGCTGAACATTAGCAGTACTACAGTGCCCAGAGAGAGAAATAATTTAAATCATAGCAATTATTTTTTGATGTATTAAAGGTCTTTCTTAGCCTGGACACTGCAGTACTGTAGGTTTAACACTAATCAAATCTGTGTTAAGGACTTTTTCTTTGGTCTTGTTAAGAGTCGAGAGGTAATGTGAGCTTGTTTGTGGAATATGGGCACAATAGAAAATGCAAATCCATCCAAATGATGATTATGATCACTTTTGTTACTTACAACACTGTTACATCATTAAATATAATTGGTTTTAGTTCACTCTAACATCAGGAATCATTGGAACTTGAAACCTCCCTTCCCCCTTTATAATACAGACTATGTCATTAGGTATTGCCCAAACCTGTCCGGGAATAAACTTGATTGGAGTCAACACTTACCATAGTTATCAGGAACGCATTTTTAACTGCGCTCCACCACATTTTAAACTATAGGCTCTTTGCAATGTTGTGATGTAACAAACTATAGATACATACCACATTTCAGCTCAAATCAAGACTGTATACAACTACATAAATCCCTGGGTAAAGAGAAATTAGGACACATGGAGATTTGCATAGTAAAAAAACTTATTACAGTAGTTAAAATCTTTAAAAAATGAGAAAGTCTTGAATATGTTGAATGTATCTGAAAGCGGAAAGGATGACTGAAAAAGCCTCAAACCATTTCAGAACTCTATTTAACAGTAAAAATGCTAAATTTAAGGCACTCAGGTACATATTTATAGAACAGCAACACAACACCAGGACAGATTGGACAGCAGCTCACATAAATTACTCGCCACAATGCTATCACGCTCATCCTAACACCTGTTTCGGAAAGCACCAATGTACTGCCACAAAAGGCCTGCGCAGCTTCACAATGATGCGCCCAAGTGATCGAGGTTGCACCCTTTGTTGTGAGTGGATCACTCAGACGGCATGTAATTCTCGCGTCGTTAGTCGCAGGCTGCGTCACATTGTGCTCTACTGTAACCGCAGCCGTCTCAGCCCCCAGTCCTTTGTTCCCGGGGAAATAGCTGTGACATCCGTATACTGGGTGCATGATGTCTGGCGCGGATAGTGGCGCTTTATCGCATTATGTGTGAAATGCGTTCTGTTCCACATCGGGGGAAAAATAACATTTCCTTCAAAGCATTGTGCATGTTTTCATCTCCTCATGTATGCTTTTCTGTGTGCTTCTGCTTTCTGATGTGGATAAGACAAGTTTAACTGTGGTCAAGTCCTAGGGTTTTGGTGTTTTGATACATAAGTAAAGTATAGGTACTTCTATACTTTGTAAGGTTTTCCATAACTTCACCCAACCCATTCTCAAACTTATCCATGACTCTGTCTATTCCATGAAAAACATTTAAATACTGTAGGACTTGGCCTTAAAGTGAATGTCTGTAAGTCTATACGTATTTCATGGTTTAAAGTATGTATATTGTGGACTAACTGGTCATATACTTAAGTGAATAAATGTGGAGATTGGTTTTTGTCTCTCAGCTTATATCCCATATTTAATGGTAAATCTTGTCCGATCAAGTCAAAGCTCCGGAGGTTAGTCTTAATATAAAGTTTAGTGATTGTTAAATATTGCTCCTATATCAATTCATGATATCCTATCAAAGTCAACCAATAATATTTGAAAAGTATATATACAACACCAGCAGTTGCTAAAAATGAGTCACGCTGGTACTTTACAGAAACAGCATAAAATACTTTTTTATATTTCTTTTTTATTTTTTTATTTTTTTACAAAAAACAGAAATAAAAACACACATGAACACACACACACACTTATCTCCAGGATGTAGATAAAATACATTTGAAATATGGAAAAAAGACTCTTGAATGGACTCAATTATAAAACCAAGCCATACACTATGGAATATATTGTCAGGTATCGATATAAATACCAAAACATATTAATATCAATCCCAAATGCAAAGTAGTCCGTCACAAAAAGTAGAAATGATGAAGTTCACAAAGTTTAAACTTGGACCAATGGGATTAGTCCTTTGTGCCAATCAGGAAGTGAGCAGTAAACTTACAGACATTCACTTTAAACTATGCCCTCACATCTCAAACAAACTCTAATTTTTCTTTTCTTCTCATCGTTCGTAGCGCTAAAATGGCAAAAGAGGACGCTCCCAAAGCAGACGCAGAGGTGAAAAACGGAACGGCGGAACCCAACAACATCCCGCCGCCCGAGCTCAAGACCGTGCCCAGCGAGGCTCCTCAGGCCAACGGCAACGAGAGCAAAGCGTAACCCGGCAACACACCAGGAAGAGGCGGGGCCAGTGGGGTGGGTGGGAGGGGAAAATGATGGTGGTGCTGGAGGTGGGAGGGGTCACTGTCACTGAAACCTCAAAAAAAGCAATGTTTTGCGCCGTACATACTTTGTGATCTCAAACACTGCGAAAAACGGAAGTCAAATTGGTCAGCGGGAATAATATCTGGCATTTTTTATGGTTTTTGTTGTGTTTTTAAATGATTTGATTTTCTTATATATATATATATATATTTTTCTATTTACACTTTTTCTCGTGCAGCACTTTGTTACTGTTTTAAGTAAAGTGGTTTCAATTGGATCTTTGGTAATCCCGGCCCAAAATTACCACATAAAAACTCCCTCCCTCCATATTATTATTAATTTATTTTATTTGAATGTGTTCACTGGACCTTACAAATTATATACATGCATAATATTGGCTTAAACTTATTATTTTTTTAAATCTTTTTCCCTGCTTGTACCAGGCAAAAAGGTCTTATGACTGAATCCCAATTAGTAATCTAATATTATGAAACTGATTTAATTTTTGTATTTCCCTTTTTCGCAGTGCACCGTACCATTCCAGCAAGTCTGTAAATAAGTCTGGATTATTTTGGACTAGGAGGATATGTAACAGCCAGCACATGCCTTACTTCTTTCAACATGTTCACACAGAATACACAAGTTTGGGAAATAAAGTCAACAAAAGAGATCAGATTTTCACTTTGAAAAGCTGCACTTAAAGGCTCTGTCCAAGTGAACCGTTTTTCTATCTATTTGAAACCGTCACAGATGTAAATGGTCTGAACGTTCAAAATTGGCCACAAAATATAGGATTTTAAGAAACAAATTTGATGGAAATATACTTTGTTTTGATATTTTGTAACGCAATAACTCAAAAGAACTAATACAATTCAACAGAGACTGAGAATTAATCTTTTAAACTCATGATGCAAACTAAAAATACTTATTTTTAAATATCAAAAGAGTCGTTTTGATTTGAATTGGCTCTTAGAAAAACAAGGCCTCTTCTTCCCCATTGGCAAATATTGTTTCAAGCCTGAGATGTACTAAAAATAAGAACAAAATATCAATCGGACTCTACTAGTTTCACAGTATGAGAGCCTCCCCCATCGACTCCCACTGATGTCTGCTGTTGTTGTGTCCTTGGGCAAGACACCTAACCCCACTTAGCCTGAAGCCCACCACCTGCAGGAGGAACAGTGAGGTCTGAGAATTGGGTAGCAGCTCTAATTTTAGCAGAAAAAGTCCATTCAAATAGATTTAAAAAAGTAAAAATAGCCAATTTCAGTTCAACTTCACCCAGGAAGAAATTGTAAAATGTCCGTGTACATTTTGGGATTTTTATCAATTGAAAAAGTCAAATTTCAGACACATTTTGGAATATTTTGAAATCCAGATTTTAAAGCAACCCTTGCAATTACATTTTTCAAGTTGAAATTTACCGTGTGCGTTTGAGGGAAGGTTTCAAGAATTCAATTTTCACCTTTGCAAAATGAAAGGCCACTCGCTTGGACACAGCCTGAGCCGGCGTTTTACCAACAGTGCCAGATTGGATCATTTGTTCAAAACCTGTGTGGACGCCATTTCAGCTTTTCGAATGTCTTTTCCCGGTTTGAAGATTAGAACTTAAAGCATGCCTGATTTCTACTGCAATTATTTCTGTATTTCTGTACGTCGTCGTTCTTTTGTTATTGTATATTGTTTTCCCTTCAGCATCATACGCTTACACTTTGTATGTATTATTATTTTTGCCTTCATTTGATTCATCTTATGTAAAGACCACTAATTGTGCAGGAAAAGTCCAGGGCGTTCCGATGGGGGTCCTGTACTATGTTTTATTTATGTTTTGCCAATGAGTGTGAATGCATAGATAGTGTTTTTACTTTTGCCGTGGTCAACTTAGCGTTACGGTAAATATGTCTCAAATTATGATATTTTCAAGAGGATGCGTTTGTCGAGGGAAGGGAAGGAAAGGGAAGTAGGGGAGCTGAGGAGTCTGCAAACCAGCTTTCAGTTTCAGCAGAATGTTTTAGGACATTTGGGGAATTGTGGAGGTTTTTTGGAGCTATTTTGAGTTCTCTGATCTAGAAGGCAACCGCTTAAACCCGCCAACCCGAAGGGAAATCGTCCCAGTACAGGAAAATATTGTAATTATGGTTTTCTGGCTGTTTCTAAGCAGCTAACTCAATACAATCGCTTCATGCCAGCTCACAATAATACACCTTAAAGCTTGGGTACCTAACTTCTTTCTCATACAGAAAACATTTTTCTTGTCTTAACGCTCAACAAAGTAGTAAAATGTTGTGAACAAATCGGACCACATGTAATCTTTTTGCAAACTTAAGAGTAAGAAATAGTCCCGTTAGCCACACTTGCTTTGGGCTGAGAGCTGATTGGCTGAGGTTGGTGGGCGGGTCTGTATGAGAAAGCTAATCTAAAGATGTGACAGAGGCCAAAAAATACATAGGTTAGGACACAAGTGATAGAAGCAAACTGTTTTGATCCAGGAGGTGATCCAGGCATGACGTCTCGGGAGCAGACCCCCGGGGAAGACCCAGGACACGTTGGAGGGACTGTTTCTCTCAGTTGGACTAGGAACGCCCTGGAATTCCCCCGGATGAGCTGGAGGAAGTGTGTGTGGAGCGGGAAGTCTGGGCGTCTCTGCTTAGACTGCTGCCCCTGCCACCCAGGAACGGATAAAGCGGGATAATAATGGACGGATGGATGATTTGAAAGCGTGGAACTGGATGGATTATAATGCATTGTTCCTTGTATTGTGGTTTGAAATGTGGGTACCCCAGCTTTAAAGGTGACATCATTCACAGATTTGAAGAGTCTGAGCCAATAATGGGAGACGTGCTGGATCCCAAACTATATTTTCACCTTGACTGCTCATGAAAGTAAAGAATAGTTGTTGTTTTTTTGTACGATAGAATAAAGACACAGTCAAATACACATAACAAGTTGGTCTTAATCTCTCAACCGTAGCTTACAAATCTCACTGGGAAAAAATCCATTATCGGTGGTGGCTTTGTGCAGCTTTTTCCTTCTGGATCCTTTGAAATGGACCAAATACAAACTACATTCAAACACTCCTCTGATATAACTGGACCAATATTTTTTTGTTCTTATGCAACTATACGCTAGCTTCACGTCTAAGCGGTCAGGGTGTAAATGCTCACTACTTTGCAGAGACCAAAAGGATTGTGGGACGGCAGGATGACTTCATGTCATTCTCTCACTTCTTCAGCAAGTGCACCGATCTAGACATAGACTCATACACCTGTTTTATATGGTCACATTTTGTGTATTCCACTGCTTTTAGAGGCCAAACGAGAGAGCGCGACAGACCGACGGACCTCACTGAAGGGTAGTTTGACATTTCAACACTAAAACCTGTATGTAATTGCTTCAACAGAGAAAATAAGTTATTTACCGCATGTTACATCATTGTTCCCTCATCAAAAACATGGGGGTGTTTTTTTTAGTTTAATTTTTGCTAATTTCCGACACTTTTGGCACAAACACGTCCCCGCCCCCTCTGTACAAATGCCCATTTGTCAAGTTTTTTACTCTGTGACCAATCCTTTCAATATGATTCCATGGACAGCCTTTTAAAACAAAATTGTTTTGTCCGAATTGGTCTTCAGAAAGTCTGTTTTGTACAATATTGTCTGTTCAATTACACTGTCCTGTTAGATTTAAATCCAAATCTAGTTGAACACTGTCCCTGTACCTTTAAATAACTAAACTAAACTAAATGAACTATAACAATGCATCATACTTCTTCTAAAATCCACATAGAATTGGACATAGTTTGTATTTGTTGCTAATAAGTGGCCTGCTGAAAATGTTGGGTCTGTTATTCAAGTTCAAGATATGAGCAAAATAGTCTGATGACCCACACTTTTAAAGTATGTTTTTAACTTTTAAAACCGCAACTTGCTGAACACATGTCACCAGATTCCAAGTTAAAATTGTGTATTGATATTTGGAATTTTCAATTTCTAGAAGATAATTTTGTACTGCTGAAGGGAGGGGCCGGGAGGAGCCTCGTATCAGAGGGCGGGGTCTGAAAAGTGCAACAGAGTTCTGTTGTGGAGAGACTACAAAACAGTTAAATAATGTTTTTGATGAAGGAATAACATTAAAACATGTTGTGAAAGCTCAAAACATCAATTACATTATGTAATATTGTGACATCGTGGCTGGTGAGGCGGGGTTAGTGTTTTTAGTTAATTACAAATGTATCAACAAATGTAAGAACAGCCTCCAGATTTAACTTCCCAAAGAAAAGAACCGTCAAAAAGTAAAGAATATCTGTATTATTCTTGTAATCCACTTTAGGGCTAGCTGAGATTAGCCTATATGATGTTGGGGAGGCGGGACTTATATCTGTCAATCACTACAAAGTGTGTGAGAGCCATGATTTAAGGCTAATGAAAAGCAGCCCATGTTCAGTTCTTTTTATCAAAACTGGCCTTCAGATCAAGAATAATACAATATATGACAATAACATTCTGCCTATGATATTTCACACAATATCAAACATTAAACAGCCATCTCTGAGGAAGCCGGTCTGTCGCGGTCGCGTCTCACACTCATCACATATTTAACCAAACAAAGCCATAGTTCTGCTGCGGAGGTGAAAAGCGGGCCGTATTTTTGCAGTGTTGCCGTGTTGTGTAGACCGCAGCCCCAGTCCCATGTGAATATGTGCAGCGTAGCGTGTTAGCGTGTTAGCCCGTTAGCCGGTGTTAGCTGGTGTTAGCTGGTGTTAGCCTGTGTGAGTGTGGTGTTAGCCTGTAGCAGTAGTCCGACAGACGAGCGGCGGATGTGAAAGACTCAGTGCCTTGAACAGAACGTGGTGGCAGGCATTCAACTCCCTCTGTGTCTTTACAATAAAGGTTTCACATTCCAATACGAGCACGTCTCTGTCTCTTCTTTCTTTACTCTGTAGAATCAGTCATGTCAAACTTCGGCCCGAGGTCCAAACCTGCCCCCGAGACCATTTTCAGCGGCCCCTGAAGTGATTTTGAATTATTATAATAAGCTGCAGCATTGACGGTAATAGGCTTCAATAACATGTTATACCTATTTCTAAAGCTAATGTTCTCAAGAAAACAACATTGTTTAATTAATTCAGAAATTTTAATCTAACATGCAATCAGAAGTTATAATTAGGGCCGGGACTTCAATGCGTTAATTACGATTAATTAACGCCACTAAATATTAAACAAAATGTACGCATTTTAATCGCATGTGTTTTTTCCACCGCGGAACGTTCCTCACTGGAGGATATGTTTCAGACGGACCGATTTTACTGCCGCACAAACTGAGCTCCGTGACTTTTCTTGTTGAAAAGTACATTATAACAAGCATAGACCAATATTAGCGGTCTGAGCAGTGAGTGAGTGATTTAGAGACGGGAAAGAGCGCTGTCAATACTTGTGTCTGTGCCGTGGATCTATTATGGTCTGTGCAGACAGGCTAGCCCAAAGTAACTATTCACTTGAAAGTTTACTGATATTTTGGGACACATTTGAAGAGGATCTGATTATGGATATAGGTTGGGTGTAACTCACCGCTGACGGTCAGAATTCTTTGTTCAGTTTTCATGTAGTTCCAGAGAGTTTCTGAACTAGCTTAGCTGTTATCTGCCTAGCGTTAGCACAATAGATCCATGGCCTAGCCACATCACAGCGAAACCTTTGGTAGCTTTTTTTTTTTGTAGTCATTAAATACATTTTGAATATTGAGGGCTGTCTAATATTCGTTCGAATATATATATTTTTTTAATATTTGAATTATAATCGAATATCGGATTTTGAAGTCAAAGCCCTAGTGCTCACTGTGAGTGCAGTGGATTTTGGTTATAAAGAGCGTCTGTTGTTGTCAGAGAGTGTGGAGGCGAAAACAGATAAGTTACTTGAAAAATAACTAAAAAGGCTTAGCTCGTTTGAAAGTAGTCCAAAAAATAGTGAGTAAAATGTGCCGTCGATGAATCAGGGTGAATTCATGAGGCAGAAGTTTGTAATGAACAGGTTTTGAATTGTACAAAGTTGGTTTGCGGGTTACAGCGTTTAACACGTGTCTTACTGCTTTTCGACATGTTCCTGTCTTCCTCTGGGTGAAAATCTGACACAGGTTAAAAAGACTCACCAACCTTTCCCTCTGTTCCGGGTCTATTCAGTATTTCAACACGTCAGGAAAGACATGGGGCCTCAGTGGGAAAAGCCTTTTGTTTTGAGGACCCTGGATCTCGGCGTCTGCACGGTTCTGTCTGAGCTGAAAGAGTTCAGTCGCTCTGGAGTCAAAGCCAAAGTCTTCAAACAGGAGCGGTGCGTTCAGGGACATTTTGGAGGAATGAAACGTGTTGTAATTATTAATGATAAATAATAAGTTCAAATGTGTTGAGGATGTACTCGTGAAAAGCAGGATTCAACATTTATAACATTTGAAATATTTATTCAACTAATTTTAAAAACTAATATCTTAAGATTGTGACCAAAATTATAACCACAAAAAAAGTACTTACTAAAAAGTAATATAAAATCCCAAAAGTAAATGGTCAAAACAAAATCCAAAACCAAGGGAGAAAAAGGAGCCAGAACAGTTTTGAGGCCTCTGATTTATTTTATTATAATAAAGAAATGTAACCATGAAATACATATTCTCGTCATGTTTACGGCCAAAATGAACACATATACTGCATCATATTAGTTTGTTTATATAATTAAAACAGTTTTTAATTAGTAAAATAAATCCTGTTTTATAAGCAAAAAACGCAAACTTTACTCATAAAAACAAGATTAGTTTTTCTCGTAAAAGACAGAAGCATATTTTCCAAATGAATGAAATAAGTCTCTTGCTTTTGCTTGATTGGAACTTTCTAGACAAAGGCTGCATCTTTTCACCTCCAGACAGGCCCTTTCTGTGTTGAGTTTGCATGTTCTCCCTGTGTCTGCGTAGGTTTCCCGCACTATTAAAAACATGTACAATAGGTCTGTCATGTAAGTAAATTTTATTTATATACCACCTTTTCACTGCACATTGGGTCTCAAAGCGGTTTACAATTGTTATTTTCAGGGCAATTGTCTCTCACTCCACACAGAGATGGGAGCAGGGGCCAGTACAGGAAGCACATGCCAGAACTATTGGACATATTTTTAGTGGTAGGGGAAACCGGAGTACCCGGAGGAAACCTATGCAGACACAGGGAGAACTCCACTCAGAAAGGCCCTGGACTGACCGGGATTCGAACCCAGGACCTTCTTGCTGAGAGGCAAGAGTGTGATCCACTCAACCACCGTGCGACTCCCAGCTCTGTGTGGACTGAGAGACAAACACAACACTCGTACAGTGCTTTTGAGGCTCTGGTCTGTGAAAGAAGCTATATAAATAAAGATGACTTTCTTATACTTACTATTTCTCCAAATGGTTAAACTCAGAACGACATCAGACCGACCACAGGGGGCAGTAGAGTACATTTATGCAGAGGTAAATGTATTTCATAATCCACAAGTGACAGATGAATACAGGTGATTCTTCAGATGGCTGCTCAGACTGTCCTCAGGGTGCTTTGCTCAAGGGCAATCAGATGTTTAACCCTGGACCAGAGCCTCCTGCACACACACGTGTGTAGAGAGCGCACACACAAGTGTGTAGAGAGCGCACACACAAGTGTGTAGAGAGCGCACACACACGTGTGTAGAGAGCGCACACACACGTGTGTAGAGAGCGCACACACACGTGTGTAGAGAGCGCACACACACGTGTGTAGAGAGCGCACACACACGTGTGTAGAGAGCGCACACACAAGTGTGTAGAGTGCACCGTGACATACAGGACTCTGTATCCTGTATCAGACACAGGTGCTGTAGCTCCTGTGGCAGGTGGTCGCTGTATGAGGCCAGAGTTTAGACAACATGAAACTCGGATCATGCTACGCCCTCTGACCACAGGGGGGCAGCAGAGTCCTACACTTGATTTATATTCATAATGGAGTTTATAGAAACAGTTTATAAATCACACTGAAATATCGTATTCGTATTTACAAGATTAGAATTCTCTGATACTGACATTGATCTAAAACGGCCTATAGTAACACAGATGTATTATTTATAATGGACTATAACTAAACAAAATAAAGAAGCCAAGATGCAAAGATTTTTGATACCTTTTGAGATCATACTATTGCTATGACATGTTTTTTACTTTTGAAATATAAAGTTATATTCTCACATCAATCACGCATTTGATTTCACATTGAAAAAAATAAAGTATTTTGTTACAGAACTAGGGCCAGCGTCTTTTTCCCCAAAAAGCTGAAACCTGATCATCCCTCAAATGTGTTGATGAAACACTACAATATAAATACAATATTTAAATGAACCCAGAGAGACGCATAATAAGAGGAATTACAGCACAGGTTATATATTTGTATCATTGAATAAAGCTCTGTGAGCTGAAGAGGTTCCCTTGTTCGTCCAGCAGGGGGCAGCCTAAGCCCTCACATCTCTGAGCCTGAGCTCTCACTGTGCTCTGGGTCATCCTCCTCTCTGAGCTCCATTCTACTGACTTCATACAGTTTTATCCTAAATATGATATATTATAAAATAGTATAATGTATCTGTAAAATGTATTTATTTAAACATGTCTTTTTCAGTCTTATAAGAATGATTCATGATGAAAGTAAATATCACATGTTTCAGATGGAGAACACATAATGACATCAGACTGAAGTGAGCAGTGATGTCACAACATTTAACAACTCAAACCCAAAGATCTCTGTTGAAGTCCTGAACCCCAGGATGAAACTGGGACTGTGTGGACTCTCCACAGACCTGACTCCAGCTGAGGCCTCTCTCTGTTGGAGACGTTCATCCAACGACCAAAGAACATGGTTTTCTACATGACCTGTTTGTCCTGAAAGTAAACACATGGTTAGAGCTGTGTGCAGCGTTTAGAGACCGAAGGATTATTATTATTATTATTATTATTATTTATAATCATGACAGTCACAATACTATATTTAATCTTTTAATATGAAATATAGTTAGAACAAAGTACTTCCTACACCAAATATTTATGAGCAGTACGAGAAACCTTCTTCTTTTGGGAAATAAAAGTTTTTCTGATAAGAAATGTCTTGTGTTAATATTTATTTTTAGTTTACTTGCTGCAGCATTATAGCATTAAAATCATAAATAATCACAGAACATTAAAAAGAAAGATAAAAATATAAAATCCCTCAGTTGTAGCACAGCTAAACAGAACTGTCTTTAACCTGTTTTTAAACATTGTCAGAGAGGAGGCCTGTCTCACATCTTCAGGAAGATTGTTCCAGATTTGTATAACCCTATATCACAGATGTCTCGGAGGACTTTAAGAAACCACTGCTTTGCCAACACAGATCAGAGAATCAAACAGTTTAAACACAAGAAATCCAATGATAAAAACACATAAGGGGCAGATGACCAGTTTATAAAGTCCATAAATGTTGAAAGTTGAGCGTCTCTCACTCGATGAGACGTAACTGAGGGTGTGTACATGAAACTGGAAAGGTTTTGGGCTGAACATATTTAATCAAAAAGATTCTAAGGTTTGGTCGAAGTGAAATGAGTTCGAAAGCAGAGTTTATTTCAGGTTTAGGCTTATGTTTTATTTTGTAATTGGTTAACCCCTGTGTCTTCTTTTGAGCTACTTCCTGAGTCGTCCTTCACTTCCTGTTCCATCATTCGTCTGTTTTGTGGTATTTTTGCTGGATTTTTATTTGTATTTGTATTTATTTTTATTAAATCCAATATTATGCAGTTCAGTATTTTGGGTCCTCCTTGTTTTTTGCCCACATGAGAGTATTTGGACAGAAAAGGCAGAGAGACATAATTCTAATGTTAGTATAGAAAGATGGAGCTATCAACAACTCCAGGACTTTTCTCATAAGATTAAGATTATTTCATTTTGCTCACATCGTTCAGAGCAATGAGCTGATATGGGATCATCTGTCTCCTTTTAAGGCTGTAGTGAAGATGTTGAAATGACTGAACAAAGCCTCACACAGCTGTCATAGATTTGTCTGTGAGAAACAAATGAATTACAAACTGTAAACAAAAAAAAAAGAGATTTGCCTGCGGTGTTCCAAAAACAAGAGTCAAACAGCCGCTCACGTCTCGTCCTCTGTCTCAGCAAATTCTTCAGAGGAACACACTGTGCCACTGGATTATTTTTCGATATTAACAACTCCTCCCTCCTTCATTGTTTTACTGCTGTGTTCCCCGACCTTTTTCAAACCGTTGCACACCTTTCTCAACAAAAACAATCCCACGGCACATCACCAGCTCAAAACGACACTCAGACCAGAGCAACAACAAATACTCTAAGCTTCTCTCTTCTTTTCACATGATTTTGACCAATGAAGGGGTATCCGATCATTTCCAAAGTTAGTTAGTTAGAAATGCAGGTGTCCAGTAGCAGCAAAAACATCCACACAAACAAAACAAAAAAAGATCATTCTAAAAAGATAACAATAGTAATAATAAGCAACAGGACTTCAGGTCACAGCAGCAGAGGTGGAGTAGCCTCTGGGTGGAGCAGGACGGGTCACAGCAGCAGAGGTGGAGTAGCCTCTGGGTGGAGCAGGACAGGTCACAGCAGCAGAGGTGGAGTAGTCTCTGGGTGGAGCAGGACGGGTCACAGCAGCAGAGGTGGAGTAGCCTCTGGGTGGAGCAGGACGGGTCACAGCAGCAGAGGTGGAGTAGCCTCTGGGTGGAGCAGGACAGGTCACAGCAGCAGAGGTGGAGTAGTCTCTGGGTGGAGCAGGACGGGTCACAGCAGCAGAGGTGGAGTAGTCTCTGGGTGGAGCAGGACGGGTCACAGCAGCAGAGGTGGAGTAGCCTCTGGGTGGAGCAGGACGGGTCACAGCAGCAGAGGTGGAGTAGTCTCTGGGTGGAGCAGGACGGGTCACAGCAGCAGAGGTGGAGTAGTCTCTGGGTGGAGCAGGACGGGTCACAGCAGCAGAGGTGGAGTAGCCTCTGGGTGGAGCAGGACGGGTCACAGCAGCAGAGGTGGAGTAGCCTCTGGGTGGAGCAGGACGGGTCACAGCAGCAGAGGTGGAGTAGCCTCTGGGTGGAGCAGGACAGGTCACAGCAGCAGAGGTGGAGTAGTCTCTGGGTGGAGCAGGACGGGTCACAGCAGCAGAGGTGGAGTAGCCTCTGGGTGGAGCAGGACGGGTCACAGCAGCAGAGGTGGAGTAGCCTCTGGGTGGAGCAGGACGGGTCACAGCAGCAGAGGTGGAGTAGTCTCTGGGTGGAGCAGGACGGGTCACAGCAGCAGAGGTGGAGTAGTCTCTGGGTGGAGCAGGACGGGTCACAGCAGCAGAGGTGGAGTAGCCTCTGGGTGGAGCAGGACGGGTCACAGCAGCAGAGGTGGAGTAGTCTCTGGGTGGAGCAGGACGGGTCACAGCAGCAGAGGTGGAGTAGTCTCTGGGTGGAGCAGGACGGGTCACAGCAGCAGAGGTGGAGTAGCCTCTGGGTGGAGCAGGACGGGTCACAGCAGCAGAGGTGGAGTAGTCTCTGGGTGGAGCAGGACGGGTCACAGCAGCAGAGGTGGAGTAGTCTCTGGGTGGAGCAGGACGGGTCACAGCAGCAGAGGTGGAGTAGCTCTGGGTGGAGCAGGACGGGTCACAGCAGCAGAGGTGGAGTAGTCTCTGGGTGGAGCAGGACGGGTCACAGCAGCAGAGGTGGAGTAGCCTCTGGGTGGAGCAGGACGGGTCACAGCAGCAGAGGTGGAGTAGCCTCTGGGTGGAGCAGGACGGGTCACAGCAGCAGAGGTGGAGTAGCCTCTGGGTGGAGCAGGACGGGTCACAGCAGCAGAGGTGGAGTAGCCTCTGGGTGGAGCAGGACGGGTCACAGCAGCAGAGGTGGAGTAGCCTCTGGGTGGAGCAGGACGGGTCACAAGGTGGAGTAGCCTTGCATTCTAGGCCACGGGGTGAAGTGTCTTGCCCAAGGACACAACCACAGTTTGGCACTTTACAGCCGCAGCCGCCCCACTGTGGCTGGTGTTCCCAGAGGTTAAGTGTCTTGCCCAAGGACACAACAACAGCAGACAGTGGGAGTTGATGGTGAATGTCTTGTGGTGGGCTCAAACCCACAACCTTCTGGCTCAAAGGCCAATGCTCTACCAACCGAGCTACTGCAGCAACATCTCAGGTAGAAAAAAATCAAGAAAAATAACAATTATAAAACTCAAAACAACAACTGCTTCAAAGCAACTTAGGACTCACTGCCGTTTCCAGAGCATTCAAAAGTGAACCGCAAAAAGTGACACCAAACAACATGCAAAGGCTCGCTAACCTGCCGCGACCCACTGGTTGGAAAACACAGGTTTCCCAGAACAACAAAAACGTTTTGACAGATTTTCCGGTTTGTAAGAAGGTAGTGTCCTGGTTTGACCTCACTGTTAGTCACTGATGCTCAGAGGAATGCTGCTCTGCCACTGCTCCATCTGTTTATTTACCCTTTTATTTAGTCATTTGTTACTCCCTGTGTCCTTAGCTGCACTTCCTGTTGTCTGATGACCTGCCCTGTCTCATCAGTCTTCTTGTATTGGTGTGTTCAAAGTGACAATATGTAAGATTTTCATATTAAGTCATCATTAAAGGGCCCTAATCTGTCAAAAGGCATTAATAAAACATGCTCTTTGCCAATACTTCTGTAACTGATCACAGTAGTTCAGAGATATTTGAATTTCTAAATTAGTTTTACAGCCCCTAAATCCTTTTGTTTTTATTTCGATGTCCTTTCGATGTCCGGGACCCGAGTTGATCGAGCTAATCTCACTGGTAAAGTAACATGTGGCCGCAGAACTAAACAAGGTGACAGTTTATTGTTTGACAGTGATTGAGATTCACAAAGCTGCCATTTTATTCTTCTGTCTGAAAGTCCATTATTTCTTGACCTGTATTTAACCAAGTTTCAGAATCTCTTTTTCCGGGGAGTCCTGGCCCCAGAGAGAGGGGACTATTGTACACGTGTTTCGTGGCAGTGGAAACCGAAGCACCCACAGGAAACCTACACAGACACAGGGAGAACATGTAAAGTCCACACAGAAAGGCCCTGTCTGGAGGTCGAATCAAACACTTCTGAACATTGTAAAGCATTTGGGTGCCCTCATGCATGATTTTTTATTTTCAATTGTGAAAATACAGACATACAATACAAGTGCAGTCCTACAGACAAATACAATAAGACGGACAAGGCAGACAACAGTGTGTGTGTGTGTGTGTGTGTGTGTGCAATTTTGGGGACTTCAACCAGGATACACACCAGTAGACTGGGGACCGAATTCCAATTGGGAACAAAAATCATGGTCCCCAATTAGATTTCATTGATATGTGTGTGTGTGTGTATGAGCATGTGTCTGTGTGTTTGTGTATGTGTGTGTGTGTGTGTGTGTCAGTGTATGAGCATGTGTCTGTGTGTTTGTGTATATGTGTGTGTGTGTGTGTCAGTGTATGTGCGTATGTATGTGTGTGTGTGTGTCAGTGTGTGTGCGTATGTATGTGTGTGTGTGTCAGTGTGTGTGCGTATGTATGTGTGCGTATGTATGTGTGTGTGTGTGTGTGTGTGTGTCAGTGTATGTCCGTATGTATGTGTGTGTGTGTGTGTGTCAGTGTATGTGCGTATGTATGTGTGTGTGTGTGTGTGTGTGTCAGTGTGTGTGCGTATGTATGTGTGTGTTTGTCAGTGTGTGTGTCAGTATGTGTGCGTATGTATGTGTGTGTGTGTATCAGTGTATGTCCGTATGTGTGTGAGCATGTGTCTGTGTGTGTCAGTGTATGTGCGTATGTATGTGTGTGTGTCAGTGTGCATATGTATGTGTGTGTGTGTGTGTGTATGTGTGTGTCAGTGTATGTCCGTATGTATGTGTGTGTGTGTGCATATGTATGTGTGTGTGTGTGAATAATAATAATAATAAAAATACATGTTATTTAAAAGAGCCTTTCTAAACCCCCAAGGACACTGTACAGGACATAATAAAAACATTAAAAACAGGATCAACAGAATAAAACAGTAGTCAAGTGCAGACAGACAGTGTGTGTATGTGTGTGTGTGTGTGTAGTTACTTTCTCACCCTTTGTCACAGCTGATCTGACGTCGCATCCGCCTCACAACACAACTTTTAAAAAATTACTAAATAAAACAGTGACTAAAGCAGTGTGATGTCATTTGTTCTCGAAGGCCCCTCTACTTCCTGGAAATGTCGACATCTCACGTTTATGTTTTAATAATAATCACTCCACCAGAATAGGTCAAAACAAAACGCTCACTCAAACCAGTCATGCTTCCTCTTCGTCTCTACATCATCATCATCATCATCATCATCATCATCATCATCATGTGAATTAAAGGATTTACAGCAGAACACTTCCTTCAAACGAGTTATTTTTGGCAGAACACACAGGACTCCATCAGCACCTGCTCTTTGTAAATCATCTCTGGCGGACTGTGGCGTGTCCTCCGTTCGCCACATGCAGAATGGATTTGGTCGTTGTGTGTTTGGAAGAACTGGTCGGGCCGCTCCACATTCCAGTGCAGAACGGCGGGTCCTCGGCGTCTCCAGGATCCTAACACGGTGTTCTGTCACGGCGTCTCCTGCGGGTCTATGTGCCCAGACGCTCTGCACCTGTGTCAGAGAACAGGGAGAGAAAACACACGGCATGATGGGTGTTGTTGTGTTGCAGTCACAGATGTATATAGATGAACAATGCTAACTCCCTAGATCAGTGAAGCCCAATAGAGAAGTGCTCAGGGACAACGTTTTGCTCCGACTCACTCTCGTTCCTATTGACTTATGCTCAGATGTACATTTTGTGCTTAAACAGCCCATGGTTGTGTGCTCTCGGAAATCCTAGTGTCCCTATTGTCTTGGTAAATACAGATAATGAGGTGTAAGGATTGACCCATCAGTAACTCCAGCCTTTTCCTTTGCATCTGCTCCTGCCACGGTGAGTAGGTCCCCGGTCAGAGTGAAGGCTCCAGCTCGCCCATGTTTCCAATCAGCTTCTTCCACTTTTGGCAAACTCTAGTGACGTCTGCAGTCTGTTCGTCCGCTCCTGATGTACGATCTGTGGTAGACCAGGGGTCGCATGTGGCCCGATTCTGTCAGGGTTGTGGTTGTGTTTATGTGTGCTCTCACTCCTCCCCTCTGTGTTCCTGGAGCTGGGCGGAGTGTCTGTAGTCCTGGTCCTGCCCCTTGCTCAGCCCTCCACACCTGCAGCTCATCAGCCTCACCTGTTAAAAACCTGGTTCACCCTTCACCATGTGCCAGATTGTCAGTAAAACTTACAAGGTATTACTTCTTGGTCTTTTGCTGTATCTCTAGAGATCCTCGTTAATTGTTTTTTCATCCCTTAGACCCAGGTTCGTTTTTTGGTCCAGACCTAGTCATCCTCCAGCTTTTTGCCCTGCTCAGTCCTGCCCAGCCACCACTGCTACCTGCTTGCACCTATGTTTGTAATAAATCTTGTAATCATTGTCTGCACGTTTGATTCTCCAGTCATTACAACAGATTCACATATCTGTGCGGCCCCCAGACCCTTCCCAGCTCAACACTCATTATACTAATACTGAAGGCTTGTAACACGTGCTCCAGGGCCTGTTTTACATTTGCTCTGTTCTCATTCATGAACCCAATTTGGTCTGAACAAAATGGATATCTGCACGAGATATATGAAAAACAAAATATACATATCTTCAAAATTCTATTAAATCAAAAAAATGCACCCACCCCTGGTCTATGGTCTGAACAAGGGCTGGGTCAGAGTCAGTTTTCAGAACTGGTTCTTAAATGGAGACCAGCACCAGGTGGATGGAAAAGGAATATTTCTAAACCCATAGTATCTGTCAGAGCAGCACCAATGTCGGTCTCTCACTTACTTATAAAGCTAGCATTACCCTATCCCCGTGTTCCCCAACCTTTTTGAGCAGTGGCACACATTTTTCAATGAGAACAACCACATGGTGCACACCACCTGCTGGAACTGAAACAAACTGAAACTGCAGCTTTTATGATCAACGTAAACTCCTTCTCATCAAAGTGAGATGCAGCAAATCAAACAAGGGCAAAAGTCTTTCTAATCTTCTTTTATTTTGGCCACATTGGTGATATTGGATCATCTCCAAAGGCTCACGTGTGCAGTCCATGAAAGCCCGGTTGAGTTTAGTCGTGCGGCCTCCATCATCTCTGCCCACGTAAACACAGTGAGTGACTGTAAAGACCCCCAAACAGCCCCCTCCCCCGGCCCAGCGGCCCCCCGCCAGCTCCTGTAAATTACCTCTGCTTCGGAGCGGTTTTGATCAGCAAATCTTCAGTCGGGCCCTTCTTCAAAGAAATCACACTCCCCACTTCTTTAAGCTCTCACAAAAAAGCCAGCTCACAGTCAGGGGCCCCGCAGCTGTCTGTATTGTCGGGGCCCCCTCCTCCACGTCCGCCAGGGGCCCCCTCGTCACACAGGTACTGCAGTGTAATGTGTGTACAGTTAAAGCTGTACACACCCATGGGTTTTATTGCCACTGTTTCTTTAGTTGCCATAATTATATCCTGCACAATATATATTTTTAGCCTTTAACATGTTGCACACTTCTGTCTTTTGCACAAATCTTGAGTGATTCTATCTCTGCCAAATGTGACATGTTCATTTCTCCAGTGTGAGATCAATAAAGTCTTATCTTAACTCCGTCCTATACTGTATGTAACTTTGCTAGCTGAATTAGCATTTAGCGTGTTAGTATTAGATAGCAATATGGCCTACGTGCAGGACTCTACAAGGACTCAGATTATTTTGACTATGATGTGACTGTCTGTGTGTGACATGTATGTCTTTCCATGTGTGACGTGACAATGACGATATAAACTGTGTACTGACTTTATTCTGTCTGAGAGAAAGAAACAATGGAAACTTGAGAGAAACTTAAATAAACTTCCAGAGTTTGGCGCACCACGATCCGTCTCTGTCTGCTTCATCCCTGACAAGCGGTTTGTCGTAGTTAATGGGGATAATGACTGAACTCATGGATATATTTAACTTTTCTTAATTCAAACCTGGCCCGGACTGGCCATCGGGAGCATCGGGAGATCTCCCGGCGGCCTGCGTGTCAAAGTGGCCTGGGCCTGCCCTATCATCACGGTCTTTTGTTTTTTTATTTTTTATTTTATTTAATTTCATCCTCACGGTCTTTGCAAACTCCTACCCTGCCTGGTGGCCTGGTCCAATGAGCAAGGCCCAGGCCAAAGCCAGTGTTGTGCGTGAACGAGTTCAAAAGAACGCGTTCATTGAACACGCTCATTTTTTTGTGAACGTTGAACTGAACGCAACACATTTTTAAAAAAAGAACTTGAACGTGAATTAGTTCATATTATGTGTCATGAACGGCAGACACTTTGTTTTCCATTTAAAACTGAGTGAAATCTGTTTTTTCTTTTGAAACGCAACGAGAGAAAGTTCCTCCCTCCTGTATTCTCCACACTGTTTCCGCCGAAAACTAAAAATTCCTACGGTTTCCACCGTCTGTGAACGCACCCCGACTCAGTGTACTTGCGGTGCGGCGCAGTGTTGCCAACTTAGCGACTTTGTCGCTAGATTTAGCGACTTTTCAGACCCCTATAGCGACTTTTTTTCAAAAAAGCGACTAGCGACAAATCTAGCGACTTTTTCTGGTCTTATTGGCGACTTATCTGGTGTTATTGGCGACTTATCTGGTGTTTTGGCGACTTATCTGGTGTTTTGGAGACTCGTGAAGCACGTATTGTTCTGCTGTCCTCAACGTGAGCCCCTCCCCCGTCCCAAAGCACTTACAGGCGGCCAGTCTCACAGTAGCCTTGCGCAGCAGTCCCAGCTACAGTCTATGGGCGGAGCAGAGAGAGAGAGAGGAGACTCAAAAGCACAGGAAGTTTTCAGGCTGCTGCAGACTGAACTTCAGCTCCACCACCACCACACATCCAAAGCTCCCCGGCCACTCCTACCACCGCCACCCCCCCCACTACCCCCCACTCCATCCGCGGCAGCTCTGTCCGTGACTCTGTTTTCTCTCAGTAGTGGGTCACATTAAATCATTTGTTATGCCAAACTATGAAAAAAAAAAAAACTTACAAAAATAAACCTAAGTAACTCTGCCAGAGTGTGTCTTTTGGGTCACTTTGCCGGTCCCAAGCCCGGATAAAGGAGGAGGGTTGGTTGTAGAGCTAGCAATTTCACCCTACATAACAATCTTTTGATTACATTTGCTGTTATAACATTTAACAATACAGGACAAAACTGATGTGTGTAATGTGGATCTAGACAAAGCATTAAAATCATTAAATGTTGTTAATGTTGAAATTATTTTTGTACATTTGTAGTTCTAAACATATTTAGGGTGTTTTTACTCACTTTTGTCTCTCCCACGACCTTATTCCTCTCTCCTACAGCGTCCGTTACAGTTATTTGCAAATTGCAAATTATGCAAATTAGGCGATGACGTCATTTAGCGACTTCTAGCGACTTTTGGGACAGCCAATAGCTACTTTCCTTACTGAGGAGTTGGCAACACTGGTGCGGCGCTATATGCTAGTGCTATTCATTGGTTGTTGGACTCACATGTGCCGTGATGAAAACACAGGGTAAGTCAGTGACACAGGGCCGTTTACATTTGACATAAAGTATAGACACACGTTCTGCAGCGCATTACAGTTTGTACTTATGAGCAGAGATGGGACAACTCAGTTCCCATTGAAACCCATGTAAATCTTGTCTGCATTGGAGTCAAAACATCCTGTGCAGTGTACAGGATATAATATATATATATATATATATATAATATATATATATATATATATATATATATATATATATATATATATATATATATATATATATATATATATATACCACGTATTGTGATTTCTAGCTCGTAGTGAAAAAAAGTATTTATTTGAATATCTCGCAAAAAGTAAAATGAACTGAACTTTGAACTAGTTCAGAATTAAAATTGAGAACTTTGAACGTGAACTGTTCACTTTGAGCATGTATGAACTGAACTTGAACTAGTTCAGAAAAGCTGTGAACTGGCACAACACTGGCCAAAGCTTTACTGTCATTGGGCCAGAGCAAAATTAAACAAATGTGACGTCACACGTCGGCTACACAGCCAGGCCTAGCAGTGCACCCAGTGTAGCTTCCCCAGCCTAGCAGTGCACCCAGTGTAGCTTCCCCAGCCTAGCAGTGCACCCAGTGTAGCTTCCCCAGCCCAGCAGTGCACCCAGTGTAGCTTCCCCAGCCTAGCAGTGCACCCAGTGTAGCTTCCCCAGCCCAGCAGTGCACCCAGTGTAGCTTCCCCAGCCTAGCAGTGCACCCAGTGTAGCTTCCCCAGCCCAGCAGTGCACCCAGTGTAGCTTCCCCAGCCTAGCAGTGCACCCAGTGTAGCTTCCCCAGCCTAGCAGTGCACCCAGTGTAGCTTCCCCAGCCTAGCAGTGCACCCAGTGTAGCTTCCCCAGCCCAGCAGTGCACCCAGTGTAGCTTCCCCAGCCTAGCAGTGCACCCAGTGTAGCTTCCCCAGCCTAGCAGTGCACCCAGTGTAGCTTCCCCAGCCTAGCAGTGCACCCAGTGTAGCTTCCCCAGCCCAGCAGTGCACCCAGTGTAGCTTCCCCAGCCTAGCAGTGCACCCAGTGTAGCTTCCCCAGCCTAGCAGTGCACCCAGTGTAGCTTCCCCAGCCCAGCAGTGCACCCAGTGTAGCTTCCCCAGCCTAGCAGTGCACCCAGTGTAGCTTCCCCAGCCTAGCAGTGCACCCAGTGTAGCTTCCCCAGCCTAGCAGTGCACCCAGTGTAGCTTCCCCAGCCTAGCAGTGCACCCAGTGTAGCTTCCCCAGCCTAGCAGTGCACCCAGTGTAGCTTCCCCGGTTGAAATGAGTGGTCTCTCCAACTGATGGTTCATACACGTTTTTATTTTTCCTTTTATATGAGCTGTAACGATGTGATTTTACCTTACTACTTTTTTAACAATAATTGATTAGCTTGTTATAGTTATACACTAATGAACACTTAGTTCATTGTGTGTGTGTGTGTGTTTGTGTGTCTTTATTCTCACTAAACTCCATAAACGTTACGTTGCTAAGCAACGTACAACAATCCTTAAACGTCCGAGATTATATAAACAGTCAATATAAAAAAAAATAAAGAAAACAAAAGTTTTGACAGTCTTTGACTTAAAACTATTAAAAGAACATCAAAATACAATGACAAAAACCCAAATTTAGAACCTTGTTTGGCCTGAATGGATGAAAAGCTCCCGGCCTGAAATGTTGTCCCACTCCGGCCCTGATTCAAACCCAGATTCAGCACTGAGTAAAAGGAGGACTGGGGGAAACTACATCCAGTCGTTCAAACCACAGCAGCTGAACCAGAAGAGTCACGGCTGATCTGACGTCGCATCCACCCATCACTAATTGCTCCGCTCAGCTTCATTATGAAATTTATCGATTGAATTGAAACATAAATCTAACTTATAACTGAACATAAACTATGAAAAAAACCTCAAAATGCATATTTGCTTGACCAATGTCTTATGTGGGCGACACGGTGGCTTTGTATTTTACATGTACTCTTTCAGTGCGTTGTGGCTATTTCTCATTTTAATCCCGTCTGTGTTTTTAATGTTTTAAGGTTTTTAATTAATTTTATTCTGTTTTTGATATTTGCTGGATATGATGTGGGTTGTGAGGCGCTTTGTGTTGCCTTGTGTAGGAAAGGCGCTCTACAAACAAACGTTGATTGATTGATTGATTGATAGCACTCTCGCTTCTCAGCAAGAAGGTCCTGGGTTCGAATCCCGGTCGGAACAGGGCCTTTCTGAGTGGAGTTTGCATGTTCTCCCCGTGTCTGCTTAGGTTTCCTCCAGGTACTCCGGTTTCCCCTACCACTAAAAACATGTACAATAGGTCTGTGCCTCCTGTACTGGCCCCTCCCATCTCTGTGTGGAGTGAGAGGACAAATTCCCACAATTGTAAACCGCTTTGTGACTCTGGTCTGTGAAAGGCAGAATATAAATAAATATTACCTATTACTATAATATTTTTTTATATTTTTTTGAGTGAACAAAAAAAATATATTGTTCAAGCAAATATGTATTTTGCATTTGATTCTAATACAGTCAGTGAATGTAAAATCGGTTATTAATCCAAAAAAATGTACCTAAATAAAAATAAACGTATTCAATCGTTGACGTTAAAGCTCTGTTTTCAATCTTCCATGATTCCACAATTTGCCATTTCCTCTTTCTGGGCCACCCTCCCTCTCTTCTCCTTTTTAGGTTTTTTTCTTACGTTAACTTGCTTCTCTTTGAAAATCTGGCATCCTTGGAGAGAGACATCTGAATCCCTCGCTCGCCTCCTTCCTTGTCGTTCGTTTTCATAATCGACTTTGAAGGCCGTGAATTTCAGCAGCGTCGAAAGTCTCATAAAGGTCTTAAATTTGACTTGACTAAACCTGTAGCCACTGTGTTCTATAAAAGGTCAATTGTGAAGGACGAGGAAGCATGTATTTGTGTGAATTCAGGTGCACCGCAGGTAGTTCGAGGCCTATCAAGAGGATGTAGCGGCTGAAGTGGAGCTTTGATCAGCGGGGCTCTGATCCTCGCTGCTGGCACCAGAGGCCAAGGGAATTTTAATTGTTATGAAGCCAATTGTGGAACTATGTTATGTTTCGTTCAGACTTTTTGAACTTTGCCGAGGTTTTAGCACCTGCCTATAGTGAGACACGTGCCCAGCCTTTGAAACAGCTACAGACTTATCTCCAATTCTATAGACGTGTGGCGAAGTTGGGCCGCTGCTCTTTTGTTATGGCTCTTTGAAACACTTTTGGACCAATACGGAAAGTGCCATTCACATCAAAAAAAACATAACATTTAGATTTTTCATTGAATTTATTTATTTATTTTTCTTCTTCTAATCTATAGCAATTATCTTTTTATTTTAATGTATATTCTCTAGGGAATGACAGCTGCTCAGTTGGTAGAGCATTGGTTTTGGGCCTGAAGGTTGTGGGTTCGATCCTCCCACAAGACCTACTCCAACTGCTCCCTCTCATGTCTGCTGTTGTTTTGTCCTTGGGCAAGACACTTAAACCCATGTTGCCCAAAGCCATTGACCGAGCAGCCATCTTGCAGGAGGACTAATAAAGGGGGTAGATAATGAATGACAGAATTAATGTATATTTTTGTTGAATTATTATTATTTTTTTGGATGGAAAGAAATTGAAGGAGATTATGCATATTTACTTATCACTACAACATTGAAAATCATATCATTCATATAATCCGAAAAAAAGATTGAAAAATCTTTATTTTTTATTTATTTGTTGTGTAGCCCTGTATCACAACAGTATCTCGGAGGACTGTACAAAATTGTCAAATTCACCGACACAGATCAAAGAATCAAACAGTTCAAACACAAGAAATGCACTGATTAAAAAACCTCATGGAGACATTGGTCCATAGGGGACAGATGACCAACGTCCACAGATATAATTGTGTAGCTCCTCCCCCTTTATAGTGTGTGTGCAGACAAAGGCAAGCCACGCAGGCCCTGGTCAGTCCTTGGCGTGTGTGTCAATAGCCGCAGTCCATGGGCAGCGCGGCTCAGAGCAGCAGGTCAAGTGAAGCTGCCTTCACCTGCAGATGGATTCTTCACAGGAGCTGCGAGCGGCTACGAGCGGCCCCAGGCACTCAACAGAGAGAGATGTGAACAGATGTGTCATAGCATCGTCTCATTCCTCTCACCTCATGAAAACAACGGATCAACCCAATTAGCCGTTAGCCGTAGATATTAGCCCAAGCCTGGTGGTTTCAGAGCACTTCAAATGGATATATGCTCTACTTTTGCATGCTGTAAGTGTCAGATATGTCTGTGATAAGTTGACAACCAGAAGGAGGCCTTCAGGGCAAGACTGACGACCTGCCGGAGGGTCATCAAGTGCTGTTTCAGTCCAAACTCCTGGCTGCGTCTGTAGCTGAATTTGTCATTCAATTTCCAGCCAGAGGGGGCAGACGGCTGCTCAATCAGGGCGACGAAAAAGCGGGCTGACCTCTTTGCTTCTATCATGATCTAGCTATGACCGAAAAGACAGAATTTAAACAAACACACTGGGGTTTTTCGATGAGTCAAAAACAGCTTCAGAGATTGGTTCAAAGGTCTTCGTCTCACACAAGCTGAACACAACTACATACGTCAACAACTCATTCATGAGCTCCTTCAGTGAAAAGAGAGAAAAAGTCTCACTAGGGCTGAGTAATATGCACAACATGTCATATCTCCATATCCAATCTAATTTGATATATCTATTACTGTAGTTTGTTGGTACGATGACGGGATCTCTGAGCCTGGCCTCCTCCATCTACCTGCGGACTGCCCCGCCCGACCCGCCTGGGAGTGCTTCGGTCCTGCACCGGACCTGTCCACGTTCAGCGGCCACTGGTCCACGTTCTGTAGCTAGCTTAGGTCCTGGATCATTAGCCTGTCCGTCCGGAGGAGCGGATCCCTTTCTCATATGGGTCTCCCTCCCTGTGGGTTTCCCTAGTTCTCCCCAAGGTTTCTCACTTTTTCCCACTGGGTTTTTTAAGAGTTTTTCCTTGTCGATGCAGGAGGGTCTTGTTGGACAGTTAGTGTCCAACAGAAAGGATTGGTGATGATCAGGACACTTTAGCATTCTACAACATGTATGGACATTTTCTTCTGTGTGTGCTTTATATTCTTCATGTGTTTTAACTGTTGGTTCTCTGACCTGTGTTGGTGATTTCAATGGTTTTGTTAAGTCTCTGAGATCACTTCTGTTGTGACCTAGGGCTATACAAGAATAAATGGTATTGTATTGTATTGTATTGAATTCAGGAAAACCCCTCATAGAATAAGTTTTGTGGCTGGCTGTACTGGTGCATTCATTAAAATGGTGTTTATTGTGACTGCAGCTGCGTTTTTTGTTGTCTGTTTGATAATAATTTAGTTTTTAGATCCATCCAGTGAATATAAGAAACATCTGGCACAAACATGTAACTCTACCCTTTCTGTCTAAAAGTTTCCGTCTCAGACCTGCAATAGTATGAGGTCATTGTACCTTTATGACTTCACACTCATAACAGCTCTAAATCTTGGAAATTTCTCAGGCAAAAATAACTCTTTTTTTATTTTTATTTTTTTACAATTGCATGGCTGAGTTGGCAACCGGTAATTTCTTTTATGTAAAAAAAAATAAAACGAATTCAGCTTCTCGATCTGATGGTAGCAGGGTCATTCTCTGTAACCAGTGCCTTTTGTGTCCCAGAGGTTTAACGCAAAGATTAAAAAATAATGTTACCAATAAAATTAATTTTAACCAAGAAATAGAAAGAAACATGTGTATTTTTATAGAACACAAGAAAATATTTGAAAAAAATACATTATTCACATTTGTATGAGCCGCTGAGTATCAGATGCAGAGGAAGATGCATGTTCCCAGAGACCACAGGTACTTTTTCATTCAATCTAAAACATATATGAATTGCCATTAACCAATTTTTTTCTGCTAATATAATCATTTACCTTCTGCTCTGACTAAAATAAAAGAAAAGTGAAAAGAATTCATGTTTTTTTTTTTTATGAAATGGTACTTTGTAATCATGTCCCCCAAGTTTGTTCAACCCCGTAACGGCATTTTCCACCCTTTTTGAAAATAATGGTTCAGTCCAACAAACTCAACCTTCACAAAGTTAAAGTCTTTTCAAGGTCATGCTGTAAACAGAGGTCATTATTAGCATACTTTTTTAACCGTATTTCATTTTTGTTGCTGTGAGATTGACATCGTCAAGCTCAACCTTTCATCTCTGTTATACAGATAAACAATATTTAGATATTGTTTAGGAAGAATCAAACAACTGTGTGGAAAAGTATCAATGTCATGATTTCCAAATGCCATGCGGTGCTAACATGTTTGCTAACATGGGAGATATGGACACTTTTAGCTAGAATTTTCAACCCCCTAACATTCAACCCCGTAACAAAATGAATGGCAAATTCCTAGTAATATTTGGTATTCCATGTCTAAGGTGGGAAA
Organism: Knipowitschia caucasica; assembly: GCA_964034765.1. Taxonomy (NCBI): domain Eukaryota; kingdom Metazoa; phylum Chordata; class Actinopteri; order Gobiiformes; family Gobiidae; genus Knipowitschia; species Knipowitschia caucasica. The sequence goes on from OZ035833.1 coordinate 3,310,089, forward strand.
CAGTATTTTACCAGAGGTTCAAATACTCCTTTGTCAGATGCAATGTTCAGAAATGCAAAAAATTGTGGTCATTTTTCAAAATTTTGAGGACCCAAAAGGCTCCCGTTACAGAGATTCACCCAGCATCTCGAGTTACAGGCGGAAAAACGTTTCACCATATAATCACATAAATTTACTTTCTAAAGCATGAAAGGACAAAGTAAATAATCATTATCATTTTAATACTCAAAAAATATGAATAGTATTTCTTTGAGGTGGCAATTAAATCTGTCAAAAGTTTGAAATAAATTGCCACAAACCACCCATATCGATTCCCTTTTATATTCATGCAGAAACAGTGTATTCTTAATGTTTTGTGACTGCCGTTCTCTGTTTGACTCTTACACACCAAAGCAGAAAAACACCCATAGAAGTAAAGCAGATGACTTCCAAGATGGCTGCTGTGGATTGAGGATTATCCAGTGGAGGAACCCCGCCGTGAGAAGGCCTTTTTCCCAGAAGCCCCACAAACACTGTAAGGTGATTACTGTTTCATTTGCCACCGCTCCACTGGTCCGGCTCTATGGAGCGGCGCTCACTGCTCCGGCCCCGCCACAAAAGAGCTTTATCTGCCCCCCGACTCCAGCAGCACCACCACAGGCCAGCAGCAAGAGTCAGGAGAGACCAGGACACGGCAAATGTAGTCCTGAGAAAATAGTGTTCAGGAGTGAGACTGGTTTTCAGAAATATAAACATGGACTCATATAGATGATTTTAATCTTTTACTGCTTCATTAGTAAGCACCAGTTCAACTCTACGGTTTTCCCAGATTGTTATTATTAGAGTGTGCAGTGCGGTACGTTACACCTCGCTGCTGTGGAAACATTGGTGTGACTGCTTATTGGCTTTTTGGGTTTTTTGTCTGTTGATCTGGACCTTGATCTGTAATAAAGTTATCTATCTTTATATCTATCTATCGTTTAATTTGACAGTGATTCGATTTATAAACCTGCCATTTCATTACCACACTGCAAAAAAAGAAACAATATAATAATTGCTTGAATACATTCTGATATTCTTAAAACCAGATTTACCAATGGGACAAAGCCATCCATCCATTTTCTTCCCCTTAATCCATTTCTGGGATCCACAGAGCACCGGCCCCTCACTGATCCTCTGCAGGTGCCGAGTCCACAGGAGCCTTCATTATTCAGCAGGGGCTTCAGGCAAAGTGGGGCTAAGTGTCTTGCCCAAGGACACAAAAGCAGCAGTCATCAGTGGGAGTAGTCTTGTAGATCTTGTGGTGGGCTCGAACCCATGACCTTCAGGCTCTAAGGCCAATGCTCTACCAACTGAGCCACTGTCCCTAACCCTTCTCATTTCAAGAGCCTTTTCTTGAATATTTTTAAAACAAGATCATTTTTGCTTTGTCCCATTGGCCAATCTTGTTTTAAGGCAGTCAGAATGTGCTCAAACTAAAACACATTTAGCCAATTTTTGTCTAATTTTGTGTCACCTTTGTGCAGTGAATGTCTGAAAGGCCAACATCATGCATATGTTTTTAATATTGTGACCACATCGAGACACTTTTTAATGAGAAAACCAAGAGACCAGAGTTGATATGTACTGACACAGTTCTGTTTCATGTGGATTGGCCTCAGAAAGAAAGAGAATTAGCTCTAAACTAAAACTAGAAATCTGACTTTTGACACTTACATACATAGGAAGGATTCGTCAGCTGCACTTCACCACAATGTTTAACTATGATGTTATGATGTCACATGAAACTATTGTTGTGTGTGTCGTGTGTGAGCAGACAGGAGAGTGTGTGAAGCTGCTAGAACTAGAACGTTGGACTTCCCCTCCTAACGGTCCCATTTGCAGATGCAGCTGTAAACAGTTTGTCCACCAGTTCAGCGGCTCCTGGCCTGAGTCCCTCCATCTTGTCTGAGCTCTTAATGGGGTCTTTGCTCTCGCGCTCGGGGAAAATCACAATTGGTTTGAACATTGTCCCTCCGTCCTCCTGACTGAGCACTGCAGTCCGCTGGGTGAAAACACTTTAATAGAGTAAGTAGTAGTAGTAGTAGTAGGAGTAGTAGTAGTAGTAGTAGTAGTAGCAGGAGTAGTAGTAGTAGTAGTAGTAGTAGTAGTAGTAGTAGTAGTAGTAGTAGTAGTAGTTGCACATTATTACAACCTTAGCAAACAAATAGCTACAAATCCAGAAGTTTAGCAGTGGTGGTGGTAGTAGGTAGAGTATTAAAGCCTTGGTGAACAAATGGTTACAAAGCTAGAATTCTAAGATAAATGTAAAATTGTGGAGAGAGAGAATTTCAAGCCTTGATCGACGGACGAGCTCTCCATCGGTGTGGCTATTCTCCACCAGCAAATACAAACACCAAACAATGTGTGAAAACCTAAGATTTACAGATTAACTATAATCTCCCTTTATATTTTTGCAAATATATATATATATTTTTTTGAATCAGATTATCATGATCTGGATTTTCACTGTCATTGCGTCTCTAATAGTTGAGGTGAACATAAATATCACAGACATCTCTTACAGTGGGATGACTTGCACAGTCTGGGACATAACCCTTTTTCGAACCACTGAATCTGGGCCTTGTTCTGACCTGAGCCTCCCTCGCCCTCAGGCTGTGGTCCATCATGAGTCCAGGGATCCTCAGCTAAACCAAATGCAGCAACACAATGTCCCTTTATTTGTGGTTTAAATGACAGCTTTTATGAAACGGAGCAGCTCCAAGACTGGTCCAGAGAAATGTAACACGTTTTAGGCCATGGTCAATAAAAAGAGCATGAAAGGATAAGAAAGGAGGCCTTTACCCTGAGAGTTCAGATTCTGCTGAAGCCCAAGGACCTGGTCTTGTTTCAGGGCAGGTTTTACTGTAAGGTGTTACGATGGAAATGACACTCCAAATAGGTCAATGAAAGTACAAAGGTATTCCAATCACTAACTCTGATAGATGAGTTAGTCCTAACAGTTGTATCACAACCTATTTCTTAAAAATCTATTCTGTCAATCGGGTCAGTCAAAGCCCTATATTCATTTTATCCAGACGGTCCAGCCCATGTTCCATGGATGCTCTGACAGTTCACGCTAACAACATCCAAGTCCAAACATTATTTGTGTCAGGTCAAGGATCCGTGCAGAGGTCTCTGACACAGGACCCCTCCACATTCTCCTCAGATTTCTATGATGGTGTAACAGCAGCACCGCCTTGGCCTCTGTCCCCAGCTTTGGACTCTCACGTCGATGGATAACCTTCTCTGTAAAAGTCATTAAATAACAAGCCACAACACAACATATGTTCTTGAAGTTTTAGGTTAGTTTGGTCACTCCAGCTCGAGAATGAAGGACACGTCTATGAGTCAGAGTAAATGTATGTTTTTATCAGCTCTAAACAACTAAATGTCCCTATCCAGGAGCTGAGAGCCGAGGAAGACAATGGACCTGTGAAAGAAAAACTAGTTTTCAGCTCTAAAAACAGATTCAATCACTTGTTTTCACATTAATGCTTTTTGTCCTCCATCACTTCTTTTAGATCTGCTGTTTCAGACAGACAAGTGAAAAAGGGAGGGTCACCCTCAATCAGCCAATCAGCTTTCAACCCAAAGATAATTAGTGACTCACAGGGCTCTTTCTAAGAAGTATGTGAAAGAAAACATGTTTCTAACCAGAGACAGCAGATTGAGGTGAGATTTAGCTTCAACATTTTACTTTAAAAATGTTGTTTTTCTGGGCAGAAAAACAACAAAAAGTAAAGTTTTCCAGCTTTAAGAGACATCTTGGAATTTTAAGAGAGCTCAAAACTGATCGTTTTCATGACGCATTAAATTTACTATAGGAATTATCTAGGACTCTGAGGAGCACAGGGACTGGCCTCCTGCTGGGACTCTGAGGAGCACAGGGACTGGCCTCCTGCTGGGACTCTGAGGAGCACAGGGACTGGTCTCCTGCTGGGACTCTGAGGAGCACAGGGACTGGCCTCCTGCTGGGACTCTGAGGAGCACAGGGACTGGACTCCTGCTGGGACTCTGAGGAGCACAGGGACTGGCCTCCTGCTGGGACTCTGAGGAGCACAGGGACTGGACTCCTGCTGGGACTCTGAGGAGCACAGGGACTGGCCTCCTGCTGGGACTCTGAGGAGAACAGGGACTGCAAAAGGAGTTAACCCCTCCCACCTGTTAACGGAGTCAATGGAGCACATCAAGACTTTAGTACGACATGTGATTTGTACTGTGGTGTGGTACGACCAGGCTAGGATTTTACAAGATGCTGAAGTGTACAGGAGAATGTAACGGACAAACAAGGGTTTAAAAATCTGAAGTACCTGATTTCTAAACCACAAAAAATAACTATAGTGAAATCCACACAACAAAAGTGATGAAAACAAGTTAAAGATGTCACATATATGGCATAATGTATCTTAAATTGAGCACATTTTGACTGCATTAAACCAAGATTTACCAAATGGGACAAGCCATTGTGTCTTGTTTTAAAAATATACAAGAAATGTCTTCTTTGGAATGAAAAAATAAAGCAAACTAAGACAAAAGCAAACAATGGCAAATCTTGTTTTAAGACATTTTGAGTTGCGTCACAAAATGGCTGTGGTAGTATCCAAATGAACCGTTCACACCCAATTGGCGGCTCAGAATCCAAGTTGCCGGCCCCTGGACAAGTCTGGTGAAGTGGCCGCCTCCTGAACGGGTTGGACACCCCTGAGTCCCTGGGTTAGGAACTCAAGGATTCTGATATCTCTTTGGCCTGCAAACACTTTTTGTAAGCAGACAATACATTTTTCAATGTTGTAGTTTCACACAAAATGATTCCTGTTTTTGTGATAACGCATAATTTCAGCTTATCGACCATTGTTGATTTTTAGGGGTTTCACTCGTTCACATGTGAAGAACACGTTTATAACTTGACCTGCTATCATAGTAATATGGACTGAATCTTTCCAGTGAAGCTCTCAGTCATAAAGCTGACCATGAGCTGCCGTGAGCGCCACCCTGTGCATGCACCAAGTCGTGCTGATGCTGAAATTGGCTGAATCTGCATTATGTGTTGAGCGTCGGATCACCATCGGATCTGTGTCAGCACAAAACTGTCTTAAAAATCCCCTGTGACTAAACAGACCTGGTTCGAAAAGAAAATCCCTGACACACAGGTGGAACTTATTTTGAGTTTTTGACTCAGAGAAAGTCGTCACAGGGTTCTACTCTGTGTTTCTGCTTCCAGTGACAGAGCTGCAGTCAAAGATGGAAGCTAACCAGTCCTTCAATCATATGTGATGTCAAGTTAGCTAAACCCATTCTTCTTTCTCTCTGTCTAAGATTCCTTGTAACCACTGGCTCCAATACAACCGTAGAGCATGATCCACCCCCATGTTTAATGTTTATTGGAAGAAATGAATCAATAATGAAGGAACAATAGGTTCTATGTTCATGTCCTATTATACATATATTGTACCTTATGTGGCCAAAAAGTTCTATTTCAGATTCAGATTCATTTTATTTTTACTTCATCGGGCCACTGGAGTTTCTATGAAAAAAATGAATACTCGTGGATTTTTTCATTTACCAAGGCCATCTGTACATACTGTATGTCTTAATAACTGAACAGTATAACACAACTGCAGTGTCAGCAAACCTCCCGTAAGACATCTCGCAGTGAAATCAGGGTTCTTTGTTTATGCTTTTGTCCATACAAGACTCTGATGTGTTTTTATACATACTTTGACACATACATCTTCCATACAATACTGAGCATCCCCTTCGTTCCCCTCACTGCTCTCGTCCATACAGTACTTTCTCTCCAGCCTCACGGAGCAGGAGCACACATGGCGGGCCCTGAGCGCTTCCTCCCTAACCCGGCCCGGCCCACAGGTCAGGGGTGAGGGTCAGGGGTCTCTGTGGGTGGGAGTGGCCTCGGAGCTGGAGGACCCCCCCCTACACCTCCCCCCGCAGGTTTACACAAGTGTAAAAAGAGCCCATTGAGAGGCGAGGCATGGGCCGGGTTTCACAAAGCTCCACTGTTCGGACACACACCCCCCACACACACGGCAACACATGGCATCTCTCACAAAGGGACATTAAAGTCAACTTAGCTTTTTGTGTACCGTGATATTACAACACCTCAATATCAACAACGAAAGTGCTACAGGTTCTGTGTTCTTGGACTTTTATCCATTTGCTGATGAAACACGTCCGTTATCAACATTATAACTCACTTCTAAATAGGGAAGATTCAGACTCAGCATCGACACTGGTTTAAGAGAAAAGACAACACAGAATTCTTCCAATATTCCCATAGTGACAAAACAAATAAAAACTTGTTATAAATATTTCCAGCCACCTAGCTTAATGGAAAAGACTACACAAAATTCGGTCACTCGTTAGTTCACTATCTGTTAACTAATTAACAGATAGTGAACTGCAAACTAGTATACATTATGGTTAATTAGTTCTTATTTGGTATTTATTAAGCACTTATTAGTCCTTATTCTATGTGACCTTATTCAATATCTAACTAATTACTAACCAAGACTTCCCCATGTGGGTTAGGGTTAGCTTTAAGGATGAAGGAAGGATGAGGGCTCTACTGCAGGGCATCCTGGGTAACTGCAGACACCCTCTGCGTGACACCATGGCCGCTCAGAGGAGTAACCATAGCAACAGGCTCCTATCACTGCGCTGCTGAACGGAACGTTTCAAGAGATCCTTTGTTCCTTCGGCTGTCAGACTGTACAACAAACCTGGATGAGTCTTCTACTGCTGGACACCTGAATTTCTCCTGCTGGGATCAATAAAGTATCTATCTATCTTTATTGTTAAGGATATGTTTGGCGTTAGGGTACACAAAAAAACACTTAATTCGCTGTTAGTTAGTGAGGGCTAATCTAAAGTGTTTCCCAAAATCTCATTCATTTCTGTGGCCAGATCTCTGAATGATTAAAAAAAAAAAACATTTTAGAACGAAATTACAAACCCACTACATTATTAGCATGTCTGCTAGTCCTTTCTTCTGGTAAACATAGTGCGTATATTTGAATGATGTCACCACTTGTAGAAACCTTTTTATGAGAAACTGATGAGACCAAAGTTGACATGAACTGACAGAGAAGATGTGGAACTTTGTGACGGTTTCATGTGGCCCAGAAATTTCAGAGAAATTGGATCTAAATTAAGACTAGAAATCTGACTTTTAACAGTTACTATGGTTACCAGTTTTTTTTATGTCTTGACATTTTACTTACAGGCGGATGTTCAATACATTTAGTCTACAGTGTATCTCATTAGGTTTAGTGCAATGAGTCATCTGGGACATCAGAGGACATCAGAGGACATCAGAGGACGTCAGAGGACGTCAGAGGACATCAGAGGACACCAAAGGACACCAGAGGACATCAAAGGACGTCAGAGGACATCGAAGGACATCAGAGGACATCAAAGGACACCAGAGGACATCAAAGGACGTCAGAGGACATCAGAGGACATCAAAGGACATCAAAGGACGTCAGAGGACATCAGAGGACATCAAAGGACGTCAGAGGACATCAAAGGACACCAGAGGACACCAGAGGACATCAGAGGACATCAAAGGACACCAGAGGACACCAGAGGACATCAGAGGACGTCAGAGGACATCAGAGGACATCAGAGGACGTCAGAGGACATCAGAGGACGTCAGAGGACGTCAGAGGACATCAGAGGACATCAGAGGACGTCAGAGGACGTCAAAGGACATCAAAGGACACCAGAGGACATCAGAGGACATCAGAGGACATCAAAGGACACCAGAGGACATCAAAGGACATCAGAGGACATCAAAGGACACCAGAGGACATCAGAGGACATCAGAGGACATCAAAGGACACCAGAGGACGTCAGAGGACATCAAAGGACGTCAGAGGACGTCAGAGTACACCAGAGGACATCAAAGGACATCAGAGGACATCAAAGGACGTCAGAGTACACCAGAGGACATCAAAGGACGTCAGAGGACATCAAAGGACGTCAGAGGACATCAAAGGACGTCAGAGGACACCAGAGGACAGTAGCTCAGTTGGTAGAGCATTGGCCTTTGGGCTGGAAGGTCATGGGTTCGAGCCCACCTTGGGACCTACTCCAACTGTTCCCACTAACGTCTACTGTCGTTGTGTCCTTAGGCAGGACCCCACATTGCCTGAAGCTCCCGCTGAAACACCAAGGCTGTGGCACCACTGATGTATCTTCCTGTGGACCCACCACTTGCAGAGGATCAGCGATCACCGGTGCTATGAGCATTGGGTGGCAGCTCTCCTTCCCACCCCCCTGACCCAGAAATGGACTAATAAAGGAGTAGTGAATTAATGGATGAAGGAAAGATATGTATTGTGCAGGTTTGAAATAAAAAAAAATCTCAAAATATATTTTTGTTGCAGTGAAAAGCTTTGGTTCAGTCTGTGTGGTGAGGATGATGAAGGTGTGGAGCTCTCACTCATTTCTTGGATCGCTGCTTCTGCTTCACTAACGCCTCACACTGAACACTGTCTGTATTCTGTCCACAGCACTTTGGAAACAGAGAACCTTTAAGTTTAGTTTTGGCTTCTTGACTTTGCCCACCGAAGAGGAGACGTAGTTCAAGTGATTTTCTGAATGCTGAATTTTTGACATTGCACGCATTTTCACACACACACACACACACACACACGTTTTTGTTACCTGGTGGGTCCCTTTGACAGGGCCGTTCAGAATGGGACCCATAGACATAATCTTTTTTTACTGGGACTACTTTAAGTAATACAAAACAGTCAATAGAAAACAAACAACTCTTTTAAAGGAATTTTATTTTAGATTTTTTTTTCGAATTGCAGTGATTCTATTTCTGACATAGAATTTAATGCCACTCCATGTCCGATGTCTAAGGTCATCTGGTGAGGCATTAATGCAGGCCAGGCAGTGAGACTTCCCAGGGACCTTTCCAGTCTGTATGAAAGGTGTCATGGTCTTCTCCACAGCCTTCACCTCAGATGCAGACCATGGCTTTCTTACACGTTCTAGGGAGAGAAATAAAAATATATTAGCAATATACACTCCCAGGGTTAGGACCAAGCAGCCTGGCTGTAATCCCCCACCTGGTACACTTACCAGAAGGGGCACTGCCACTACCATGGGGTGCATCTGGATGAATGGTTGAAGGTTCTCCGCTTGAAGTTTCTTTTAGCCCGTCCGTTTGTGAGAGGATCTCTACTGCTCTCCCTGTCGCACAGAAAATAAAAATACAAGTGGCCTTTAGGGGAAAAAAATCAACATATTTTAATAATATCAAGAATTACCTTCAGGCTCAATTTGTATCTGGTCGAGGCTCTTTCCTTCGAATTCCGTCACTCTTCCCTGCTCCATGGCCATCAACACTTTGCTGATTTTGGCCAGCTCCAGTGTCCCCTCTGGTAGTCTGTAATATTGCCTGTGGATGCGAATGTCATGGCCGAGGAAGTTGGCTAGTATGTCCATCTCATTCTCTTTCATATTGAGAACTGTAGACATAGTAGCTATGTGCTTTCTAAGTTTGGTTGAGGATAGCATCTCTGGATGCACTGCACCACATTCTTTGGCTACCTGGCGTAGGGAGTCTGATCCCCTGATGTGGGTGTCTGCGCCCGGGCGGGAAAAGAAGTATGGGTTATGGTCAGAGATGGAACAGGCCCTTCTGTTCTCCACCAGCACCTCCATCGAAGCAATCATTTCAGGAGTCAAAAGAATCACCACTTTCCCACTTCTTTTCCCTTTAATTTCAATGCGTTGAAAATGCTGACACAGCTTTTTCTCAAGTTGGGACAGTCCCAGAGCAATGTCAGAATGGATCCCAGTCTTACTTCTTAAGGTAAAGGCTGTCAGTGGCATCTTTGAAACCTCACCTTCCCTTCTTCGATTGAAAATAATGACCTCACAAAGAGTCAAAACTGCCAGTTTAGACCAATGCTTAGATGTTGGCTCACTTATTAGGGTTTGCACATATTCAGGTCGACATACCTCAATATGTGCATGCATGGCTCTAACGTCCTCAGTCAGAGGGAGCAGGTCCGAAGTGTTCCACTTGGCTTGCCGGAGGGTCTGTAGGGCAGCAGAAGAAACACAGACGTCCCACCTCTTCTCAAAAAGCAGCCGGCTTCGTTGGAGGTTTTTAATAAATAGTTCATCAACACAATGCTCCATTTTTGAGTCACATTCAAGAATATCTGCTAGCTTTCTGAGGCTATGGCCGAGTTTGAGGGCCAAGGATGGAGTCTTGTATTGATTTGTTTCCTCATCATATCCAGCCACAGACCTGACTGCATCAATCACATGGTTAAAGTTGGAAGGAATAAAGAAATCCTTAATTGTTTTCAGTTTCCCTGCGGTTTTTGCTTCGTTAATTAACCTACCGACTTCTCTCATTTTCTGCCTAATGTAATCATGCTTAGTCTTATCATGCCCGTGTTTTAAGTACAGGTGCTCTCCGAGTCTCAGAATCCCCTTTTCTGCTTTGACAACACCCGTGACCTCATCCTGATGCATTGCCGAAATTAAAGACCACAGCTTTTTGCTGATGCCCTCCGGTACAGGCTGGGCTAGGGAGCAGAGGGACTGGACCCTACTTCTACCTGGTTTAGCCTGGTTTAGCCTGGGCATCTTTCTGTGAAAGCCGGCACCTGGCCACATGCCTCCACAGCGACTTTCGCTTAAGCAATGCCCCACAGTCTATACAGTGCAAAAACTCACTGGATTTAACTGGGCAATTTGGCTGTTTAGCTGGGACTAAAGTTCCAATGCCGGCCTTTAAAACCTCAACATTGTGCTCACGGTTTCCACTATTCCTGATCAAATCAAACTGAAGTTTACGTGCTTTAGATTTCACAGGTAGAGCCAATGCTCTGGCTACGTCACTTTCATTTCCATGTTTTCTAGTCAAATGACGGGACATTTTGTGGCAGGACATTGAACAGTAGAGGCAGAAGTGTCTCTTGCTGTAAACTCGCCCCCCATTTTTCTTCTTTTGCAGCTGCATGATAACAATCTTATTTGCCTTTGGTTCGTCACTTTCCGAGTCTTGAAGAAAAGTGTTTTTGATTTTTCTTTTTCCATACTTTTTTACAGGTTTCTTCTTGACAGTTAAATCGTCAGAATCTGAGTCGACTTCATCAATTAGGGACTCTTGACTAAGCTGCACAAACAACAAATAATTTGTAATAATTCTATATAACAATTTGAAGTCATGACTTGTAGTCAGCACTTACCAGTGGTTTGTAAGCGTGCGCTTCAGTGTGCTCCTCCATGATTTCTTGCAGCCTAATGAACCACACACTTGCACCTTTTTCTAGCCTGACACCTGATTTCCTCTGTTGTGCTGCTCCATGATTGGCTCCAGCCTGCTGGACTGAAATTGCCCCAGTGTGCCCCTCCTTGATATTCCGCAACCCACCACCAGGGTTCCGACACATAACACACTTTTTTCAGGAAAGTAAACCTCCAGGGGCCCTTTCCATATTTTTACAGAGACTGCATAAGGACCGTTAGAAAAGCATTACCCATTGATTATTAAGCTTGGACCAGTGGGGTCCGGTGTTCGGGCCCCACCACGTAAAACCAGTCCCCATGACGTGAGTGGAATCTCAGGTTATGGAACCCACCAGGAGTTGAAAACAAGTGCACACACACACACACACACACACACACACCAGAGTTACAATTGTGGGTATTTGTCTCTCCCTCCACACACAGATGGGAGTGGAGTTGCTGTACAGAAGGCGCATGACAGACCTATTGTCCTTATTTTTAGTCGTAGGGGAAACCGGAGCACCCGGAGGAAACCTACGCAGACACAGGGAGAACGTGCAAACTCCAAGCAGAAAGGTCTGGAGGTGGAATCAAACCCAGGGCCTTCTTTCTGTGAATGAGCCAGTTTTAGACAACTATCCACACTTTTATGTCTGACCAGTGTTGGGTGTAACTTGGATTCAAATACTTAGAATGTAGTTGTAGTAGTAGTATATAGTAGTATCCATCCATCCATCCATCCATTCTCTTCCGCTTCATCCGTTGCCGGGTCGCGGGGGCAGCAGTCTAAGCAGAGACGCCCAGACTTCCCTATCCACACACACCTCCTCCAGCTCGTCCGGGGGGACCCCAAGGCGTTCCCAGGCCAGCTGAGAGACATAGTGCCTCCAGCGGGTCCTGGGTAGTAGTAGTATATAAATATTTTAGTCTGTTTTCTTCGGTCATTATGAACGTTTAGATCTTAAGTCACATGTTTATGAAAGATATTATACATTATACAATACCAAGAAATGTATGTATTAATAATTTAAGGGCTAAATGATACCATAGGCTGAAGTCCAAACTTATTCTCCCTCACCCCTTTTACAACTGTAACTATGTCCAATTGTACACTGTTTCTTATGTTACAACTTTGTTTCTGTGTTTTTGTTCTATAAAATTCTTTCATACAGGTTTTGAACTAAACATCTTGATCGATTGATTTGAACAAAAACTAACAATACAAATACAAAATACTTAAAGTTACAGTTTGCAAAACAATTTCCCATCATTCAAACAAGGCACAAGTATTGTATAGCCCAGTTCATGGTCTGTGTTTCAGTCAGAGGATGTTAATGAATTCTGTGACGCTGTGACTGGATACATACGCTTCTGTATTGACTGTTGTGTCCCACAGAAGGTCATTAAAGAACATTTTAGTCAAAACCCTTGGATGAACGCGGAAGTGAAACAAAAACTTCATGAGCGTGTTCTGGCGTTTCAATCAAATGATACAGTTGCTTATAAGCTATCCTGTTACGCATTGAAACGTTCTATTAAATCTGCAAAGCGCAGTTACGGGGACAGGTTAAAGGGTTATTTTAAGGAAGATGACCCTCGGCGCATGTGGAGCGGTATTAAAGCCATCACGTCCTGGAAACCTAGTGCTGGGAAAATCGGATCTGTTGGCCCAGCTCTGCCTAATGAGCTGAACACGTTCTACTGCCGCTTCGAATCCGCTGATGCCTGTCCTACTGTCTTTCCTGATTGTCTCAATCAAGGTACCTTCACCGTGACTCAGGAGGTAGTCCAGCGGGTCTTGTCCAGCACCACAGTCCGGAAAGCCCCTGGCCCGGACGGCATCCCACCCCGTGTCCTGAAACTGTGCTCTGAGCAACTTGCCCCTGTGCTAACAGACATTTTCAACCTGTCGCTAAGGAACTGTACTGTGCCGAACTGCTTTAAAGAGTCGACCATTATCCCAGTTCCTAAGAAAACTCCTGTGACATGCCTGAATGACTATCGTCCTGTGGCCCTCACGTCTGTTCTTATGAAAACTTTTGAGCGGCTTGTGCTGGACTTCATTAAGAGCCAGATCCCTGTGAGTGTTGACCCGCTCCAGTTTGTTACAGACAGAACAGGAGTGTGGAGGATGCCATCTCCTTTGCTCTGAACTCTGTCTACAGTCACTTGGACACTAGTAAATCTGTCGGGAGAAGGCTTTTCATCGATTATAGCTCTGCTTTTAACTGCCTTGTCCCAGGTAAACTGATTGAAAAGCTCATGTCTCTGGGTTTAAGTGTTGCCATGTGTAAATGGATCTATAGCTTTTTAACTGACAGATCTCAGAGAGTGAAAATCAATGACTGTTTTTCAGATGTTGTTTCTGTGAGCACTGGTTCTCCTCAGGGATGTATTTTGAGTCCTTTACTTTTTACACTGTACACTCATGATTGTGTGTCTTCCTCAGACTCTAACCTGATCCTTAAATATGCTGATGACACCACCATCATCGGTCTCATCAGTAATAACGATGAATCGTCTTATAGAGCCGAGATCCAAAACGTGGTTCAGTGGAGTAAGGCTAACAACCTCCAGCTGAACGCATCCAAAACATGTGAACTGGTCTTTGATTTTAGTCGCAATAGTTCTCACTTGCCTGTCGCAATCGATAACTCCCAAGTGCAGATTGTAGAGGAGTGTAAGTTTCTGGGTTTAACTCTGTCTAACCTGAAATGGGTTAAAAACACTGACCGGGTCGTAAAGAAAGCTAGTCAGCGTCTCTACTTCCTGCGGAAACTTAGAGAATTTACCACTAACTCTAAGATTCTGCTGAACTTTTATCGCTGCACCATTGAGAGTTTACTTGTTGGTTCTGTGTCTGTGTGGTTTGGAAACATCACAGATAAAGAAAAGAGAGCTTTAAACAAGGTGCTCCGCTCTGCTAAGAGGACTGTGGGCTGTGAACTTCCTGTCCTGGAGGCTCTTTATCAATCCAGACTTTTTAACAGTGCCCTGAGAATTATCAATGACTCTTCTGGCCACCCAGGAGAAGCCTTGTTCCAGCTTCTTCCCTCTGGCAGAAGATACTGTTCTCTGAGATGCAGGACATCTCGTTATGCTAATAGTTTTTTTCCACGAGCTGTTATCAGTTTGAATAGAGCACTTTAATGTTTTTGCACTTGTATAGATCTGTTTTAGTTGGTCAACTTCACAGTGACATTTGTTTACTGTTTTTAAAATTTGTTTTATTTTTGTCTTTTAATGTTGTTTTATGTCTGTAGTTGTCCTGTGCACACTGGGAACTTTTACTAATGTATTCCAATGTAGTGTTACTGCAAATGGCGAATAAAATGAATCTGAATCTGAATCTGATCATGCACAACTTTTTGATCTTTGCTCTCTCCCTGTCACCTTTTATGAATCTATTCTGTCCACCTGCTTTTTTGCTCTTTCCTCCACATGCAGCAGTTTGTCGGACAGCTACAGTCGGAGATTGTAACTTCACAAAGATTCTCGTCCTCCCTGTTTTATCTATTCAACTCTTCAGCACATGGCACGGAGACTGGACCTGTACTCACGCCGCTTTGAGGACCAAATATGTCTATAAAGCAGAGTTCTTAGTCCAGCATGCCTTGAGGCAGGCTGGACTAAGAACTCTGCTTGGTGTTCCTTTGAAAATGCTCCAATATCCACATCCAAAGATGTTGTTGCTGGAGAAAGCATCACATCTTTCTTTGCGCTTATTTTTGTACCCTCAACACACTTTGTAAATGACTCTGCTAAGTTTTCATTTTAGCTTCAGCTTCATCTTATGGTGCAGTATGTGTGTGATGAGAAATATGTTCCGTTGCTCACAAAGGTTGGGGACCACTGCTCTAAAGTGCCAAGAAATGTCCTTCTGAACTTTCCAGGCAAAGGGAATTAACAAGAGGTGAAACGCGTTCTAATTTCTAGGACTTGCCCAAAGGAGAAAAGATGTACGGCTCCAACAGCTCCTGGCATTATAATTTCTTTCATAATTTGGTGTCGTCCTTTTCCTCTTTTGGGCATAAAATGGTGGATTATTGGCAGATTAAGGAGTGCCTCTGGCTTGATCCAGGGTAAGCTGCGCAGCACGCGGCCTCCAAGGTAATGAAGCTCTTACAGTGATGGCTTCTGGACGGAGAGCGCCAAATTCCCACCGCCGCCGCCGTCGTCTGGAGGAAATGAGATTGTGTCCCCAGAAAAGCCCCCGCTGTGGACTTCACGGAGGCCGAGGGAGGGACGACCACGAGTGGGGGAGAGGGAGGGATGTGGGAGAGAGGACCACGAGAGGGGGAGAAAGAGGGATGTGGGGGGAAAGACCACGAGTGAGGAAGAGGGAGGGATGTGGGAGAGAGGACCACGAGAGGGGGAGAAAGGTAGGGATGTGGGAGTGAGGCCCACGAGAGGGGGAGAGAGAGGGATGTGGGGGGAAAGACCACGAGTGAGGAAGAGGGAGGGATGAGGGAGTGAGGCCCACAAGTGAGGAAGAGGGAGGGATGAGGGGGGAGGACCACAAGTGAGGAAGAGAGAGGGATGTGGGAGAGAGGACCACGAGAGTTTCCAGAGGCACCAGCTCCAAACCAGCTTGTTGAGCGAGATTGTGGTCTAGGAAGTTCTCTTCTGTGCCAGAGTCAAGGAGAGCAGACAAAGGCACTTTGATCTGGTTAAAAACAGAGGGTTGCAGGGAGTAGAATCTTTGTATTGGGGTTTGGACAGGAGAAAGTTTGGCTCACCAGTGCCCCCAGGCTCACTGATGAGCCCTTTCTTTTGGTCGGGACGGGCAAGTTGCAAGAAAATGTCCATGTTTACCACAGTAGATGCACTCACCAGCTGTAATCCTGCGCAGTCGCTCAGTTTGAGTTAGGTGAGCACGTCCCACCTGCTGGGTTCCTCATCAGATACCGAATATCTGGATCGACCAGCGGAAACTATGGGGGGCAGGGCAGGGTTACGAAGTGGTGCCTATTTTTAATCAGCAGGAGACGTTGACATTGATGCATCTTCCCAGCCTCCCATCAGCGCCTATGGAACCCAGCGCCACAGGAGGCTGATTATCTGATGAGCCATATGCTGAACTCATACAACTTTTCAAATGTTATCACTGATATTTAACCACTACGGCTTAAAAAATACCTTGTTATGAAAGGGATTATTTGTTAATCTACTAAAAACTATTGTGTTACACCTTATTCCAGTCAATTTCACATTCTCCATTTGCTGCTAAATGATAATAATATTGCATCTTGCACATTGTGACCTGGGACTGTTACTGCGTTGGTATTCTTTTTATTTAACAGTATTTTGATATGATAAGATAAATTATTCCTAAAGTACATTCATCCCACAATGGGGAAATTTCAGTGTCATCGTTGCACACATTACAGCAGAGGGGAAAAAAAGGAAATAAGAACACTCAAACAGTGACTATTGTTTAAGATAATAGAAAATAAAATCAAGTGTTAAGGTGGTAAAACAGAATAAAATAAAATAAAACTCTATCTTATATGATTGTATTGACAAGGACTACAGATGGAAATAAGCATAGTTCTAAATCTGGTGCATCTTTTTAAAGGAGCTTGTTGGAATAACAGAGGCCTCCTGCTCCCGTTAAACTGAATCAGTTTAGTATTGTCTCTGTTGCTAAATTAATAACTACTTAGAAAACTCCACAAAGTTTAGGTCTAAAAAAGCAGTTGTTTGTCCAAATTAATTCTCTCAAGGTGCAGTTAGGTCAAGGTTATTATTTCTGAACAGTAAGAATTATTGCTGTATGAAAAGTGAGAAAAACAGTGCTTTCAACAGGTGCAGGAAGGTTTTGGCAGCTGGCCAGAAGAAGTCATGGAGTCCACGAATCTGTGATGTCAGTGACCTTGGATGTACAGTATGAGAGATGTACAGGAGTGATCGCGGGGGCTGCTTCTGACCAGGAGGGTGGAGACGTCCCCAAGGCCATTCTTATCTTCAACGTGAAGCGAGGCTTGTTTGCAGACCGTTACACTGTAATGTTTCTTGCAAACTCTTCAGTATAACATCTAAAATCAAGTTTGGTGTCTGTCATTTATATAACTATTTTTACATTGGTATTGTCTCTTGTTGAACAAAAGAACCTGCAGGACGAATGGGCCGTGGTGCTGCGGCTTCTCGTCTGGAGCAGGGGAAAACTGACAGATTTACGGCAAGCTATACCCGTTTCTGCAAGGTTTGAATGTTTAGCACCGCCCCTCAATGCACTCACAGGTTTCTCATTTCTCCTACGCTCTCATTCCACGGAGCATCTAGTTTTATTTGCGATCTGATACGTATGCTAACATTAGCATGAGCGCAACTTCTTAAGCTGTACAACAATCACTGATGAAATGGTACAAAAGCAACGCACTGCTAACACAATATATAACTGAAAGATTACCACTAGTTTCACGTCTGAATGTAGCATAGATAGTCCGAGCATAGATAGTCCGAGCGTCGATAGTCCGAGCGTAGATAGTCCGAGCGTAGATAGTCCGAGCGTAGATAGTCCGAGCGTAGATAGTCCGAGCGTAGATAGTCCGAGCATAGACAGTCCGAGCCCAGATAGTCCGAGCCCAGATTGATAGTCCGAGCGTAGATAGTCCGAGCGTAGATAGTCCGAGCGTAGATAGTCCAATAGATAGTGTGAGCGTAGATAGTCCGAGCGTAGATAGTCCAATAGATAGTGTGAGCGTAGATAGTCCGAGCATGGATAGTCCGAGCGTAGATAGTCCAATAGATAGTCTGAGCATAGATAGTCCGAGCGTAGATAGTCCGAGCGTAGATAGTCCGAGCATAGATAGTCCGAGCCCAGATTGATAGTCCGAGCGTAGATAGTCCGAGCGTAGATAGTCCGAGCGTAGATAGTCCGAGCGTAGATAGTCCGAGCATAGACAGTCCGAGCCCAGATAGTCCGAGCCCAGATTGATAGTCCGAGCGTAGATAGTCCGAGCGTAGATAGTCCGAGCGTAGATAGTCCGAGCGTAGATAGTCCGAGCGTAGATAGTCCGAGCGTAGATAGTCCGAGCGTAGATAGTCCGAGCATAGACAGTCCGAGCCCAGATAGTCCGAGCCCAGATTGATAGTCCGAGCGTAGATAGTCCGAGCGTAGATAGTCCAATAGATAGTGTGAGCGTAGATAGTCCGAGCGTAGATAGTCCGAGCATAGACAGTCCGAGCCCAGATAGTCCGAGCCCAGATTGATAGTCCGAGCGTAGATAGTCCGAGCGTAGATAGTCCGAGCGTAGATAGTCCGAGCGTAGATAGTCCAATAGATAGTGTGAGCGTAGATAGTCCGAGCATGGATAGTCCGAGCGTAGATAGTCCAATAGATAGTCTGAGCATAGATAGTCCGAGCATAGATAGTCCGAGCATAGATAGTCCGAGTTTAGATAGTCAGAGCGTAGATAGTCCAAGCGTAGATAGTCCAATTGATAGTCTGAGCATAGATAGTCCGAGCATAGATAGTCCGAGTTTAGATAGTCCGGGCGTAGATAGTCCGAGCGTAGATAGTCCGAGCGTAGCTAGTCCGAGCGTAGATAGTCCGAGCGTAGATAGTCCGAGCGTAGATAGTCCGAGCGTAGATAGTCCGAGCGTAGATAGTCTGAGCGTAGATAGTCCGAGGCGGTCCCGCAGGTCTCTCCCATAGACCAGTCTCTCCAGAGGATACAAAGTAAGCTAGCTATGTTCACCCGGGCTTGATTTCTTCTTTGATTATTTTTTGGCTTTAGTTCCCTCTTCTCTTCCTCACTTTTGCATCGTTCGGGCTGTTTTGCTGTGTCTGCAGTTACAGCCAGAGGAGTTATATCCACTTATGCTAACATGCTACTGTGGTTAGCAGCGCTGTAGAGGCTAGAGGACGCAGCCTCGTTCTGTGATTGGAGGAGAGCGGGCGTCACGCTAAGTCTCTACTCAGCACTTTTTACGCCTGAGTTCATACACAGCTGAATCAATGAGCTCAAGTTTTCCATTAAATTACGGATTATAATAAAATGTTATGTAATAATAAGCATTTTTATGAACTCAGAAAAAAAATTGGGTATAGCTTCTTTAATGTAACTACACTTAAACTCCAAACGCTATAATGTTTGAGCAGAGCTGGGAGTATGTGACCTAACGCAGATGAGCACATAAAGGACGATAAAAAACATGCCTTTGTTTCAGGCTAAAAGCTTGAAGTTATGAGGTGGAATCGCTCTAATGCTCATGATGGTCTCTGGTTTTATGGCTTTCAATCACGAGATTTCCAAGCTTCTTTGAGAATTTACCAGAATATAAATGCAGTATTACCTCATTCATCCACATGCTGTCACTCTGCTTTTATCGTCAATATATGTCGACTTCAGTTTGAAAGTCCTTCTCAGTTCTGACTGCTCTAGTATCGGGTTTTTTTCTATCTATTCGAATGAGCTTACACTCTCTCAGCAAATTATACACATTCTTTTTCATACGTTTATTCGCTGTTAAAGAAAGTATGGTACTATAAGGAGACAGATTTTTCTTTCCACCATGTTGCAACATTGTTCCCCAACAAAAACAGTAGTAGTTTTTAGATCCATCCATGCTAATATCAGGAACATCTGACACAGACATGTAGCTCCGCCCCTTCTGTCTAAACGCTCCTGTCTCAGTCCTGTAACATTATGATGTCATTGGTCGCCATGACGTCATGCTCAGAGCAGTTTTCTGCCTCTAAAACAAAAGTATTTCCCATGTGAAATGGCATTATTTATAATTGCAAGGCTGTGTTTGCTGCTTGTGATTTTCAAATTTAGAGAAAACTAGATATTCTACACCTCCCTCTGGTGGCAGCATAATGACAGAGCAGGCCGATAATACCCCTGACCCATATAACAATGTTTACTCTTCATACTTGTTTCACCGTGTATTTTCTACTTAAGATATTGTTGACAAAGAGTGGTCTGTGAAGGCGCTATATTGATAAAGATTTCATACTTACTGTACATAGTGATTTTTAATGAAAACATAATTGTTGGTAGTAGTTTGTCTGGTTTCAGGAATTAATTGCTTATCGTATAACCACTAATTTATCATTTTTACTCCATACTTTAAAAACCCAATATCTGTATTTTCTTCTCTTTTTAAAATTACACGTTTCTTTTATGACGACATAAAAGCAATGTTTGAAGTGGTTAGCCAGGCTTCTGCAGTAAATTCTGTCAGAATTCCCCCGCCCCAGAAGCTGCAGACAGGCCGCACAGCCCGTTTCGTTCTGCAGGCCCTTTTAGTTCAACAAGAGACAAAAACCAATGTTAAAACAGTAAATAGAAATGACAGATACCAAACCTGATTTCAAAAGGTTATATTGAAGATTTGCAAGCAATATTACAATATTAACGGTCTGCGAACACAAGTCTCGCTTCGCGTCCAAGATAAGGAGTGGCCCCGGGGACGTCTTTCACCCTCCTGGTCAGAAGAAAAAGAAAAAGCCCCCGTGCCTCCTCCTGTACATCTTTTATACTGTACATCCAAGGTCACTGACATCACAGATTCGTGGACTCTATGACTCCTTCTGGCCAGCTGCCAAAGCCTGCACCTGCTCTGATAACAACAGTTGTTTTTCTCACTTTTCATACAGACTAACCTTGAACTCACTGCTCTTTGAGATTTACACAAACAAGTGCTAATTTGGCAACAGAAACAATACTAAACTGATTTTAGTTTTAACTGGTGCAGGAGTTAATATTCCAACAGTCCCCCTGTTGGCCGGAGAGGAACTCTTCGGACATCCATCACTCTCGTCTCAGATGGCCCATCTTCATCAGTTGATCCAGCATTACATCCTATACTCAGTCTAATCCCAGTCTTCACGACGATCTGTGAACTCCTAAACCACCCCATGTGACATTATGAAAAATGTGGTGGTCTTCCACTCAGCCCTTACTTCAGACCCGCCCCAAAGGCCTCTGGGCGGACTGAGCATCCAACTCACCCTAAACTACATACATTGAAGTGATCCTATAAAACAATCTATATGTGGTTGTGCTGCGGTGTCTAGTCTGTGTAACAAAAACAATAGTTGCAAGAGCTGTGGAGAAAGAATATGTTTGTGTCGTGCATCAATTTGAATTATGTAATTTTTTATTTTAATTTTTAATTTTTATAATTTTTTATCGCATCCCCGATTTTCCCAAGTCCCTCTTACAATTTTGCAAGGTTATGTGCGTTATTTACATGCAAGCAGTTATACATTTTTGATTAAAATATTTTGATAATATCATAAAGCATACTCACAACTCCTCTGGTGATGTTCTGACAATATCACAGACCATACTCACCCGTTCTTCTGATGATTGTCCTTGATGGCTTAGGCTATGGTCATCAATTCTTCTGGTTCCCACTGTAGGTCCTGGGTTAGTAGCAGTTGTCTTTCTGCCACCTTCCCTTCCACAGCGGCTGTTATCACTCTGTTACATAAGGATCGTATGCACGGAATACAACAGCATCCACATAGCGTCAGGATTGCTGCAAATACAGCCACCGATAGTAGAGTTGATGCTATCAGTGCCTTATATCTGCCAAACACATCCAACCACCCATCCCACATTGAGTGGTCTACTCCTGAATGTGCCTTCATTTCTTGGGATAGCGCCTTTAGTCCCTGAAGGGCCCTTGTTAATTTTCCATTTGGGGCAGTATTATTTGGGATAAACGTACAACACGTAGGGCCAATCAATGAACAGGCTCCGCCTTCTTTGGCTAAAATCATGTCAACAGCAAGTCTGTTCTGGAAGGTCATTAAGGATGTGGCTGATAATTGTTCATGAATTGCCTCAAATCCATCATATGTATAATTGCTTAGCCTCTGTATGTTGTAATGTAAGTAGTTGATCCGATCGACGTTCTTATTTGGGGTTACTGGAAAAATTGCGGAGATTATTGGGATGTTTTCAAATCCTGATGCAATTTCATCAACCAATTTGTATTCATTTGGAATTCCCCTAGGAATACCTATTGCATCAATATAAACTGGACTTCCCTCCTCTGGTCTAGCCAGTGCCCTTCTTGATCTGGTTTTTACACTAATGATTTGTTTCAAAATCTCTGGCTTCTCTAGATCCACTGGAGCTATTTCAATTGGTATGAGTAATGAGATCAACACACACATGCCATCCCACAGAGGGTGTAGATATCCCCTTAAAGACTTGCCACCACAATACCACCACACATCTGCTCTGGCTACTGTCAACTTGTGTCCATTTAATTTTTCTGTGAAATCCTCATACCTAATGCATAAGGATCTATTTACATGTCCTACTTCCCTTTTTTCTCCACTAAGGACCTTCCTAATGACGCAGGTGTATTCACCTTTTACTTGTGAATTAAAAATTGGTGGTGTCGCATTTGTGGCAGTTATCGGATATATTTTATCATATAGTGAACAGTTGTAGCATAGCCACAAATGTTTAAAATGTGTTAATGTGTGTTTAGGTATATTTGTTTATGTTTTGGGCCTAATGGGACAGGTCTGTTTTGTGAATGAACTGGGGGGGCGTGTCCCGGGAGGGAGCGCTCATCAGAGACCTGCCATCAGGTGCGCGAGAGGGAGACAGGGGAGTTTTTGGTTTTGGACACGGCTCGAGGAGACCACGAGAGACTTGAGTCGGAGATCTGTGAAGGGATTATTGTAGCGGACTGTACAGACCCTCGAGACGGACCCGCCAGGAGAGCCCGGTTGCCGCTCACGCACGGCCTGTGCGCGTTTTGTTTATAAACTTTATACGCTGGAGAGGGAGAGCGCTCTCACTCACTGCGCTCTGCCCACACTCTGAACGTTTTGGATTACTTTCCCAGTTGGATTACTTTCTCGTTCTGTTTGGATTACCTACATCGTTTTGTCATCTCTTGGATTTGCCTTTTGAACTACACTGACTATCACCGGAGCCACGTACTCGTCACCAGGTTTGACAGTGGGACATACGGTGGGCGCGGGTAGGACTAAGTCTTTCATATTGTTTATGATTATTGCTTGTTTTGGACTGAGTAAATGGAGTACACGTTACACACAGCAGATTCATGAGTGGTTGTCTTTCTTTGGTCAGCGTTAGGTCAATCACAGCAGGTATAAAGCGTCACAGTTACCTCGATGTATTTGGTAGTGCGCGCTCCGAGGGGCTGAGTGTTACATATGGTGGCCCGTACGAGGACTTGTGATTTTGTCTGTGATTTGTACATTTGTAAACGCTTGTTTTTTTTTATATCCCACTCGGGTGTGTGTGTGGGTGTGTTACGTTGACATGGGGGATCAGGAGAGCGCAGATCAGGACAACCCAGACTTTACCGCAGGGCCGTTCGTAGCTCGCAGAAATCCTACGGGGGATATCGAGTCACTGTTAGACTCGCTGTATCTTCAGGATGGAGACGTCAGTCTGAATGGAGATGACAGAATAGAACGGGCTCACTCACAGGACAGAGTTAATGAGGAAAATTCCGACCATACTAGTCAGAATGGGGAGGAGGCTTTGGGAGCTCTTGGGAGAGGGCTGTTGGAGCCTCTTACTCCTGTAGTGGTGCAGAGGGAGAATAGAGTGGACATTTCCCAAACTGACTGGGACAGTATGCAGAACAGAATGAGGGTTTTGGAATGTCACCTAGGAGCTCTGGAGACTACTCACAGAGAGTCTGTGTCTAGTTCTCTCAACAGAGAAGCATCCTTTAGGGAGAGTGTTGAAAGGGCTTTGGCAAAAATGGAACAGGAATTCCAGGACAAGATAGAGGTGTTAGAGAAGAACATGGTTAGCTGTTTAAAGAGGAGGGATGAGAAGTGGCAAAGAGAGATTAGTACTTTGCGTCCCACTAGTACCCCTATTAATCAGAGAACCATTGCTGTATCCACTGACATGGGTGGTCCCCCTCCCCTTAATGCCACCTTTAGTATGCCTGGTGTATCCCCGTTCTACTTCAAGCCTCCAGTCCGTTTGGATTTCCCCACATTTGGACCTAGTTGTGAAACCGCGGACGTGTTGAGTTTTGTGGAACAAGCAGAGAACTTTTTGGAGTTACGCCCACTCTCGGTACCAGAACTGATGGGGACATTATCCTCCGTGTTGAGGGGACCTGCGCTAAGCTGGTGGAAAGCTGCAAAAGGCCAGGTGCTTGATTGGAGTATGTTTAAAGAGACATTTTTGAACGCATTCCTTCCCACGGACTATATGGCGGAAGTGGAGGAAAAGCTGAGGGAGCTGGTGCAGCAGCCCGACCAACGTCTGCGGGACTTCGCTTATGATTACCAGGCCCTGTGTCTCAAATGGAAACCGGATATGCCCGAGGAAGAAATCGTGAGACGCATACTTAACAACACAAATCCAAAAGTAGCGGGGTGTTTGAGAGGAACTGTCCATACGGTCACAGACCTGGTGAAAGTGGGGTCCATGGTGGAGAAAGACTGTGGTAGCGCTAAAGGCTATTGGCAGAAAGTGCATGCCTCCACCGAGGGAACTGGGAAAAGGGCCCTAGAAAAAAGAGGCGGGAATAAATTCAATGCAGTTGTCACCCAACCTCCACCGCCCCAAATGCCGAGAGCAGAGCTGCTGTTGGTTCCTCTTACCATATGCAATGTCCAGGGAGTAGCTGTGGTGGATACCGGAAGTACCTACACGCTCATGCGAGAGGGTCTATGGAGGAACCTCCATGGCACCTCAAGAGACTTGATTCCATCAGAGGACCAGAGGTTTGTCATGGCGGATGGAACCGCGCATGTTGCCCTGGGAAAACAACGCTTCGGACTGGACTGGCATGGTCGAAAGCTGAGTGTCGAGGCGCATGTTATGGACGACAGACATCTCGCTTTTCCCATGATAATCGGACTGGATTTTTCTGACTGATGCTGGGGTTATCCTAGACCTGGCTAAACGCGTTTATGGATTACAAACAGCAAATGGTTATGTTTTCCATCCCTTCCTTCTGCCGCCCACAAGACCGGGTCCATGGACGAGAACTGTTCCGAGGGTGCATTTATATTACGCACCCCAACCGGGCAGATTCCTGCCATGCTGGACCTCGTATCCGCTCATGATGAACTCTGTCTCTGTCGACCAGCCCAATGAACTTTCTCAACTCATTAATGCCTGGCCCACAGTGACTTCCAGTGTGCTCGGCAAGACCACAGTGGAAAAACACACAATTTACACCCAGGACGAGGTGCCAGTTAAATCTCGAGCTTACAGGGTATCTCCCCTCAAAAAGAGAATAATTGAAGAGCATGTCGAGAAAATGCTGGACGAGGACATCATAGAGCCGTCTCAGTCATCTTGGTCCTCACCCGTGGTCATGGTCGATCGTCCTGATGGCCGGGAGCGATTCTGTATAGACTTTCGCAAGGTTAATGCTAAAACCCTCCCAGACGCTTACCCCATGCCAATCATCCATGAGATCCTCGAGTCACTAGAGGGTGCGACATGGTTCAGCGCCTTGGACCTACAGTCGGGGTATTGGCAGATAGCCATGGATGAAAACAGCAAACAAAAGACAGCTTTCATCACGACTCTGGGACTCTTCCAGTTCAAACGCATGCCCTTCGGTTTGCGGAACGCGGCAGCCACCTTTCAAAGATTGATGGAGAAAGTGTTGGGAGAGCTGAGAGGCAGGATGTGCTTTGTTTACATTGACGATATCATTGTATACTCTACGTCCCGTGAACAACATTCTAGAGACCTGAACTCTGTCTTCCAAAAGCTACAGGAAGCCAATCTCAGCCTGAACATGAAGAAGTGTCAGTTCTTCAAGAGAGAACTAAAGTTCTTGGGACATATCGTGTCCTCTCGGGGTGTGGAGGTGGATCCATCCAAAACCAAAGCAGTGTCAGAGTTCCCCGTGCCACAGGACATTAAAGAACTGCAGCGTTTTCTGGGGCTCGCGGGCTGGTACCACAAATTCATTCTGGGCTTCGCGGACATGGCCGCCCCATTGAACCATCTCAAGAAGAAGGGGGTGGAATGGAAATGGACTTCTGAATGCCAAGCCAGTTTCACGGCCCTCAAGCTGGCTCTCAACAACCCACCTGTTCTGGCACAACCAAACCAAAATCTGCCATTCCAAGTTCACACGGATGCCAGTGAGGCTGGGCTGGGAGCCATACTCTCACAGCCCTTTCCTGAGGGAGAGAGGGTGGTAGCCTATGCTTCACGGATGCTTCGAGGCCCTGAAAAGAACTATTCTACATCAGAGAAGGAGTGCCTGGCCGTGGTATGGGCCATAGAGAAGTGGAGGCACTATCTGGAGGGCATCCATTTCGATGTCTTCACTGACCATGCTGCTCTGGCCTGGGCTTTCAATTGCCCAAAAACTTCTTCCCGTCTGACACGCTGGATCCTGCGATTGCAACAGTTCACCTTCAGAGTGCACTATCGAAAAGGGTGCCTCAACACTGCACCAGACGCACTGTCACGATCCTGTGAGAAACAATCCCAGAACACTCACTGTTTAGCACTCGCTGGATGGAAACACAGCAAAAACCTGCCAACCACCTTAGACGAGATTGCCAAAGCACAGACACAAGACCCGTTTATCCATGACCTGACACTCAATAAAGCAGGACAGGCCAAACCCAACCGGATCACTTTTGTTAACCACCAAGGTGTGATCTATCGCCAGGTTCCAATAGACGGTGGAGAAAAGTACCAGCTTGTCGTCCCTCAAGTCCTAGCCCCAGAGTTCCTCCAGTATTTCCATGATAACCCTCTAGGTGGGCATCTAGGACGGCTGAAGACCCTACTGAGGGTGTTGGAGGTTGCCTGGTGGCCTACTGTACGCAAAGATGTATGGGAACACACAAAGTCCTGTGAGAGCTGCCAGCGTTATAAACCAGAGAACACCAAACCGCATGGATTTCTCCAGTCCACACAGGTGACTGCTCCAGGAGAGATGCTGGGCATCGACCTGATGGGCCCATTTCCCCGAAGCAAAAAGGGAAACTGTTACCTGGTGGTGGTGGTTGATTACTATTCAAAATGGGTGGAGGTATTCCCACTACGGGATAGCAAAACTCCCCGTATCATTAAGATCCTGCGAGAGGAGATCTTCACTCGTTGGGGGGTTCCCAAATTTCTCGTCTCGGACCGAGGTCCACAATTTACTGCTGGCCTCTTGACTGACCTCTGCAAAGCATGGGGGGTGATACAGAAACTCACCACCAGTTACCACCCTCAAACTAACCTCACTGAACGGTTCAATCGGACCATCAAAACCATGATCGCATCCTTCGTAGGGCCCTCCCATGAGATGTGGGACCAGTGGCTACCAGAGATTCGTTTCGCTATCAACACTGCTCAGCAAGAAACTACTGGCAGGACTCCGGCAGAGCTGGCTCTGGGTCGGCTGCTTCATGGTCCGTTACAAAGACTCATTCACAAACCACCCAGCCCTGAGCAAAAAGACTCTTATGATGCGGTTGAGCGACAACAAAAACTAGGGGAAGAGGTAAGGAAAAGGATGGGGGTACACCAGGTTCGCCAGGCTAAATACTACAACTCTCGAAGGAAAGAGGTGCAGTTTGAGGCAGGTGACAAAGTCTGGGTTCGGGCGCATCCACTCTCCAAGGCTAGTGAGAAGTTCTCTGCCAAGTTAGCTCCGAGATGGGACGGGCCAGCCTCCATAGTCAGGAAGTTGGGGCCTGTGAACTATCTGGTCAAATGGGAGGAGTTGCCCAGTAGGCAGGACGTGGTCAATGTGGTGAATCTTAAAATGTGTTATATGGTCAACTAGTAGCCTCTGGCTGGAGGGGGGGACTCTGTAGCATAGCCACCAAATGTTTAAAATGTGTTAATGTGTGTTTAGGTATATTTGTTTATGTTTTGGGCCTAATGGGACAGGTCTGTTTTGTGAATGAACTGGGGGGGCGTGTCCCGGGAGGGAGCGCTCATCAGAGACCTGCCATCAGGTGCGCGAGAGGGAGACAGGGGAGTTTTTGGTTTTGGACACGGCTCGAGGAGACCACGAGAGACTTGAGTCGGAGATCTGTGAAGGGATTATTGTAGCGGACTGTACAGACCCTCGAGACGGACCCGCCAGGAGAGCCCGGTTGCCGCTCACGCACGGCCTGTGCGCGTTTTGTTTATAAACTTTATACGCTGGAGAGGGAGAGCGCTCTCACTCACTGCGCTCTGCCCACACTCTGAACGTTTTGGATTACTTTCCCAGTTGGATTACTTTCTCGTTCTGTTTGGATTACCTACATCGTTTTGTCATCTCTTGGATTTGCCTTTTGAACTACACTGACTATCACCGGAGCCACGTACTCGTCACCAGGTTTGACAGTGGGACATACGGTGGGCGCGGGTAGGACTAAGTCTTTCATATTGTTTATGATTATTGCTTGTTTTGATCTATTATCACAACTACTGATAGACAAATACCAATAAACAGGCAATAACACTGTACTAACGATTTACATCAAATTAATTGGTTTGATACAAAAAAATATATAGTAAGTTTTTATGTATTAAAACATAATTAGCAAATAGTCAACAACCCAAAAAAACATTTATAATCCTGTAAATGGACAAAAATGTACGTCCAATGATTCAGTGTAACTCGATAATCATTCTGTCAATAATCTGTGCACAATAATCCAAAGTGTATTTGCACTGAACAGGGCAGCTCTGACCCAGGTCTAAGGACTAAACCAGGACTAAACCAGAACTAAATAGGGACTAAAGCAGTTTTAAATCAGGTCTAAAGCATGGACTAAATCAGGACTAAACCAGGACTAGACCAGGACTAAAGCTGGGACTAAAGCAGAACTAACTCAGAATTAAAGCAGGACTAAAGCAGGTCTAAAGCAGGTCTAAAGCAGGTCTAAAGCAGGACTAAAGCAGGTCTAAAGCAGGACTAAAGCAGGTCTAAAGCAGGTCTAAAAGCAGGTCTAAAGCAGGACTAAAGCAGGTCTAAAGCAGGACTAAAGCAGGTCTAAAGCAGGTCTAAAGCAGGTCTAAAGCAGGTCTAAAGCAGGTTCTAAAGCAGGTCTAAAGCAGATCTAAAGCAGGACTAAAGCAGGTCTAAAGCAGGTCTAAAGCAGGTCTAAAGCAGGTCTAAAGCAGGTCTAAAGCAGGTCTAAAGCAGGTCTAAAGCAGGTCTAAAGCAGGTCTAAAGCAGATCTAAAGCAGGACTAAAGCAGGTCTAAAGCAGGTCTAAAGCAGGTCTAAAGCAGGTCTAAAGCAGGTCTAAAGCAGGTCTAAAGCAGGTCTAAAGCAGGTTTAAAGCAGGTCTAAAGCAGGTCTAAAGCAGGTCTAAAGCAGGTCTAAAGCAGGTCTAAAGCAGGTCTAAAGCAGGTCTAAAGCAGGTTCTAAAGCAGGTTTAAAGCAGGTCTAAAGCAGGTCTAAAGCAGGTCTAAAGCAGGTCTAAAGCAGGTCTAAAGCAGGTCTAAAGCAGGTTTAAAGCAGGTCTAAAGCAGGTCTAAAGCAGGTCTAAAGCAGATCTAAAGCAGGACAAAGTAGGTCTAAAGCAGGTCTAAAGCAGGTCTAAAGCAGGTCTAAAGCAGGTCTAAAGCAGGTCTAAAGCAGGTCTAAAGCAGGTCTAAAGCAGGTCTAAAGCAGGTTCTAAAGCAGGTCTAAAGCAGGTTCTAAAGCAGGTTTAAAGCAGATCTAAAGCATGGACAAATGTAGGTCTAAAGCAGGTCTAAAGCAGGTCTAAAGCAGGTCTAAAGCAGGTCTAAAGCAGGTCTAAAGCAGGTCTAAAGCAGGTTTAAAGCAGGTCTAAAGCAGGTTCTAAAGCAGGTCTAAAGCAGGTTCTAAAGCAGGTCTAAAGCAGATCTAAAGCAGGACTAAAGCAGGTCTAAAGCAGGACTAAAGCAGGTCTAAAGCAGGTCTAAAGCAGGTCTAAAGCAGGTCTAAAGCAGGTCTAAAGCAGATCTAAAGCATGGACAAATGCAGGTCTAAAGCAGGTCTAAAGCAGGTCTAAAGCAGGTCTAAAGCAGGTCTAAAGCATGGACAAATGTAGGTCTAAAGCAGGTCTAAAGCAGGTCTAAAGCAGGTCTAAAGCAGGTCTAAAGCAGGTCTAAAGCATGGACAAATGTAGGTCTAAAGCAGGTCTAAAGCAGGTCTAAAGCAGGTCTAAAGCAGGTCTAAATGCTTGCCTGTGATGCGTCTCTGTGCAGTGTGGACGTGGGCAAGTCTCCGGACATCCCGTACGTCTACGTGACTCATGAGGGTCTGGTGAGGAACTACAAGCCCATCCAGGTGGTCACGGCCTGCACCCTCAACATCTACAACTTCCCCTTCGACGTTCAGAAGTGCAGCCTGACCTTTCAGAGCTGGCTCCACACCAGTAAGAACACCGCCTCTGTTTACACCAACCCTTTAGGCGCCACAGGTTTTTCTAAGACGCTCAACTTTGACATCTTCATTTCTTAATAACTTCAAAGTGATAAGAGATAGTGGCTTTATGTAAATTAGAGAAATGATGAGGATGGCCCAAAGTGTATGTAGGAATTAAATGTATCAATCTAATTTGCATATTAGGATTTCATATGGTGGTGGCAATCGTGGATTTTCATGTTTTTTTTTTTTTTACTTACAAACATACAAATCATAAGGACATGAACACACAAACATAACTCACATTGTACTCTACGTGTCAGGGGAAGCAGTGCCAATTCATTTTTACACCCTGCTTGACACAATCTGCAGTTTTAAAGGTGCCATATTTCGCTTTTCTTCATTTTTCTTCATTTTTCACAGTCCATCCAATGCACAAGTGTGATAATAATTTGGGTGATACGCCAAACAACACTCAAAACCTGTCAAATTATAGCCATTTTGTGCATAGAGCTGATCTCTGTGGGACCCGCCTCCCCCCTCCCCCAAGGTGACGTAGCATCACGTTAAGTTCAGAGGTAAACAAGAGCTAACTGTACCGCTTTCACTGTTAGTCATTTCCCATCTGAGAATACACTTTTCCCAACAATGGCAGCCCGTCACATAGAGCCCCGTGTCCTCGATCCAGAATCAGACCTAATTATGTTGTTCACAGTGACACACGGAGAGTAAGAAACACTGTCCTCACAGGCCGAGGCTCCTGTTAGCGTCTTTTATGTTGGGAATAACACATGTTTCCAGATCAGCTTTTTGTAGATGCCGTTTCAAGGTAACTGTAGTTCTGGAACAGTCACCGTCGCTCGCAAAAAAACCATATGTGAGTTTCAATGCGGATTTCAGACTCACCGATACGAGGCAGATCCCTGTGAGCAAAGTCGATCCTCATTCTCCGTCTTCAGGTCAAAAACTCTCGTCACATAGCTACACTAATAACACATTTTCTCCAAGTCACATGAAGCTAACACAAAAAAACCACAGACGCTAATTTACTGTCTATGGACCACACGCTGGACTCGGAGAGCGGCTGCAGCTGACCATAGACCCCGCTGATTCGCAGGTTTAGTCTCTCCCCGCTGTCAATCAAATCTTGGAGGCGGGCTTTTGACGTCACAATGTGAATCAGCTCGTTTCTGTGCGTCTGGAGAATGAAAGAGAAAGATCGCTCTCTAACTAAAGCTTGAGGGAATCAATGAAAAAACGATTCTGGGTAAATAGCTGTAATCATGTTTAAACCAGAGAAAAGTCAAACAGCGTGACTTTTGACAGATTAGGCCCATAATGATGACTTGACATGAGAATTTGACATATTGCTACTTTAAGTTATAACCTGTTTTATTGGAACAGTATAAAAAGTGTTTGTTGGTGTGTTGTGCAGTCGACGACATCAACATCACCCTGATGCGGAGCCCAGAGGAGCTGAAGCAGGATAAGAGCGTGTTCATGAACCAGGGGGAGTGGGAGCTGCTGCACGTTCTCTCCAACTACAAGATCTTCAGCGTGGACCACGACGACTACTACGCAGAGATGAAGTTCCACGTGAGGACCTCACTCTGACATCACACAAGGACTAAACAGGACTAAACAGGACTAAACAGGACTAAAGCAGAGACTTATGCAGAGACTAAAGCAGGACTAAACAGGACTAAACAAGACTAAAGCAGAGACTTATGCAGAGACTAAAGCAGGACTAAACAGGACTAAAGCAGGACTAAACAGGACTAAAGCAGGACCAAACAGGACCAAACAGGACTAAACAGGACTAAACAGGACGTAGGTTTCCTCCGGGTACTCCGGTTTCCCCTACCACTAAAAATATGTACAATAGTTCTGGCATGTGCCTCCTGTACTGGCCCCGCTCCCATCTCTGTGTGGAGTGAGAGACAAATGCCCAAAATTAACAATTGTAAACCGCTTTGAGACTCAGATCTGCAGTGAAAAGGCAGTATAAATAAAATAAAAACTTACTCACTTACTAAAGCAGGACTAAACAGGACTAAAGCAGAGACTAAAGCAGAGACTAAAGCAGGACTAAAGCAGGACTAAAGCAGGACTAAACAGGACTAAAGCAGAGACTAAAGCAGAGACTAAAGCAGGACTAAAGCAGGACTAAAGCAGGACTAAACAGGACTAAAGCAGAGACTAAAGCAGAGACTAAACCAGGACTAAAGCAGGACTAAAGCAGGACTAAAGCAGGACTAAAGCAGGACTAAAGCAGGACTAAAGCAGGACTAAAGCAGGACTAAAGCAGGACTAAAACAGGACTAAAGCAGGACTAAAGCAGGACTAAAGCAGGACTAAAGCAGGACTAAAGCAGGACTAAACAGGACTAAAGCAGGACTAAAGCAGGACTAAACCAGGACTAAAGCAGGACTAAAGCAGAGACTAAAGCAGGACTAAAGCAGGACTAAAGCAGGACTAAAGCAGGACTAAAGCAGGACTAAAGCAGGACTAAAGCAGGACTAAAGCAGGACTAAAGCAGGACTAAAGCAGGACTAAAGCAGGACTAAACAGGACTAAAGCAGAGACTAAAGCAGAGACTAAAGCAGGACTAAAGCAGGACTAAAGCAGGTCTAAAGCAGGACTAAAGCAGGACTAAAGCAGGTCTAAAGCAGGACTAAAGCAGGACTAAACCAGGACTAAAGCAGGTCTAAAGCTGGTCTAAAGCAGGACTAAACCAGGACTAAAGCAGGACTAAAGCAGGACTAAAGCAGGACTAAAGCAGGACTAATGCAGGACTAAAGCAGAGACTAAAGCAGAGACTAAACCAGGACTAAAGCAGGACTAAAGCAGAGACTAATGCAGAGACTAATGCAGGACTAAAGCAGAGACTAAAGCAGGACTAAAGCAGAACTAAAACAGGACTAAAGCAGGACTAAAGCAGGACTAATGCAGAGACTAATGCAGAGATTAAAACAAGACTAAAGCAGTACTTATGTAGGACTAAACCAGGACTAAAGCAGAGACTAAGGCAGAGACTAATACAGAGACTAATACAGAGACTAAAGCAGGACTAAAGCAGGACTAAAGCAGAGACTAAAGCAGGACTAAAGATGGACAAAAGCAGCTCTGAACCAGAACTAAAGCAGGTCTGAAGGAGGACTAAATTAGGACCAAACCAGGACCAAACCAGGACTGAGCAGGGATTGAAGCACATTTAAACCAGAACCAATCCAGGACTAAGCCAGGATTATAGCAGGGACTAACTCAGGACTAAAGCAGGACAAAAGCACATTTAAACCAGGACCAAACCAGGACTAAAGCAGATTAGTCCTTGCCTTAGCCCCGCTCAGTCCCCTCAGTTACTCGGTCACATATTTCTGGAACGTTCCGGTGTCCGTGTCTCCGCAGGTGGTGATCCGGCGCCGTCCGCTCTTCTACACGGTGAACCTGCTGCTGCCGAGTATGTTCCTGATGATCATGGACGTGGTGGGCTTCTACCTGCCCCCGGACAGCGGCGAGAGAGTCTCCTTCAAGATCACCCTCCTGCTGGGCTACTCCGTCTTCCTCATCATCGTGTCAGACACTCTGCCCGCCACCGCCATCGGGACGCCGCTCATAGGTGCTGAGCCCAGAGTCCGGACGCACAAAAATATACACACACACTTTTAGGAGCAAATACACACAATTTTAAAACTTTAGTAACACCAATGACAATACATCGCAAAAAATATAATTAATATTAGGTAATCATTGCTTGAATGGAGTGGTTTTTATCTTAATCTGCGCACATTCTGACTGTGTTATAACAAGATTCTCCAATGGGACAAAGCCATTTAGTCTTATATCAAGAACTGCTGCTGTATTTTCTCATTCAAAAGGAGACATTTCTTGTATCTTTTCAAAACAAGATCATTTGTCAATTGGCAAATCTGGTTTCAAAGCAGTCAAAAGGAGCTCAAATAAAGATAGATTTTTGCCAAATTTCAGCATTTTTGAAGTGAAACTATGAAACCATGAGACTCTCCAGGACTCTCTGGGACTCTCTGGGACTCTCTGGGACTCTCTGGGACTCTCTGGGACTCTCTGGGACTCTCTGGGTCTCTCTGGGACTCTCTCGGACTCAACTGGGACTCAACTGGGACTCTCTGGGACTCAACTGGGACTCCTTTGGGACTCTCTGGGACTCACCGGGACTCACCGGGACTCACCGGGACATGTTTGTGTTGCTGTTCTCCAGGCGTGTACTTCGTGGTGTGCATGGCGCTCCTGGTGATCAGCCTGACGGAGACGGTTCTGATCGTCCGCCTGGTGCACAAGCAGGACCTGCAGCCCCCGGTCCCACACTGGCTCCGGTCCCTGGTCCTGGAGAAGGCCCCTGTGCTCTTCTGTATCCAGCACAAGCAGCGGCTCTGCTCCCGGCTCTCCTCTCACTCCCAGGCATCCGAGCTCGACCACTGCAAAGACAACAGCTACGGGGCCGGTGAGCACAGACGTGGAGGTTCCTGTGGTTTGGGTTCAGGACAGATGGGATTTAGAAGATTTATGGTGATAGATGGAGAGATATTTAATAAACACATTTAATGTTATGTAGTTTAGTTGAACTGTTCGTTTCAAAATGCCTGTTACACAAAATAACACAGATACTGGACTTGGATGATGGATGATTTGAAAACTCCCCATCTCTACCAGTAGGTGGGGGTGTTTCATCCATTTTACATGTTAATCCATTCATTTAGGCCAGTGGTAGCCTGGCCTTATCCATCCGTACACTCCGCTCAATCATCAGTTCACTGCATGTAACGTCTGGGTCTGATCCTCATGTTAGCGATTACAATCGGTTGAATTTCAACCGACCAATCAGCGAGCGCGGAGGGCAGGTTGTAGTTTGGTAATGGCGAAGAATGCGATGGTAAAGTAATCTGGTTTGGTTCTATCAAGAAATTTAAGCCAGAGCAAGAGGAATGTTTAGCAAATGTAATCGTTGTCAAAAATTGTGGCGCTACTTCCCACGGGCTCCGTTAGCGGCAAAGGAGATGGCTAGGCTAAATGCTAAATGCTAACGACAGACTCGGGCTCAGTACATACGTCACAGTAAACTCAGATCCAATGGTTTCAATCTGCAAAAGGAGGTGACCCCTCCCACCTGTTCACGGAGTCAATGGAGCAATTCCAGACCTTAGTATGAAATGAAATTTGTACTATGGTGTGGTACGACCAGGCTAGCCCAGTGGTGATGATCCAGGACACTTGATATTCACAACATTTATGGACTTTGGTCTCTGCCCTTAATGGACCAATGGTTCTATGTGTTTTTGTTTATTTCTTGTATTTGAGCAGTTTGATTCTCTGATCTGTGTTGGCGAATTGGCGGTTTTGTAAAGTCCTCCGAGATAAATACTGTTGTGATTTAGAGTTGTACAAAAATAAATCGAATTGAAATGTATTTAAAACAATAATAATAATATTAATAATAAAAATAAATAACACTTTGACCACTTCATGCCGTAGCCATCACCATTCTGATTTCATAAAGTGTTAAATCATGTTAAAAATGTATATAAAATACAAATACCACATCTCTCATTTTCCTTGTCTCCTCTCAGCCCAGTGCACCCTCCACCACGGCGGCAACGACTTTGGCCGCCGCCGCAGCCACCACGACCGTGATGGGGGTCTTCTGCTGGGCTTCCCCTCCCCCAGAGACCCTCCGGCGCCTCCTCCCGTCATGAACAACATCCTGCAAGAAGTCACCGCCATCCGACAGTCGCTGGAGAAGAGGGACCACTGTCGTGAGGTGGCGAAGGAGTGGCTCCAAGTGGGCTACATCCTCGACGTGCTGCTGTTCCGCGTCTACCTGGTTGCCATAGTTACGTACAGCATCACCCTGGGAACGCTGTGGGCGGTGTGGAGAGGCGCGTGAGGCGAGAACAGTAGCGGGCCTAGTACGCTCCCCTGTGGGACCTCGGAGAAACCAGCAGCGGTGGAAATGGCGCTGGGGTCTTGTGTTTGCCTCTGCTGTAAGTAAAAGAAGTGATGATGAGAAGTAAAATTATTAATTATTTATTCATTTATTTAAATTGTGGACATAACAATACACCAAATATTACAATTACATCATGAATAATTGTCACACAAATGAAAAGGAGAAAAACACATGTTGTCTGCCCCTTTCTTACAAAGTGAAAGACAATATTAAGCGGGACTGCAGCACTTTCTAAATTATGATTATTTTTATGTATTTTATTATCTCCATATTTTTCATCACTCATTTCATATGATTTCATTGTTGTCGTTTTGATTTTATTTAAACGCAGTAAAACGACACATGCCCTTCTGCGTTTGTATTGGTCTCTGTGGTTGTGGTGTTAAAGCTGGGTGACCTATCATTTCTAATTTCTTTCTTTCTTGAGTCTTGTTAAGATATAGATCGGAGCTTTTCATATTTTCATACCTAGAAGGGCAACCTCCGGGAGTCTCTATGAGTCACTATTTGACTCTTTGGGCTGAGAGCTAATCGCCAAAGTTTCACAAGAGAAAACCACAGTGATTAGAACCCAACTGTTTGGAGAGCCAGAAACTATTGACAGGCATTTTATTTTATTTTAATAATTTTTTAAATATGGTTTGGAAATTGTGTACCCCAGCTTTAAAGAATCTTGGCCTCTACACACTTTGCGGAAATAATCGTGTATTGTTTCGATCTGCATTGAAAGTTTGTTTAATAAGACAAAGAGTGTTAAGAAGCTTGTACTTTTGGCTGAATGTGGATTATCTAATATTTATATGAGACTAAGCCAACAAACTGGTGTATAGGCTAATGCTAATGCTAATGCTAAGGACTGTTTGTGTGATGTGCGCCACGCCATATTTGGTTATGAGCACCAAGTCCTCAGAGCTTTTTATCAACTTTTATTGGACATTATTGATATTTTGCATAAGACTTTCCCCAGAAATGGTAGAATTTGTGGTAATCCTCCTGTAAAGCTGCTGATGTGAAACTCATCTGCGATTATCGTTCTGAGACCGACTGAAGACGTCATTTCTCATTAATCAAAACAACAATGTCTACATTCATGAGTTTTATTGTGTATTTTCTTTGTTGTAAATAAAAGATCCTTCACGTGGGAACATTCAAATCATATCTTTAGGAATGATTCATTTACACCTGGATGTGCTGTGTTTACGTGGGACTACTTTAGACCCTGGTGGTGGACAAGGGTATTACAGGGAGTACTTCACAATACAATGACAATAAATCTCACAATATTATCTTCTCACAATTTCTTATTATTCTTATTTTCAGATTGTTACTTTATTGTGGAATATTATGCAAGGTACTGTGATGTCCAAGAATAAAGTCTAAAATAAAGTCTAAGTCTAAAAGTACAATGATAGTAATATATAAATCATTTACCAAAGAAAACACAACATTTAAATAAAATGAAAAATTATAACAAGAAATCTTTCCTACATTTTTGGCTAAATCCAAACTAATCTGAACTAATCCTGTTCAGAATACTGTAATGTTAATTACACGAAATTCTTTGTACAGTTTGTATTTGTTATTGATATTCAAACAGGGAATAACCAGGTGTGAAACATGAGCTAGAAACAAACGTTGTGTAAAATGTATTTTGAATAATTACCCTGCATAAAACTGCCTCACAGTGTCCAGGGGAAACACGGAGAAAAAGGTTGGGAACCACTGATGGAAACATGACGGACGCTACGACCTTTTTTAGGCTGTTTTTTCTGTGAGGCCTCATTATTTTCTTTACAAAAAGTTTGGTTTTCAGTTCATATTTTGTATTTGATTAAAAATTTTTGATGACAGTTATTTGAGAAAGTTTTAGAAGTTTCTGAACAAAATGCATCAGTGAAAACCAAAACAAGTATTATCACTATAGACCTGTGTAATACTTTTCATTGTTTATTATTATCTCAAAATAATTAGGTTTAAAACGGTGTAAAAACATGTCTTGTTAGTCCGTATTCACTCTTGGAAATCTTTTCAAGTACCCCCTGCAAGTACCGCGTGTACCCTCAGGGGGCCGCGTACCCCCGCTTAGGAAACATCATTAGACATAGAGCCTAAAGATAAGTCAGTGGTTAGAAGGAACTCTTGTCCTGAGACATGTTCCCACAGTGAGGAGCTGCAGTGCTCTATATGTCCAGAAGGGGGCAGCAAACACAAGCATATCGCCTCCTGACTGTTGTCAGACCCATGGTGCAGTCAAAGATCTACACAACAAAGAACGTGTTGAATGTAAATGTGTCACTTCTATATTATTGTTCCTGCCGTTTTATTTCATTTCATATTTTCTCGCACTTATTTATTATGTATTATTGTAATTGTATATATTATATTTTATCGTATATACATTTATTCATCATTGTGCAACATAAAACAAGAGTTCTGACTGATTTGAGTCCTCTCAAATGTGCTCAGAGTTGTTTTGTTTGTCGAGGTTTAAACATTATAAAGTTTAGAAGAGTGAGCGATGAGGAGAGCTGTTGTTTGTCGTTACAGTCAGTGTTTAACAAGAAAGACTGTGGTGTCCATACAACATGTATAATAATTAACAACATGTATAATAATTAACAACATGTATAATAATTATCACATGTATGATACTTAACAACATGTATGATAATTAACAACATGTATGATAATTATCACATGTATGATACTTAACAACATGTATGATAATTAACAACATGTATGATAATTAACAACATGTATGATAGCGCTGGATCTTAGCGCTGCCTTCGACACAGTAGACCACACCATTCTTTTATCACGCCTACAACACCTCGGCCTCTCTGGTGCTGTCCACAAATGGTTCACTTCTTATTTAACAGACAGATCCTTCATGGTAAGTTTGGATACCTGCTCCTCTCAGGTCCATAAAATCACATGTGGTGTGCCCCAGGGTTCCATTTTAGGTCCAGTTCTTTTTAACCTGTACATGCTCCCTCTTGGCGGTGTCGTCAGGAGGCATGGAATTGACTTCCACAGTTATGCAGATGATACACAGCTGTACATCTCCATGTCTCTGATGATACACAGCTGTACATCTCCATGTCTCTGATGATACACAGCTGTACATCTCCATGTCTCTGATGATACACAGCTGTACATGTCCATGTCTCTGATGATACACAGCTGTACATCTCCATGTCTCTGATGATACACAGCTGTACATCTCCATGTCTCTGATGATACACAGCTGTACATCTCCATGTCTCTGATGATACACAGCTGTACATCTCCATGTCTCCTGATGACACCAGGCCAATGGATGCTCTTTTTAACTGCATTTTAGACCTGAAATCCTGGATGGCAGAAAACTTTCTCCAGCTTAACCAGGACAAAACTGAGGTTTTAGTCATCGGTCCTGAGGCCCAGAGAGAGAAACTTTTACCGAAACTCCAATCACACTCTTTTAATCCATCATCACAAGTGAAAAACCTGGGCGTAATCTTTGACTCTGAGCTGACTTTTATTCCTCACATCAAGAACATCACAAAAATAGGTTTTTATCATCTAAAGAACATCGCCAGAGTCCGCCCCATTCTCTCTCGGGCCAACACGGAGACGCTGATGCTTTTATCACCAGTCGCATTGACTACTGTAATGCCCTGCTCTCTGGTCTTCCCAAAAAGAATATTTCAGGTTTACAATTACTTCAAAACTCGGCCGCACGTGTCCTGACTAAGACCAGGGGGCGTGTCCTGACTAAGACCAGGGGGCGGGACCACATTACACCGGTTTTAAAATCGCTGCATTGGCTCCCCGTGTGTTTCAGGATCGATTTTAAGGTTCTTTTAATGGTTTTTAAATGTCTTAATGGTCTTGGGCCTTCTTATCTTTCAGATTTGCTTTTATCCTATGAACCTTCCCGGCCCCTGCGCTCCTCCGGCAGCAGACTCCTAACCATCCCCAAAGTCAGGACACACACTCACACAGACACACACACAGACACACACACTCACGGCGAGGCATCTTTCCAGCACTACGGCCCCCGTCTCTGGAACAGTCTGCCGGAGGAGCTCAGGGTCGCAGAGAACGTTCATATTTTTAAGAGTAGGCTCAAGACGCACCTTTTTAGAGTAGCTTTTGATTAGTATTTATTATCTATTATTGCTTTTTAGTACATCTATTTATGTTTTTAGACGGATTATATTTTTATTTAATTTTATTATTTACTATTTTTAATTATTTATTGTATCTACCCATTTACTATTGTTATTATCAATATTAGGCAGCTGCCATTTTTCTTTTTATTTTCACATTTTATTGTTCTACTTTCTATTGTATTATTGTATTGTTTTAGTGTCCCCAGTGTTTCCTCTGGAGGAGCCCTCTGCACTGAGAGCTGGGGTCTGCTGTGGCTTCGGGGGTCTGGCTCTTGGATCTGGTGGGGTCTGGGGCCCCTCTCTCCTCTGGGTCCTATGGGGTCTGAGTCCTGGGCCTGGTGGGGTCTGGGGCCCCTCTCTCCTCTGGGTCCTATGGGGTCCGAGTCCTGGGCCTGGTGGGGTCTGGGGCCCCTCTCTCCTCTGGGTCCTATGGGGTCCGAGTCCTGGGCCTGGTGGGGTCTGGGGCCCCTCTCTCCTCTGGGTCCTATGGGGTCTGAGTCCTGGGCCTGGTGGGGTCTGGGGCCCCTCTCTCCTCTGGGTCCTATGGGGTCCGAGTCCTGGGCCTGGTGGGGTCTGGGGCCCCTCTCTCCTCTGGGTCCTATGGGGTCCGAGTCCTGGGCCTGGTGGGGTCTGGGGCCCCTCTCTCCTCTGGGTCCTATGGGGTCTGAGTCCTGGGCCTGGTGGGGTCTGGGGCCCCTCTCTCCTCTGGGTCCTATGGGGTCCGAGTCCTGGGCCTGGTGGGGTCTGGGGCCCCTCTCTCCTCTGGGTCCTATGGGGTCCGAGTCCTGGGCCTGGTGGGGTCTGGGGCCCCTCTCTCCTCTGGGTCCTATGGGGTCTGAGTCCTGGGCCTGGTGAGGTCTGGGGCCCCTCTCTCCTCTGGGTCCTGTGTCGTTGCCTGTGGCTGCAGCCGGCTCTCTGCTCCTGGTGCAGATGGCTCCTTGGATGGCGCTTCTTCAGCCGGTTACATCTGCTCCCAGCCCCATTTCTTTTTATTGTTTTACCTATTTTACCTGATATGACTTTATACTTGTATGTGTGTGTGTGTGTGTGTGTGTGTGTGTGTGTGTGTGTGTGTGTGTGTGTGTGTGTGTGTGTGTGTGTGTATTGTATATATTATTATAAATGTGGTTTTGGGGGGTCTGTGGGGAGGAGGGTTTAGGGCTGGGCATGTTGGATTGTTTTTAACTAAACTGTAAAGCACTTTGTGTTACACTTTTTGTATGAAAAGCGCTTTATAAATAAAATTTGATTGATTGATTGATTGATAATTAACAACATGTATAATAATTAACAACATGTATAATAATTAACAACATGTATAATAATTAACAACATGTATAATAATTAACAACATGTATAATAATTAACAACATGTATGATAATTAACAACATGTATAATAATTAACAACATGTATAATAATTAACAACATGTATAATAATTAACAACATGTATAATAATTAACAACATGTATAATAATTAACAACATGTATAATAATTAACAACATGTATAATAATTAACAACATGTATAATAATTAACAACATGTATAATAATTAACAACATGTATAATAATTAACAACATGTATGATAATTAACAACATGTATGATAATTAACAACATGTATAATAATTAACAACATGTATGATAATTAACAACATGTATAATAATTAACAACATGTATAATAATTAACAACATGTATAATAATTAACAACATGTATGATAATTAACAACATGTATAATAATTAACAACATGTATAATAATTAACAACATGTATAATAATTAACAACATGTATAATAATTAACAACATGTATAATAATTAACAACATGTATAATAATTAACAACATGTATAATAATTAACAACATGTATAATAATTAACAACATGTATAATAATTAACAACATGTATGATAATTAACAACTTCATGGACACTGGTCTCTCCCTTCGGTAAAATACGTGTAGTTTCTGTGTTTTAATCTGTGGTGATTTCATTGGTTTTGTGAAGTCTCTGAGATGACGCTGTTGTGATTTAGGGAAATACAAGAATAAATATTATTGTGTTGTAGAAGGAGAAGAAGAAGAGTTTAAAGAAGCTTTTACTACCACATTACTTCCAACTGCAGTATAGGCTAATGCTAACGCCAAGGCTAATGCTAATAAGCTAGTTAGCATTCTGAGTTTATCACATGTCTTTGCGGATATTGCTGAAATAATAAGATCTTTTTAAAGATTTTAAGGAGAAGTAAAAGTTTTTAATGTTTTACATAATGATTACATTTGGAACTGGCGCAGTCCACCACTGTTGGATTCAGTAAAAAGTTACTGATTACTGATTACATTATCAACAAAGTAATCAGTAATTACTTTCTTCACATTCCAGTTACATTACTGATTACTCATTTTCAAAAGTAATGAGTAACTTTATCTATACTTTACCTTTCAAATACATAATGCACAAATGGAAATGCTGTTCAGAGAGCAGCCGGAAACAGGAAGACTTTAAACATTCTTTTTGCTCTTTTTGAACTTATTTTAATGAAGTAAAGTGATCTTTCTCCATTTTATTTTAACATCTGTTCCAGATTATTTAAACAAAATAAAGTCTGTCTCCAAAATAGATACGTACTGTAAGTAAGACAAAATAATAATGATTTAACTGTGTCTCTGACTCCATTACAAGTAACACACACAGTAACACACACAGTAACACACACAGTAACACACACAGTAACACACACAGTAACACACACAGTAACACACACAGTAAGTTGACACATGCCTTTGGTTCATGTTAAATCATGTTATGAGCTGAGGTGAAACACTGATCCAGGGTCAAAGGTGAGTGGACCAATGTATTTGCTCCACTCACCCTTGGCCCTCCGTGGGCGGTTATCCCTCTCTAAGCTCGGGTCCTCTACCAGAGGCCTGGGAGCCTGAGGGTTCAGTATCTTTTCTGTTCCTAGCCCAGATGTCCGAGGTTGTTCCAGGGATCCGCTGTAACCTCTTCTAGCTTTGGGGTCACTGCCCCGAGTGCACCATCACCACGGGCACTACTGTGACCTTTACCCTCCAGGCCCTCTCACTACTGTGACCTTTACCCTCCAGGCCCTCTCACTACTGTGACCTTTACCCTCCAGGCCCTCTCACTACTGTCACCTTTACACTCCAGGCCCTCTCACTACTGTCACCTTTACCCTCCAGGCCCTCTCACTACTGTCACCTTTACCCTCCAGGCCCTCTCACTACTGTCACCTTTACCCTCCAGGCCCTCTCACTACTGTGACCTTTACCCTCCAGGCCCTCTCACTACTGTGACCTTTACCCTCCAGGCCCTCTCACTACTGTGACCTTTACCCTCCAGGCCCTCTCACTACTGTGACCTTTACCCTCCAGGCCCTCTCACTACTGTGACCTTTACCCTCCAGGCCCTCTCACTACTGTGACCTTTACCCTCCAGGCCCTCTCACTACTGTCACCTTTACCCTCCAGGCCCTCTCACTACTGTGACCTTTACCCTCCAGGCCCTCTCACTACTGTGACCTTTACCCTCCAGGCCCTCTCACTACTGTGACCTTTACCCTCCAGGCCCTCTCACTACTGTGACCTTTACCCTCCAGGCCCTCTCACTACTGTCACCTTTACCCTCCAGGCCCTCTCACTACTGTGACCTTTACCCTCCAGGCCCTCTCACTACTGTCACCTTTACCCTCCAGGCCCTCTCCAGCTCCTCTCTGAGACCTTGGTATTTCTCAAGCTTTTCAT
The DNA here is from genome assembly GCA_964034765.1 of Knipowitschia caucasica. NCBI lineage: Eukaryota > Metazoa > Chordata > Actinopteri > Gobiiformes > Gobiidae > Knipowitschia > Knipowitschia caucasica. The sequence goes on from OZ035833.1 coordinate 3,354,576, forward strand.
GTTCTTTTATAGTATATATATATATATATATTATATATATATATATATATAATATATATATATATATATATATATATATATATATATATATATATATATATATATATATATATATATATATATATATATATATATATATATATATATACACATATATATAGAGGAAAGAGGTCATTTTAATTTATCCTACATATATATCTATATATGTAGGATAAATTAAAATGACCTCTTTCCTCAATCAAAGACATTTTGTTGTATATTGAGACCTATTATAACTTCTGTCTCCACTGTGTGTAAATCCTTGTGGTTCAGGTTTTATTGTGGGTAAGAATGTCCTAAGATAAGTGCCATGGCAACACACTTCCCCCAACGACTCTACAAGATGTGAAGATTTACAAGGACCCACAGGGAAGACAAACCAGTCTGCTTTGGAACCACGGAGTGACCAGACCTCCCTGGGCTCTGCCCTGGGCTCTGCTCAGGCAACCAAGGGGCTTTGGGCCTCTTAAATGGCCTCAAACCTCAGCTCCACGTTTGAGAGGACTTCCACAACCCTTCAATAGCCTCCAGCTTCAACCGGAAGAAGTTGCTGAGTTTTGGCACCTAGACTGTGGATCGTGGGAGGACTTGGTTCAGCCACATGATGCAGCCGCATGGTCCAGGCCCTGTGGACAAGAAGCCTCCATCCAACACCATCAAGACCCAAGGACTGCTATTCACCAAAGGCTATTCTGGTTGTATGATCTACTCTCTTGCTACACACAGTTGTTGGCTTTATTAAAACCTATACTTCAAAGAATACTTCTCTTACCAAGGCTGAACACATGCAGGCCTCAGCCTATACCAATCCATTCATAGGCAAAGGCCTTGCTTAGCTCACTTTAGCCTAGCATTTTAACAATGTATCTTGAAATCAACGTTTCCTTCATGTTATTCTTGACAATTTGCATATTTCATATCTAGTCTGTATTGTGTATACTTAATTAAATCTACAAAACCATCTTTGTCTGAAAGTGATATTTGTACTTTTAGCTCCAGAAATTGGGTCACTGATTTGTAAAAGAATTCACTATCTTCAGATTCTATTGAAGAGAATTGGACTAACTAGCTAATTAAATAATGAAAGGACTCATGAGATTACTTAATCAATAAATGAGCCAATTAATTGATATTGTGACGTCATATGCACGTTATCAGTTGGGAGTTATTCCCTGGTGCCCCTAAATAAAGCTATTATCAATTATTGTATTTATTACATGGTTGTTTTTGATCCAATTCTCCGATATCAGGTACATAACTTAAGTTATGTACCTGATATCACCCTAATATATATATATATATATATATATATATATATATATATATATATATATATATATATACAGTGAGGCCTCAGTTTCTCACAGTTGCATCACTTTTGCTTTAAGGATGTTTTTTCCCCGATTCCACAAAACAACATCAGCTTCAACATCTTTTGCCTCTGCCTCTGTCTCTAACCCTGCCTCTGTCTCTGCCTCTGCCTCTGCCTCTATCTCTGCCTCTGCCTCTGTCTCTGCCTCTGTCTCTGTCTCTGCCTCTGTCTCTGCATCTTTCTCTGCCTCTGCCTCTGCCTCTGTCTCTGTCTCTGTCTCTGCCTCTGCATCTTTCTCTGTCTCTGTCTCTAACCCTGTCTCTGTCTCTCTGCCTCAGCCTCTGTCTCTGTCTCTAACCCTGTCTCTGTCTCTCTGCCTCTGTCTCTCTGTCTCTGCCTGTCTCTAACCCTGTCCCTGTCTCTGTCTCTGCCTCTGCCTCTGCCTCTGTCTCTAACCCTGTCCCTGCCTCTATCTCTAACCCTGTCTCTGTCTCGGTCTCTGCCTCTGTCTCTACCTCTACCTGTGGCTCTGTCCCTGCCTCTATCTCTAACCCTGTCTCTGTCTCTGCCTCTGTCTCTACCTCTACCTGTGGCTCTGTCTCTGCCCCTATCTCGGTCTCTGTCTCCGTCTCTGCCTCTGTCTCTGCCTCTGTCTCTGCCTCTTTCTCTGCCTCTTTCTCTGCCTCTGCAGCTTTCTCTGCCTCTGCAGCTTTCTCTTTCTCCGTCTCTGCCTCTGCATCTTTCTCTGCCTCTGCCTGTCTCTGTCTCTAACCCTGTCTCTGTCTCTGCCTCTAACCCTGTCTCTGTCTCTGTCTCTGCCTCTGTCTCTGCCTCTGTCTCTGTCTCTGCCTCTCTGTCTTTGCCTCTGTCTCTGTCTCTGTCTCTGCCTCTGCATCTTTCTCTGTCTCTAACCCTGTCTCTGTCTCTCTGCCTCAGCCTCTGTCTCTAACCCTGTCTCTGTCTTTCTGCCTCTGTCTCTCTGTGTCTGCCTGTCTCTAACCCTGTCCCTGCCTCTATCTCTAACCCTGTCTCTGTCTCGGTCTCTGCCTCTGTCTCTACCTCTACCTGTGGCTCTGTCTCTGCCCCTATCTCGGTCTCTGTCTCTGTCTCTGTCTCTGTCTCTGCCTCTGTCTCTGCCTCTTTCTCTGCCTCTGCAGCTTTCTCTGCCTCTGCAGCTTTCTCTTTCTCCGTCTCTGCCTCTGCATCTTTCTCTGCCTCTGCCTGTCTCTGTCTCTAACCCTGTCTCTCTCTCTGTCTCTGTCTCTAACCCTGTCTCTGCCTCTGTCTCTGCCTCTGTCTCTGCCTCTGTCTCTGCCTCTCTGTCTTTGCCTCTGTCTCTGCCTCTGTCTCTGCCTCTGCATCTTTCTCTGTCTCTGTCTCTAACCCTGTCTCTGTCTCTCTGCCTCAACCTCTGTCTCTAACCCTGTCTCTGCCTCTGCCTCTCTGTCTCTGTCTTTCTGCCTCTGTCTCTCTGTCTCTGCCTGTCTCTAACCCTGTCCCTGCCTCTATCTCTAACCCTGTCTCTGTCTCTGCCTCTGTCTCTACCTCTACCTGTGGCTCTGTCTCTGCCCCTATCTTGGTCTCTGTCTCTGTCTCTGTCTCTGTCTCTGCCTCTGTCTCTGCCTCTGTCTCTGCCTCTGTCTCTGTCTCTGTCTCTGCCTCTGTCTCTGTCTCTGCCTCTTTCTCTGCCTCTGCAGCTTTCTCTACCTCTGCAGCTTTCTCTTTCTCCGTCTCTGCCTCTGCATCTTTCTCTGCCTCTGCCTGTCTCTGTCTCTAACCCTGTCTCTGTCTCTGCATCTTTCTCAGCCTCTGCCTCTGTCTCTGCCTCTGCATCTTTCTCAGCCTCTGCTTCTGTGGAGAAGAAGCCGCTCTTTGGATCCAAAAGAATGATCACTGAGTGTTTAGTCCAGATGTGACTAAATCATCTCTGATTCTGGGGAAGTTTGTCGTTTGTTTATAAAGAGGTGAATTTATTTTATTTAAAAGGTTTTATCATAATAGATCATCAGCTCAAGAATCAATAATTAAATTAGTTTTTCATTCAATCAAATGCAAATAACATGGTAAATTAAAATGACATTGTTTTAGCTTGTATTAATTAAACATCTGAGAAACTTTCACAGATAAACGTTAAAATGAATAATAATTAAATAAAATGATGGGGGTCGGTGAACTTTCCATTCATTCTATTTTCACATTCACTCCTGGAAAAGAAGCAATGTCATTTTTATTTTATCTGGATTTTCTAAGATGCAGGACACTAATAACACGGACAATTTGTTTTTATGTCTTTTTTATTTTTTTTTACACCTATTTTTATTCTTAGTAAAGGCCTTCTAGTATTTTATTGTTTTTATCCCAATGTTATTGTTAACTGGTATTTTATTGTTTTTATAATTACAGATTCCATTGTTTTCACGTTGTGTATAATGTTTTACTTATTTTTTTATTTTATTTTTTCAAGCATAAGGCTGGCAAACCTGCTTATTTAAATGTATTGATTTTATCTCTGTGCAGCACTTTGGGAACTATAAAATGTGGATTGGATTAACAAATGAGTCTAATAGTAAAGTGCCTAAAACCAAGTGAGATGCCCCAAAAAGGTAGATTTCAGTTCCAAGCTTCAAGTAGATTTATTGACTCAAAAAGTGATCCACCAAATGGTTGAGGGTTTAACGGTGGCAGTAACTTCAGCTGTATTTCATTTCCAAAACAGCATATTTTTGAGTAATAATTATGTAAATTAAAGCTGGGGTTCCTAATGTTCCCAACAGAAAGCTGCCTGTTCTGGAGGTTCTTCATGAATCCAGACTTAAACCCAGCTCTTAGAATCATCACTGACTCTTTTGGCGCCTGGAAAAGCCATGTTCCAGCTTCTTCCCGTTCACAGAGATGCAGGACATTGGTTTTAATGTCCTGCATCTCTAATTTCTGAAATTTCTCCACTGTGAGACTAATAAAGGTTTATCTTATCTTATCTTAAAATGGTTTTTGTTGATTGATTTCACTGTGGCAATCGTTCCCTGCACTTTTTTTTTGCTTGTTTTATTCCCGTACTTTGTAGCTTGTTATATTTATGCATTTGTCTGGAGCACACTGGAGACTTCTGCACGTGTATTCCAAAGCGGTTTTACTTCAAATGTCAAATAGAATTGAATCTGAACCAATCGGATCATGACATACTGTCTTCATCTTGATTTTTGACTACTTTAAAAAACACTGTAAAAAGTTATTGAAAGTAAGTCCAAAATATGTCTTAGTTTGAGCACATTCTGACGGCCTTAGAAATATTTGTCAATGGGACAAAGCAAAATGATCTCGCTTTAAAGAGAAACAAGAAATGTCTCTTAGAATGAGAAAATAAAGCAACAGTTAGACTAAATGGTTTTGTCCCAGCGGTAAATCTTGTTTTAATACTGTCAGAATGTGCTCAAATTGGGATAAAAAGCACTTGATTCAAGACATTAACTCAATATTTTATCATTTTTTTGCAGTGTAAGGCTAATAAATTAACAAAATGGACGCTTTGAGCTCAATGCTGATTGGCTGAGTCAGGGTGGTCCTCTCTTTTTCATATTTCTGACTGAAAAATCGGATCTAAAGACGTGACAAAGGCTGAAAAACATGAATATTAAACTAGCGACGGAATAGACCTGTTTTAGTGTCATTTGTTGTGGATTGAAAGTTAGGTCCCCCAGCTTTAAAGTGGTCCGCAGCCCTCCCATGAAAAGTAAATGACGTCTACTTAAAACACACACAGAGCCGACACCAGGAGAACCTGCAGCATTAGATGTTTATTTTTTTCCTTTTTATTTTTTCACACTCCATCAGAGAACACGGACATGTTACAAAGAGATGTGTCTGACTACATCCAAAAAATAAACAGAAGGAAAAAAACAATAAAAACAAACCCATTTTTTCCACAAACGGTGGCTATAGATCGGTGGCGCCGCTTGACCAGAACGCCACGGGGAACAAAAATCAAACGATATAGCACAACGTATCGCTGGAAAAGACAAGGGACCAGTTTTGCAAAGCTCGAATGCAGTTTTTTTCGTTTTTTTTTTTTAACCGTTTAAATGATACATCAAAAAGAGACAGCGTAAAATAGAAACTAAAAAATAATAATTGGGCACCTTCTAAGATTAGGCTAAGATTAGGTGCTGAGGTAGACAAAAACTAGAGAAATTCAAATCATAATAAAAACACTATCTTTTGTTTTCAACGCAACTCGACTGGCACTTGTGCTGTCGCGACGGTGGCCAGGTGTGAGACCGGAGAAACCCGATATTAGCATGTTTCCAAAACGCTTGGTCCGACGGGGGATTGGTCCTCAGTGCTAAAACAGAAAACATACTTGTGGTGGGAAACAGCTTCGTGAAGTCGATGGCACATGCGTTTGCAACACTGCATGGAAGATGGCTACGTTGATCTAAGAAACACCACACCGAAATTACACACAGAGTTGCCAGCTCCGGGGATGCCATGGTTCAGCGTGTACCACCCCGGGAAAAAAATATATCTAGATAATATAAAGGGAATGGATGTGGGCTATGACAAGTACGTTTTGTTGTCTCTCATCAGCAAACCGGTTGCTGAAATGCTTAAAAAACATACAAAAACTAAACAAAGTACTGAGTTTGAGTTTAAGGACAAGTCTGCGGGTCTTAGTCCGAGTCCAGGCCCATGTTACAGGCTCGGTCCGAATGTCTACACACTAATCCCAGTATCAGACGTCTAGAAGTCCATCAGAGGAGTTCCCCAGGTCACGCATCTCCAGATTCAATTCAATTCATTTTTTATCGCCCTAAAACAGGACAAAATTGTTGAATTTGCAGACACAGATCAGAGAATGAAACTGGATTTTACCCATGATGCTTTGGACTGAATGAAGTCTGAGAATGAGCTGTATTTACCGGACTCTCCACGACTGGATCAGGGCAGTTTTCTTACAAATATCCGGTTTCAGGCGATTGTTAGTGTTGGAAGGACGTTCAGACACTTTTCCAGACTTTTTTTTTTCTTTTTTATCAAATCAAGTCTCAAGTTATTACAATTATTTGTGACTAAAGACCACATCTCTAAAAATATTGGCAGGTTTTGACACTCCTGATCTATGGTTTTTGAAGTTACACAGAAAAAGACATGAAATAGGCTTTGTCTCAAGTCCAATTGAGACGTCTTGAGAAGTCTTTTAAGTGCTCCAGTCCAGAGTTTTAATCACAGACATAAACATAGCCAACAAAACCGTTCAATCCCGATTTAAAAATATATATAATCCAAAAAGCGGAGTCAGGTTGCGGCGTCATGGCATCCCCGGGTCACTGTAGACACCATTAATATTTTTCTTCTGAGAATACAGAAAACTAAGCAGATATAGATGGATATTTTTGTTTGAACAATTTCCATTTTTAGGCACAAAGAGAGTACAGAAACATCGGAGGAACACTGAGGGAAGAACTATATCAAAGCCAATGGATACTGTATATAGAGATTTTTTTTCCAACATAGAGAGAAAAAAAAGTGGCGTAGAATATCATCTGATCTGATTAGTGCATTTTCCACCAAAAACACACACACGCATTTACGCACTCGCACTGTAAAGGAAAAAACATTCAAAAGACAATGAGTTGGATTCTGCGTCGTCCAATGGGAGTATTGTACTGGGTGGATATGACTTGAGAGGGGCGGGGCTTACACAAAAGCCGGGCCCCTATTGGCTCACAGTGTTAGAATAAAAATGGCAGGACACCACGAGCGGGACATGCCATCCCTTCTTCTTTTTTTTTTTTTTTTCAAGTACAAAAAACAAACAATTGCGGACAAAGTCAAGTCTGATTTAGGAAAAAAAATCTTTTGGATAATTATTTTTTTTGTAATTTCACGGACACACACGCACACACACGTACGTCGTAAAATTGGCGGTGGATGGGTTTTAGTCCTTCACCTACAATGCGTTTTTGACATCCAGAAAAAGCAACACTTAATTATACAATACGACATTATTTTTTTTCCAACAATATCAAAGAGGAGCAAGGCCAACAATGATTCACACCCATTGAAAGTAAAAAACATAGGAGACATACAAATATTTGTGCCCTGCTTCACCCCTCCACAAATGGAAAAAGGACCGACACTGACTGAATACAAAAATATCACAATTTTTATATATCAAATTGCCTCTGTTGGCTCTTGTTCAGGAATACACATTTATTTATTGAAGAGAGCTGAGAAAAAAAACAAACAAAAGTCATCTTTTTGATTACCGCGTTTTGCTCCAATTGTCCAGACGCACTCCACGCTGTAGCTAACCGGAACTGGGCGCTTTCTCAAGAGGAACTCTCTCTCTCCCGTTGTTTTTGTTCCCCCCTCTCTGTTTTTCACATTATAAAACTACAATTCTATTCACATATTTTCAAGTTTTAAATTCTTGCTTTCCGAACATCTCTCGAAAAGCAATGGTACATCCGCCTAAATCTTCCCCTGTCACTTTTTAAGGCTTCGAAATTGCTTTTTTTAAATTTTAGTTTTATTGTTGGTGATTTCAAAATTGGTTGGTTGCTTCTGGGGAGCCATTTCTTGTGATTTTTGATTTTTGGATTAAGAACTCCATGCTTTCTGTCTGTCACCACTTCCCCCTAGCTACTCGAGCCTATGTACACTCAAAAAAACAATCATAAATCAACTCACAAGCGATGAGATGACGGAGCAACGATGAAGTAATGCGAACACGACGACTTGTGCTTATGCGATGCTAAAACATAAAATCATAGAGGTAGCTTGTATAAACATAGATATGACCAAACGTCCAGCTTGCGAACAAGCGGCGCCGAAAACCGACGTTTGGTGACGTGTAATGCACAAAGAAATGACAAAAAAAACACAAATCTCTTCAATTGTGGCACTTGCGATATCGCTCCGTTACGCCATTTGCCAAAACGTGAACGAAAAGGGGGGGAAACCACAACGTGAGGTCACATAACGAGGTAATTCAAGTACAAAGTATTGAGATCAAACTCAAAGAAAGTCAAGGATAAAAACATGAAACAGAACAAATCAAAATAATAATAAAAATGGAGGGAGATGCATGGGAGACGCAGGGGGACACACAGTGGAAGAGTTGATTTATCCTTGTCCAACGGCTCCTCCCCCTCTGATCTCCCCCATCCCGCCTTCCTCGTCCTGAGCTGTGAGCTGCGATTGCCGATAAAATGTCCACCCGAATTTGAGTTGGGTTTTTTTTTTTGTGTGCACGCCGAACGCTGCCTTTCAAATGGATGGGGGGAAAAACGTCGTAAAAAATAGGTTTGGTAAACTCTATACAGTGAAAAGTGAAGACAGGATTGGGTTTTCAATGTTTGGATCGATAACCGTAAAAGCGTCAGAGATCACTTCTAAGGAGGTGGTCGCGGTGTGCTTGCGTTTGGAGGCGGAATCCAATAGAACGTTAAGGTGAACCGGATTAAGCTAATACAAGCTAGCTTTTAGGCATAACAGCTGTTTCAACCCTTAAAAAGTTGATGTTTGCGACGCATAAAGTTGCGTACAGACACACTAATGAGGTTTCTGGTTATCTTGCTGTTACGGTTGCAATTGGCAGCAAGAAAAGATACGATGCATGAATCAAATAGTCTAGCTTGAAAAAACTTCAATTCAGATGAGTTTTCTGAATATAGGTATTATTGGCGAGGTTAGATTGAATTTTGGCACAGGATATTTCATCCGTTATATCCATGACAGTCCATATTTTTTAACCCATTAGCAAGTCACCAAGTAAGACGTTGAAATTGGTCACTAGTACAAGAATGTTAATTTTGTTGACTTTTACGGCTTATTTTCTCATTGAAAGACAACTACTGGTTGATATGTAATTACCATGGCAACAGGTTTTGGCCGCAGAGTTGCGAGCAGTCATCAGAACGCCTCAAAACCAATTTTTATTTGTAGCATTAGCCAATCCTAGACTTCACTTTTCCAAAATGGCAGTAGTCGCTGTTAGGTCCCCGCACAGAATCACCCATCGTGGCGTGAGTCTCCGGGCTTTGACGGTGGCAAAGGCGGCGCTCGGCGGCGTTGGCGTCTGAAGCACGAGTATGCGCCGGCCTTACAGTCTTTTCACATTCATTTTAATGGCGTATAACAGTCTCCACCGTGCTTCACTAGTTTCACAGGCGAGGCCCTAATAGTACGAACACTGTCCCGTTGCAGGGGACCGCTTCTCCGCTGTGTCAAATGTGCTCAAATGTGGCGTAACCGATGTTTGCGTAGTTGATCGTTACCGTATGTTCTCGGGGGTAATAGCAGTCCAAGGTTATCTATTGCTGATACAGGTGAGTAGGCAGGGTTTAATGTCCTGTAAATAGTGTATATGAGGAGAATATATACCTTTGACATCAAACAGAGACTGTTGTCGTGAACGGTTTGTGCAATCAAGCCATAACGATAAACTATGATGCTGAGCTAAACGAAACATGAGCAGAAAGAAAAAACAATGTCCAACAAAAGTCATGTCCGCCTGTGGTCGGTTCATTGGTGAGAACCGTTGAGCGAGATGGCGACCGCACCTCCAGCCCTTGATATGACGGAGATGAAGGACCAGGGAAGACTGCTGAGAAAGTAAAACAAATATTCAAATAAAAATAAAAAACTTGGGAGGAGGATTCCAACGAACACAGCAGCATCTCCGTCCTCCCCCTCAAAACCAAATAGGTGCTTGGTTTGCAGTGTACATTAGTGCTCCCATCTGTCCAGTTCTACGGTTTCGTCTACTGCATATGCCGCGGAACTCGGCGGCAGATTCTCAAGGGCCACACGGCACGAACCGCGCGCTGGGATTTGCGCATTTGGGCGTGTGTTTGGCGCACTGGAAGTTTTCATTGGGAGAAATCTCGGCCTAGTTGTTTGCTTGGATGAAAAAAAGCATCCAAAATCATGTCTTGACAAAGCCTTGAGAAGACTTAAATTGAGTTATACCGTCGGGAAAATTCTCATCATTAATTGCTGATAAGATTTAAACAAAATATTTACAGGTTTGTCATTCTCAATTTGGAAGTTAGTGAAAATTGAAAAGACAGGCCACATACATTGAATCATAACGCTACCTAGAACGATCATGTGTCAAATTTAAACATTGACATACAACAGGATTCAGCTCCACGTCTTTCAGAGAGGAAAAAAAAAAATCCTCTTTACGGATAAAATTAGAGCAAATCAGTGCTCTTACTTATTAGTCAAGTGACCTCAACTATGATGACACAACATACACAATCAAAAGAAATGAAACTTTTCTTTTTATTGAGGGGTTTGACACATTTGAAGGCCTGGATGTGGATAACCCTTGAGAATCTGCACGGTCCACCTAGCGGCAGCAGCATCCACACAGCGCGCTTGCGGAGCTGCGTGAAATGACCTGAAACTCAAAGAACGCAGTTGCAGATGTAGTGAATGACCCGATGAATCCGAACATATGCTTGGAGACTCTTTCTCCAAAGTGTCCCAAAAAACATAACAAAAAAAGAAGTCGTCCTTTAAATCAGGACCCTTGTACCCCCGCCACCGTCCCCCGCTCAAACTAAAAATTGCTCAATTACCGAAACCCTTTCAAGTCCCGTTTTTGCTAACATTCTTTTGCTTGTTCTAACTCCCCGAAATTCTTCCTCCAGCCATCTCCAACCGCGGGTTACATTCTGTGGCCGGGCGCCCTGCTCAGACGTAGCAGAGGTACAGGTAGGTCTTCTCGATGCGCCAGTCTGGGGGAACGTCCTCGGGCTTGTGGGCTTTCATGTGCTTCTGCATGGCGGACAGGCTGGGGCAGTACTCCAGGCAGATGGTGCATTGGTAGGGCGACGCGCCGTTGTGGGTGCGCAGGTGCTTGATCATGGCGGAGTAGTCCCTGGATCGCTGGTGGCACAGCTTGCACTCGAATGGCTTCTCACCTGGGGAGCAGAAGAGGGTCGAGAGAGCGGCGTTAGACCTTTGGGGTTCTGTTCCACCGTTTCCAACACTTGTGGAACCGAATGCGGTCAATCGATTTATCCAACTATACATTTTACTGAATAGTCTTTTGCCGTTTTTCTCAGTTTGAGTTCTTTACTTTGCTAATGAGACCCATTTCTGGCAGTGACTAAACAAAATTGCAATCAGTTGAAGTGCTGCTTTTGAAATAGATAATAATCACAAATCAAGAAGTAATTATTGAACAGTGTCTAAAATAAGTCTATCCACCATCCGCGCACATCACACCAAGTGCAGTTCTATGAAATCCAATCCGCCGTGACGTTCTCATTATGCAAATATATGAAAACTCAACAATATTGTGCGTCTACAACTTAGATGTACCAACGACAAAAGCCCTCCACCCGGAAAGCTCCGTAGTGCACCTTTAAAGTCACTTACCATCGCTCATTACGCCTGTTGAGTAGCTGAAAAATATGTCCTATTTATATCCCAATTACTGCCTGTGCTCTGTACGGCCACAACAGCCCAGAGTTCTCCCATCTTTAACCAGTAGCAACGGCTTTGTCTCTGCGCTCGCCTCTCTCTCCACGTTGGCCACTATTTATTACACAGACAGTTATGGTGGCGATAATGACTTAGCGGGCTGATTTGTATTCCCTCAAGCGCCGTCATAATTAGTCCATCATTTCGCGCACTGTCTGGGAGCCCTGGCCGTCGCGCTGACATTGTGTCTGCGAGGTGAACGCGTCTCACTCCCGCCTGTCCCTGTGTGCTCGCAAACCAATTACAGAAGGCGACGGGGCCGGCTTTAAAGACACGGAGTGCGCCGTGGTCTCCGCTCGCTGGGCTGTTGTGCTGCAGACAGTGGGGACCTGGAGGACTTGTTGCTTGCCGCGACCGCAGTTCCAATTATGGAACCCACGGTTGGGTTTCATGCCGGCCCAACGGGGGGAGAGATCTGGGGTCTTTCAATTAGTGCTGACGGCAAGACTCTTGACTGCTGAATATCAATGTCTAGCCAATGATTGTCACAAGAAAAGAGCAAGACTTTAGAGTATATCTGCATGTTTGTCCAATTTAGATACTTTTCAGATTAAAACTTCTGTACTTTTGGCCAAAACAAACATGACATCCAATGACCTCGGGGTGAAGTGATAGATTGAGTAAATCCAATTATTAGATTACAACAAAGTAAAAGTGACAAACTAATGTTCAATTAGGATCAAATGTGTTTCCTGCAGAATCTCCTCCTTGGTTTTTACATGAATCATACTCTGCTCATATATTTCACATTTTAGGAATTTTTGGTGGAAAGCTGAAAAGTAAAATTATTAGATTAAAGTAAACTGCCTTTGCATGTACCAATTGGAGTAGTTAAATTAATAAAATAAAACCTGCAGGGCCTGGTTAGTACTGTGATGGGAGACCTCTGGGAACAGCAGCCACAGTGGGGCGGCTGTGGCTGTAAAGTGCCAAACTGTCGCTGTGTCAAACCACTTCACCCCCATTGTCTCGAATGAGTCTGCTGTGTGTGTGAGTGGTTGGTGGTGGTGGGAGGGGCTGATGGCACAGACTGGTTGCCTCGCTTCTGTCAGTGTGCCCCAGGGCAGCTGTGGCTACAGTAGTAGTTTATCACCACCGTGTTTGGAGTGAAAGAATAATGACATGTGAAGTGTCTTTGAGTGTCCAAAAAAGGCGTTATATAAAATGGGTGCATTATTATTATCAATATTATTATTATTATTACTACTTTTACTATTACTAAACAATTGTTCTGGATTATAGATACACAACCCGACTTATTCAAGACAGAAATCACATAAAACTGGACTAAACAAGTTTTTGCAGGAGATGGGGAAAGTATTAGCAGCTCAGGTTAAGATGACGGATGTGAATTGGGACCAGAGTTCATTATATTTCACAAACTGAAATCAAAACGTGATCTGTGTGTATTTAAAGCCTCATAAAGACAAGCAGGGATCAGTCACATAGCTGGGAACAGAAGCTAACTTTACGTACAGTTAGCCCTAGCCCTAGTCCTGGCAATAAGTTGGATATCCATAAAAGTATACGGGAAAAAGTGAATGAGGACAACATTTTAATCTAAGCAAGTCTGACAGCCACTGGATCTGATGAGGACACAACAGCCTCTGGTTACAAGGTGGACGTACAGTATATCACCATATTAATATATTACAGCTGGATCTGCTGAAAATATTAGCTTACACAAGTCCAGTAATAGTGAATGAAAAAATAAATTAGGTTATGGTGATTGTAAGAGCAATGGTGTTTCCAATTCCCAATCTCAAACTCAAACAGGAATTAATCACTGACTCTAGCGGGTAAATTAGAAACTGCATGGTTAAAACTTCTTAATAGTTAATGTAGTCCATTATTGTTTAGTCCGTTTTGCCTTCTTTAAAATGCAGAAAGTGAGTCCACTCCAACATGGCACCCTACAAGCTCTCACTCTTCAGATTGGCTTTTTCTCCCTCGGCTCACGGTCAACAATGCGCACGTTAAGCCGCACTATCAACACGCCACGTCCAATAACTGACCCCACCGTGTCGCCCCGTAGCCCCCCACCTCTCTCCCCTTCTGGTCCGAGGCGCTAAGCCCGAGATAACACCAGACAGAGTGACAGGCTGGAGCTCCGGAGGCCAGGCCGCACAAAAGACACCTGCCTGAGGATAATCGACGTGAGGCACTGGGGCACCACGGCTGTAGCCCCTCCCCCCTGTCACACTCTGCCAATCCCGGATCAATACTCCACCTCCATTTGCAATTCATTATTATCTCATAATTCGGCCCGTTTACAATGGGAAAAGTCGATAGTGCCGCTGTCCTGTGGAGTTCGGAAATGGCTGGTTATTAAGGTGCAGGTCCCGACCACGGGGAAGATGATTGTGTATTTATGTACACAATAATATCATTATAGAATGTGTCTATTTCATTATTAGTATAGAATCTGTATCTGAGGAACAATGAAGGCTAATAAATGATATTTTCAACTTTGAGTAATGGTGACATTTGACAATGTCACCTCTTTTGTCTCATTGAAGCTTTTCAGCGAAATTAAATACTGTAAATCCTTCACTATTTCAATCACTTAGATTTAACTTTCAATGGAATTATTATACGTGACTTATAATCAAACTGAGCTGTACCCATGCTACAACCGGTTTCTCTGTTCTTTTAGAAATGGAAACATTAATGTGTTGAAGAGTATAGGCCAAGGACAAAATATAGTGTTTCTTAAATACAGAATTATAGTTCAATCCTTTCATAAATGGACTAAATACATAATGATCCATGTCAGAGATTAAAACAGTTGAAAATAGCCATAGGCTGAGCTCTGATGCTTTAACATTCAGGTTTACTCTGATCATTGTGCACCACTGTCCCAATCATCAAATCAATAAAATAGATATATAAATATGTCATCTTTAATAAACGACAATAGTTGTGATGTCATCTGAGACTCTGAGACAATGTCTTCCAAGATCCTAAAATAAGCAATGACCCCAGCGGCCACTTGGGTCGAGGTTAACCCGGCACCTCATCATAATCGGCCTGCAGCAAAGGCATTTTGGATGGCCCTTGTGCACGTGTGTGTGCATGTGCATGTGTGTGTGCATGTGCATTTGTGTGCGTGTGTGCATGTGTGTGTGTGCATGTGTGTGTGTGCATGTGTGTGTGTGCATGTGTGTGTGTGTGTGTGTGTGCACGTGTGCATGTGCATGTGTGTGTGTGTGTGTGCATGTGTGTGCATGTGCATGTGTAGAGGGGGGCAGCTGAGAGCAGTGACAGCCAGCGCAGGGCCAGATCACTTCCGACAGCGCATTTCAAATGCCACAGCGAAAGGTCAGCATTTACATGTCTAATTTGCGTCTGCCAGACTGGAGCGCCTTCGTTGGATTATGCGCCGCCATCACTCAAATCATTAGCACGTTTAGGGACGGCTTCTGTCGCTGAATGGGGAATGGGGCTCTTCAATTCAACCCAGAGACGTGCCCTTTAATTGGTCACATAGCAGCGTTGTGTTAGAAATGCTTTTAGAAGGACACATATTATGCTAAATAATCTGTTTTGAGCTTTTAACCAAGTTACAACTTTGTTTGCTCATCAAAAACAGACCTGGAGTTGATTTAAGAGCCATCCACGCGTACATTTCTCCAGTGTGAGATAAATAAAGTCTATCTAATCTTATCAGGAAATCCTGGCACAAACATGTCTCTTTGTCTTTGTCATGTCTTTTCTACTTCTAATTTAAATTAATTAAATGAGTAGTTGTTGTCTATTCTCAAACTGCAAGATCAGAGACAGAGGCTTATCAGATTTTCTTTCATCAGAAACAGAGTTAGCTTTAAAATGAGGTATAATATGCCATAGTAGTCACTTATACTTACTGCTGCAAGTGAATCATCAAGTAAATATCCTCAAGATCCTTTTTAACGGACAAAATAAACACAAATGAAGCATCAATCGTTCTGATATCTTTTGTCCAAGCTAATGGTAAAGTATACAGTGCCTTTAATACAAGATACCAACCCATGAAGCCCTGTAGTACTGTGTGTTTGGCTGTACCTATGTCCCGGTGCATGTGGCGGGACTCTGTACCTGTGTGCACGCGGTAGTGGGTCTCCAGCTGGTGCTTGAGGCTGAACTTCTTGCCGCAGCCGTTACATTCGTAGGGCTTCTCTCCGGTGTGGATGCGCTTGTGCCCCTTCAGCGTGCTCTCGTCCCGGAAGCAGCTCCCGCAGAACTCGCACTCGTACGGATGGTCTCCCGCTGAAAAACACACACACAAGAAACATTTTAGGATCTAATTTACCGCAAATAGACTTGACTGTGATTTAGTAACAACATATGGTTAGCATTATGATTCTGATTCTGATTCTGATTCTGATTATAGAACATTACATATTACATGGTTACTGATTTTTGTAAGTTTATAAACAATAATCTGTATAGTTTGACTGCCTTCTGGAGGTTTTAAGTCTCATGTCAAGCTGAAGTTGGCTGAATGACACTGACGAATAAACACAAGCTGTGCCTATGATCTCAACGGTGACTTTGGGTTAGCAAGGCAGACGGCCATATCCCATTACACGCAGGACCACGATTGTCAGGACTTAAATCCACACTGCTTCTTGAAGCTTTTTGATTTACTTTCTGTTTGGGTGTCAAGAAATTCCAATGTAAAATGCTCAGCCACTGCCAACACACGACAATCTGTGTTTTTACTTTTGAAGAAGAAAACCATTCCCGTGGAGAATCCCGGCTCAACTGATCCGAACACCACTCCTGTTAAAACTTTGCATAACCTAGAAGACTTTCCAGACCTTCGGCGGAAGAATGAATACACAAAACCCTGAAAGAGACTTAACCAAAATACCTGTACAACACTTCAAACCCCATCACAACTCTCTTTTGAAAACCTTGTCCGTTCCAATCATGATAACATCGGCATGACACGCTCAGAAGCTAATACCTGTCCAATACAGTGGAACGGATGGCTTCAATGATGGACTGCCAGGGGAACAATAGCCCAGGCCGGCCATTTAACAGCGCCACAATAGCCCGACATCCTAATCCGTCTTGTCTCCTGTCTTTACAAATCACCGGAGCGTTTGTTTTGGCTCCGTGTGCGTCTGTAACTGATTGTCATGTCGGAGCTGTTGACTGGACACAAGATGCATTATTGACCGGATAGCGGACCGGGGCCACATTTATAGATGATATGACGAATACGTTGAACTCCGGATAATGAGCTAACCTTGCCATCTCGCGACGTATTGCGGTGGAAAGGGAATGGCAAACGAGACGCTTATTCAAAAGGGAGAACGCATTGGAATTCAGAGTGTGGTGTTGTGAGGTAGATCTAAGGGGAAGGCCACTGGAGTTGTTGTGGAGGTTGGTGGTGTAGTGATTGCCGGCTCCCATTACGCAAAAGTTGAATGTCCAAACAGCTGACAGAAGAAAAACATAGCAATGTATCGGGAGACAAAGAAAGCAAAGGAGAGAAAAAGTCTGCAATGTTAGATTGTTATGGATCTCTTATAACACTTAAATTAACAAAAGACAACTATTTACTATATATATTTAGAAATGTATCTTTTAGGTAGGGTTCATTCTTTCTCTCATTCCCCATTTTTCATATGCACAGACACAATATAATAATAAGATTAATAATACATCAAACTTGTATAGCGCTTTTTTGGACACTCAAAGACGCTTCACATGGGGAATAAAATAAAAAAAGAGGGGTTTACGGAAAAGCTGGGTTTTGAGACTGATTTTTTGAAGTTTCCAGCTGCTCCAATGGGCAGTGGGAGTGAGCTCCAGTGGGTTGGAGCGGGCAATCACAAAGGCTATATCAGATAATATCTAAACAAAATCTGATATCATTTTGATTCTGCTTCCACTTATATGTAAACTTTTGATACTTTTTTGAAGAAGTCAAGATATTCTATTGATTTAAATGAGTTAAAGGTATTTCAAATGATTCTTCTAGAAGTCTGGCCTCTGAAAAAAAAAGAGCATATTCCAACAAGGCCACTCTGGTTTTTTTTGGTCCACTACTGTCTTTCACTGCAGTCGGAAACCTCCAGAACCGTTTCTTGCTTTCTCTGTTATTCGCCATATTCACAGAGAACTGGCGTTAGCTGCTAACCGCTACATAAACAGACAGCGACAGTGAGGCAGACAGATTATTGGCAAACTCATTACATTTGTAAACATCTCCCTAAATACCTTTAAAAACTAACCTGAAAATTGAGTCTTTGTCATAGATTAACCATTTAAGCAAGTTACTATGTGTACAGTATGGAGGGGAAAAGACCATTTAAAGAAGATGAAACATTGTTAACAAGACAAGATTTAAATGACACTGTTCAATTCACAGTTTTGGGCTCTCTTTATTTGCTTTTAAGATGTCTGTAGTAATTGCAGCATGGGCGTTTGGAACTTCCCAATAGGTAATTTTGCAGTGAGCCAAATGGAAATCCAAGAAAACCTCACAGATTCTTTTTTCTACATGGGCCCGATCTCGCCGCAATTCAATCCGACGAGATCTTGCCCCATCCCGAGCACGTAGCAAAAAACAAAAACGGCTTAGTTCTAATGTCCTTTCGAGTGCCTTCATTTCCCCACATTACACCGATCCATAATCTTTGTGGAGTCATTTTTGCGTCCGCGACATATCCAATGAGAGCACGCCACAATGCGCTTCTAAACCATTAAATTGCGCTTTGCCTTTACAGCGATGCCTTTTCTATTACCACCCCCTGCCTCGCTGCCCCATTATAATTCACTCAAACACAACTGCGCACATTCCTTCATCGTCAATCTGCCTACCGGCCGATCACCCGGGTCTCCCCAGTGGGTCTCCGTGTCTAATGGGTATTCGCATGTCACTGATCGAGGGGACATTATGATTTGTTCTCATCAAGTCCAATCGTCCCGTTTTCTGATGAGGGCGCTGCTCTTGTGCGCCACTTTTCGTAATCCACCCTGGCCCCCTTCTCCCCCTCCGGATTGTTCTATAATGTTGGCGATATTTAATGCGATCCACCTCTCTGAAGTCACCAGCAATGACCTATGTCTTTCATTACCGTGGCTGTCCGGAGCGGAGACGTGCGGTGGAATAAATTGCGTTTCTCGTTACGCGGGCCGGCCGTTAAGAGACAATTTGGCGGTGCGTCGTGCATATTTTATCGCGGAGGGCTTTGATATGCGCCGCCCGTACAGTAGTTGTTGTAGTGGTGGGTCTTTGGGATCGGGGGGGGTTTACGAGGGGCATGAAAGATGGATGAGCGATGATCGGATTGGGGGGCGCAAGAGACGGGGCAATGGGAGATTCAAGATTCTGTTATGGTTAGATTACAGGTCGCACACCCGCTGATCGCTCAATTTCATGTTGATCCTGCTGCCTCTCTCGGTGGGAGCATTACGTATATTCTACACAACACACATTGGCTGACAAATTTAAAACAGTGTTGAATGAAAGAAATCTGGGCTTAATGTACTGTATGTTATATATGATGAGATATGGTCATGTTTATTGGTTTTTAAAGGAAAACAACCCAGACAACTCAAAACCTTAAAAATAAATGATAAACAGGGCCTGGCTGTAGTGATGGGAGGAGACATCCTTTCGAGAACTTATCCCTGGGGAGGTGTTCTAGGCATGTTCCAGCACGAGGAGGCTCTAGGGCAAGAGATTTCCTTTTCTTATAATTGCATTTTCCATTATGATGGTATTTTGACATTACTTTGGTGTGACATGAGTTGCACTTTATTGTTTAGATTTAACCAAAACTGATCCAAATATAGAGGGGGTGGTGCTGTGTGTACTGGGTGGCATCTCTGGCCACCCCCCGACCCAGAAATGGATTAAGGGGTAGAAAATGGATAGATGGATGGACCAAATAAAAAGTTAAACACATTGTTTTTTATATTACTATCTAACTTCTAATGATGTGTTGCGTTAAAGGTTCTGAATAAATTAATTTAGCTTCTTTTCTTGAGAAAATGATGAGGTATAAAATGCCTTGGTAGCCCATAACCATAATTTCTGCAAGATAATAATAATAATAGTTGAAAATCCTTTTAAGGGGCCACTAAAAATTGTCTTGCGGCTGGAGTTTGACATTCCTGCTCTCGGGGTAGACCTGACAGACAGGAGGGGCTAAGTCTTTTAGGATTCCCCTGGAGCAGCAAGCAGAAGTGGAAGTCTGGATATGTCCATCCAGACGTTTGCCTACAGTACAGGTACGTGTCCTGGACCTTTATTAAGTCAAGGAAAATGGATGGATTGTTTATTGAATTAAGTATGTATTATTTTGTATGTATTGCATATTTATTTGTCACTCGAACAACGATGCAGTGCCCAGTCTGATTAGAACTGTATTCTTTTGCTGAAGCATAGCAAAAACAAACAGCGCATCTGACCAATTCTCCAATCTGGCTGGATTTCCAAAGATCTAAAGGTGTGCCATCTGTAACCCTTCGCTCTTTCGTCTTCTCTCCTCACGCATTTTGAACCCTGTGAAAGACGACGGCCTCATCTCGAGTTGTGCGTCCCGTTCTGACATACCAACCCAGAAACAACAAAGAAATGGTTTGAAGATAAAATAAATAAATAAAGTGACACTATTTATTAGTGTGAAGTTATCAGCGTGCACCTCGCCGTGCTCTTCTCCACAAACGCCAGAGATTACAATCCATCACGAAGCTACGCCATCGGAATAACAACGACGCGAGACAGCATTCACCTGCCTTTAATTAGAGCTCCAATCAGGCAGAAGAGGAGATGCTATTGCCAACGCTCTCAGGGACCTATGGAGACCTATTTATGCCTAATGTCCTGTTTATTCTGGGATGGTATGGTGGAGGAGGGGGGTGGTTAAATGTCACATGGTAAAGAGGTTTGTTGTTTGCACTCCAGTCGTGATGAGATGAAGCGGTATAAGCCGTATTAAAGAAGGCTTCAAAAAGAGGTTACAGAAGACGCATTTTGCTTTTGTCAGACTCTATATAATTATAATCTACGAGTGCAGCAATTAATCAACCATTTGTGAGAGATCATGGAGGTCATGAAATACTATGTTATGGTATACTACCAGTATTAGATTAGTTTGTGGGATACCAAGTTACTGACCTAGAGTCTTCTGGATTCAGGAGCCCATGTACAGCAACAATTCTGCGTCTTTCGCGCCTCAAGGGCTATTATTGTTATTTGTATTATCCAATCAGAAAACTAAATTATCATCACATGGGTCTCTCATGTGGGTTACTAGTTTCTTCAGTGGCTTTGGCTGAAAACTAAACCCAAGAAGGTTTCAAAAGAGGCCACACATCCCAGTAGTCTGGGAAGTCTTCGTGGTCTGTAAATAAGAGACACTTATTGGGAGCAACTTAGCTGTGCAGATTTTTTTTCACTTTGATGTTTTACAAACTAAACCCAACAACAGAGCAAAGCAGATGGATCTACAGTACAAGTCTGTGCGCTACAAAGGCACTGGCAACAAAGGATTACTGTATTTGTCGCTTTGTAATACTGGACTGGACTCATAACACAGATGCCCTCTTCAAGAAGGGCCAGAGTCGCCTCTACCTGCTGAGGAGGCTTAGGTCTTTTGGAGTGCAGGGGCCACTCCTGAAGACCTTCTATGACTCTGTAGCATCAGCCTCTTGTACGGTGTGGTCTGCTGGAACAGCAGCATCACAGAGAGGGACAGGAAGAAGCTGGAACATCAGGAAGTCCAGCTCAGTCCTGGGCTGTTCCCTGGACACAGTGCAGCAGGTGGGGGACAGGAGGGTCCTGGACAAACTAACATCTATGCTGGACCATGACTGTCACCCCCTGCAGGACACTCTCTCTGCTCTGGTGAGCAGCTTCAGTGACAGACTTATTCACCCTGGATGTGTGAAGGAGAGGGTCCGTAGGTCGTTCCTTCCTGCTGCTGTCAACGAGAATGTGTAACAGGAACTGCTGAGTCTGCACAAGTGTCACTGATAATTCAATAGTAACTTTGTCACTTGTCCTGTTATTAGTACTACTGTATTATTCATATCCATCTGATATTTCACCGTCACTTTACCTGTTGATATTATTTCTGATGTTTATTCTGCTCATATTCATATTCTCATATTCTACGCTGCTAATGTATAATATACACATCTGTAAATACTCCGAACCAAGTGCAATTATAGCCTTATATATCTTTTTTATTTTATTTTTATCATAATTTTATTGTCTATTATCTTAAATAATAGACTTATTTGATGTGTGCAATCTGAGTGCTCTTATTTCCTTTCTCTGCTGTAATGTGCAACGATGACACTGACATTTCTCCACTGTGAGAGGAATAAAGGTTTATCTTATCTCATCTTAATAAAATAATTCAAAGAAAACACTACAGTATTTCTTTAAACTCCTCTCTCCCCCATCACCACCAGAGGTCCCTTGTGTGTGGCTTTGCACACGCTCACACCCCTGGAGCCAATATCACCCCGACAAGGCCCCGACAGGACTTCATTTTGTCGGGCTATCCTCCGGGGGGCCTGCGCAATAATGGGACAAGTCCTGAGTGTCACCCCCCTCCTGCTCAGTCCTGTCACCACATGGCACCGGGGCTGAGTGGACCCTTGGGTGCCCCCGATCCTCACCACCTGCGACTTTCCACCTCTACGCAAAGAAGAAAGACGAGTGGACAGAAAAGACAGGAGGCAAATGTTTCTGTGAGCGTGTCAAGGTGACACGGTAAGGTGGCAGTGGGAAGGGTCTTCACATGATTGGCTGCAGTTTACAACATTGGCACAACCACATTATGGAATTAATTTAAAACAGATTTGTACAAAAAGCAAGACAGGCACAACCTGATTGTTTTATGTTGGTTTGGGTTGGCCTAATCTTTTACACTATAGCCAGGCCAAAACAAATCTGTGTCAGCAACACACGGGTTAAAGCCAAAGTCCTCCAGATGTTGTACTTTTTCAGGGATAAACCTATGAGCTGCTTTACATCTCTCAGTCTGTACAGCAAGATTTCATCAAAATAGCTACGGTTCACTTGTGGCCTGAGATAGAGCCGTCATTCTAGTGGATGGGCTTCACTGCTTTATAGTTCTATATAGTAGACACAAACTCTTGATCATTTAATGACAGAATAAATAGTTATGTCAGTTATTTGTCTTTACCCAGAGGGGGTTGTGGGGGTCAGTTATATCAACTCACTGTCCACTGTGTGATTTCAAAGTAGTTACTATAAGTGTCTATATGTGTTTTTATGTGGAATTGGAGTTTCAGTCTCTGATCAGAGACAGGCACCCGGCTGGCACACAGTAGAGTGGACCCTCGGGTGCCTCCTGATCGCCGCCACCTGCGTCTCACCCCTCCCTCCCGGCCTCTTCCAGCCTCATTGCTCTGTGCTGAAGTGCCCGCGGACACTAGTCTGCATGGTTATTATGTTACACCAGGAACTTGTAAATCACCGCACTGCATCCCTCTGGCAAGACACACACATCACAACCCCCAACCCTCTTGTTGTTGTAAATAGTTCATATTCATATTATTATTGCATAATTAAGGAGGAGCCATCTGAATCATATGGGATTGTTTGGGCCGAGTGAATGTAAGGAGCAAGTGACACATTAAGAACAATGTTTGATGTTGTTTGTTCACAAGAAGGTTAAAGCCTGCGTTCCAGAGTTTGTTACCAAATTTAACCAGTTTACGGCTCTCGTTATTGCAATGATATGACGTGTGCAATAACAGGATGTGTGCAATTGTTGGGTGTGTGCAATGATGCGGACTCTAACATTGTGGATTTTGGTGGACTACAAATGTGTGGCTTGTGCGGGAATGCAAGCTGGGTTTTTATAATCTGGCATGTTTACATTCATGTTTTTAATGTGTTCATTGACGTGCACTGTCCTAGTCAAATAAATAAATAAAGTGGTATTGTACTACAAGGGCCCACCACTTCTTTATTCTTGTGCTTTGCTAGATTTTTTACACAGTACAGCAGTTTGAGGAGTGATCAAGAAGAAATGTTATTCTAAAAATGGTCAAAAGACAATCTGGCCCTTTCCCAAACCTCCTCTCCCTGGCCCCAAAGACACGACACATGCTGCAAAGTCACTTCAGTTCCTTCGGCGTTCCCTACATCTCCACACTCCAACTTCTTCACAGTGTTAGAGGCAGCTGGCACTCTCACTGATAGCATTAATATGCAGAACCATAGGACACAGGAAAGGGAGCAGAGAGGCGTTTGGGAAAGGGCCATCATCAGCCGGACCGAGAGGCAAATGGACGGACATCAGCAGAATATGAATGCGTAAAAACAAGATAAATAAGTAAATAAGGCAGCGGATGTGTGGAGGGATTACTGAGCGGCGTTTTATTCAGGGTCAATTAAAGCAAACGAGAGGAGCAGAGAGTGGTGATGGAGTGTGGAGTGAACTAAGATATGTCAGCTGGAACGCGACGCTGTTGTCATACTAAACACCGAGTGGAGTGAGATGGATGCGCTCTGTCCGTTGCCATGGGGATTTGGGGTTTATACATTTTGTGATCTTCATACTGTATTACCGGTCAAAACATGGAGAACACATTGTTAGTTGCACCCATCCGCCTGGCAAGTTCCAATTGTCTCAGATGTGGATGCTTCTTCCACACTGCATAAAGAGAGCGTTGCAAAAAAGACATTAATATTTAAAAATGGGGAATAACATGTGGATAATCGCTTCAGACCTTTTCATGATGTAACCGCTTCTCTGAGTTTTCCATTTCAGGTTTACAAACAAAGACATAGGTTCAGTGAAGGACATTCTCATACAACATTAAACTCCAACTGCCATTTTTTTTACTTACGTTTTTTTGTGTGTTCATTTTCTGACTCTGGAAGTGGAGGATGATTTGTCTCAGGCTTTTTGAACCAATGAAATAAATCCACTGATCGCTAACTTGATCAACGACAGTCTGATCATGTCTTTCAAGTATGAAAAAATCCATGTGGTAATGATTGCTTCAATCGAGTGGTTTTTATCTTAATTTTACGACATTCTGACGTCTTAAAAATGTGCCAATGAGACAAAGCCATTTAGTCTTTTTTCAAGGAATTTAGCCTTTTTTTTCTTATTCTAAGGGAGACATTTCTTGTATATCTTTAAAACAAGATCATTTTGGTTTGTCCCATAGGCAAATCTTATTTTAAGGCAAATTTAGGTAATTATTTTTGACTTAATTTTGATTGCTTTTTGCAGTGTATAGTGACCTCTCCAACAAGCTGTGTATAAAAAATAAATACACAGGTTTTCAGATAAATATTGACATTACATTCAATATATATATATTTTTTACTCAGTCATATGGATTAGCCTATAGAAGTTAATTTATTATTGACTCAAAATGAATGGAAAAATTCCCCTGTGTAGCGGCAGGCTCTGAAAGCAACGCAGCCCGGTCCCGACCCACTGCACATCCTGAGATCCTCACACAATGCAAATCCAACACCTCCTTGAACAACAAAAAGACACCTCTTCCTTTAACCTTGGGTCGACCTGTGTTTTTGTCTAACTCGTTGGACTCCGTGCGTCTCCTCCTGCTTTACAAACACCTACAGCCGTCAGCCCACCTCAGTCACACCGGCGCACACAACATTCCCTTTGAGCGGTAAACATTCTGGCCTATTTTTTGACTGCGGCGAATGGGGCGGATTATTAACATCAAAGTGTAACGGCGCGCGCTCGGGTCTGGTCCTTGGGAGGGGTAGGACCTATTTTTGGGATCGCTGTGATGATGAGGAGACTTGCAGACGTTATTATTTTGGGGACTTTTAAAAAACGTTCTAATCTGCAGACAAAAGCGGGTAAAAGGAACATGTGTGATGTTGTGAGAGGGTTCAAAGGCGACGGTTTGAAGACATTTAGAAGTTTAATAAGCAGAAGATCACACGTTACACTGTGGCATTGATGGACTGTTGGTGCAGAAGTGTCTTGCCCAAGGATACAGTCAATGTCTGTGCGTTACTTTGAATGACAAACGTGTCCTGTCTTTTAGTTATTAATCATTTTGTTGATAAAATGACTTCAGTCTGGGTGACCTTGACAGTATTGGAACACATAATTAACACATATTTCAGCTTGTTGCATCAGACTTTACAACGGAAGAACTATTACTGTATGACTTCATTTCCACGGTCAAATACTTTACTTTATGGTTGCATCAAGGGAATTGAATAATCACAGCTTATCAATACTGTCAACTCAAGTAATTGTTTTTAAGCATACATAGATTTAAACATGCTGGGAGGACATTTTATTTTTTTTCTTCTCAAATATATCCAAAACCAGTCCATACATCAGATAGTTTAAACATCAGTTACGTACGTTCTTACTACAACACAAATATCGGCTAAATGTATGCATTCTGACATTACCAATGAATACATACCGAGTTAAACTTCCATAAGACCCAGATTTACCGTTGCATTGTGGGCATTGCTTCCCTCTTTCCCCCTCTCCTGTATACCTCCACATCTCGGCTGACTTGTAAATAGCCGCGATCGCCCTCATCTCGCCGGCTTTCCTTTCAAATATTTATCCGCGCCGCGCTGAGCTAAATCGCCTTTGACACCAAGACTGTTATTTAAGGTCGCAGACGGGCGGGAGCTGGCGGCGCGAGGGGAGGGGGCGTGTGAGAGCTGCTGTAAAGGCGCGAGCGGCCTGGGTTTGGTTCATGTTGCGGTTTGGGCTGAAGAGCTGCGTGGCCTAAAGTCTGGGTGGAGATAAACATTTGGACGGTGGGCTGAATGAGTGCGGCTTGGGTTACAGTGGGGGACGGCCTCACGGTAACGCGCGGCGACTTTAAGTAAAGAGATGAAGTGTGGCTGGTGCAGGGGGAGGAGGGGGAGGCCTGGGGGACAGTGCGGCGACGGAAAGAACAAGGAGGCGTGATGTTTTGGCCGTTTGTGGAGTGTTGATGATGCGACACGTTAAAGTCAAATAAGAAAAAATTGCTTTTGAAAACACTTTCTACAAAAATCAGGATGTAATGTGTGTGAAGACACTGAAAAAACAGTAAGTAGAATAATCAGTGGTGGTGAGTTTATCTCTAAGAAGCTCCATAAATAATGGCTAATCACAATCATACTTTGGGAGATAAAAAAAAAAGAACCTTTTAATATTTATTGGTTCTATGGTCCAACATCAGTGTGGGGAAAAATACATTTTAAATTATAAATCCTAAATGAGTTAGCTGAAATATAGATTGTGTTAATTAAACACACAGATCCAGACACATGCTTTGCCTGCATATATCTATTCAACAACATGTGATATAAAATCAATGTGATCAATATGAGGAAAAACACATGATTTTTATCGGCCAATATAAAATCTGAAATCCAGGGTCCAGGGAGTGGATTACAGATGATACGATGTACGCACAGTGAAAATACATCTGTACAGTGTTGATAAATGTTAACGCATCAAATATTAGATTAAATTATTTAAAGTTTAGTGTGACTTTATCTGAGCAAGCTGGTTCATTATAAAGGAAACACATTATACAATCCATTTGCAAGTAGAGTGTTATTGTGTAAATAAATAAATAAAAATAACTATTTAAATAATTTAAAAAAAATCACAATTGAGAAAGGCAAAAAAATAAGGACAACATTGTAGATACCATTTAAAAAACAAAACAATCAATTCAATAAAAAAGTAAAAGCATAAAAATGCAATTTTAATTTTCCCAGTTTTGTTGTTTGCTTCTGATTCACAGACAGCCTTGAATAGAGTCCGCTCTTATTTTTGCCGCTGCACTGTGAGGGTTTTTTGAGTGCGCTTGTAATTGGCCTCACCTAACCTGAACCGCAGTGTGCAGACCAGCTGCTGTACACGACTGTGAGCAGAGGTGGCGCTGTGGAGCTCAGACAACTGCACCATCACAGGTGCTTCACATTGGAGCTGAAACAAGGACTAAATCAAAGAGAACGTACATTTCTACAGGTCGTGGGTCATGAGTTGGTTTTTTTGATGAATTTGGTTCAGACTCATCTTAAAACTACTATTTTCCAGAGACGTCCCTTCTAAGTGCACAGGTGTGTTGGTGACTGTTGTTCTTTCTGTTCCATAAACACAGATTTTTATATTTGTATTTTAACTGATTCACTCCTGAGGTCTGAGGGTCAGCACCAGCTCCTTGTTCCCAAAACGAGGATCAAAATCCAGGGAGATCAGATCTTTTCTGTGGTTGGGCCTAAACTTTGTTAATCTATGTATTTGATTGGGACAGTGCATGTCAACGCACAGACATTATAGAAACATGAATGTAAACATGCCAGATTAAAGAAAGCTTATTTCCATTTCATTTACATCATTGCACATATCCACGTTATTGCACCTGTTCTAAATAATGCATTTTATTTAGAACAAGTGCGAACACATTTTAAAGTGCAGATTTTTGGGATCGCTGTGATGATGAGGAGACTTGCAGACGTTATTATTTTGGGGACTTTTAAAAAACGTTCTAATCTGCAGACAAAAGCGGGTAAAAGGAGCATGTGTGATGTTGTGAGAGGGTTCAAAGGCGACGGTTTGAAGACATTTAGAAGTTTAATAAGCAGAAGATCACACGTTACACTGTGGCATTGATGGACTGTTGGTGCAGAAGTGTCTTGCCCAAGGATACAGTCAATGTCTGTGCGTTACTTTGAATGACAAACGTGTCCTGTCTTTTAGTTATTAATCATTTTGTTGATAAAATGACTTCAGTCTGAGTGACCTTGACAGTATTAGAACACATAATGATGCATTCTAAATAATACATTTTATTTAGAACATGTGCGAACACATTTTAAAGTGCTACTTTGACCGTCTGTCATGTGACCTTGAGTTGGTAAAATATGTTGTACAGATACAGTTGGATTAGATTGAATAGAGACTAAAGTCATCCAGCTTCACATGGTTCTGAACAACTGCTGGTCAGGGACCTGAATGGCAGCGGCAGCGGTAATCCACCACAATTCTCTTGTGTGTTTGAGAGAAAGTTACTTTGCGGCTTTGCTAGTGGACAAACATTCAAACAAACAATGTGACACAAGAAAGAGTGACCAATGGGATCAGGTTAGATGGATGTAAACATCTACTTCCTTCTTTCGATGTTGGAATATGAAGTAGGCCAGCCTTGGAGCAGACCCTCTGGAGAGGTGTTGCAGACGCACACATGAACCTGCTGAGTGTCTTACCCGTGTGAGAGCGCAGGTGGCGCTTCAGTGCCGTGTGGCTGGGGAAGGTCCGGTTGCACTCGCTGCAGATGTAGCTGCGCACCCCGGCGTGCACCTCCATGTGCTGCTGCAGGGCCGGCTGCGTCTGGAAGCGCTTCCCACAGAGCAGGCAGAAGATGGCCATGTCCGAGCCTGCAACACAACACTCACAGTTAGAGGGTCCAGTCTGAGACGTCACATTATGGAAGTATATGTAGCACTGCCATCTACTGGTGGCAGTGGGAACTAACATGAGAAAACACTGGCAGCTGTGATCGATGTGACATGACAGCAGGAATAGTATAATTAAAGTATTTACAGCACAGAATATCTCCAAAGCCACATCACAGACCAAGTTCTATGAGGGCGAGGAGACCATTTACAGATGACAATTCAGGATGTCATTTAAAAGATCCATGGACGTACCAGGGAGTGATCTAATTTGTCCTTTGATAATTTGATAAGAGCGAAGAAGAACCTTATTTTGAATTCAATCTAATGCTTTTACAGCTTTATTTATTCACTTAACAACTTGAAAAACTTGTTCAGTGATTGAATGAAATGTGAAGTTTATTTTGCCCAAGCGATTTAGGGCTTTGTTTAGACTCGGTCACAGCAGCACTTTGGGGGTGGAGACCTTTTTTTTGTTTCACAAGTTAAATCTTTGGTGCACTAAATCCTCCTTGTTGTGAGGAACAAAACGTGTGCACGGAGCCCTGATGTGGGGTTATCACGGTACAACACTAAAACATTTTTGATACATGACCCAAAATGCTTCTGAAAAGTTGCTGCATTTTTGGCACAGATGTTTTTGTGGAAGTTAGTGGTAATTGGGGCGTAAAGGCGGCTTCCTGTGTTACAAGGCGTCGCGGGGGACACAGTGAGCCAGTCCCAGAAGAGAAGGAGCTGAGGAGCCCCTGAGGATCTCCGCACAAGTGGGAAATTTAGACCCAAAAGTACAGACCATCTGAAAATAACCTCAGATGTAGTTATTCAACACTGAAACAGGCAGCTCTTTTGCCATGAATATATTCAACTCAAGGAAATATGCATAATTTTTTTTCACTGAGGATTTTTATAACCTTTGAATTTAACTAAGAAATGTGTCTACGATAAAAGCAAATTGGCTCCAGTTGCCGGTGTCAAGTGAGGTAATCTCTAATAGAAATAAACCTCCCTTTCATTAGACCTGCCCTAATCTTTCTTCCAACGTGTGGCTTAAAAAACAGTTATGTATGTGTGTGTGTGTGTGTGTGTATGTCTGTGTGTGTGTGTGTTGACTTATGTGCAGATCTCGATGGAAGATTCTGCTGCACATTTTATGCTCCATCCATCCAAAAACATTGTCAAATATGAAGATTATTGGGAATAAATCCTTTTAACAAAAGTCTTGCCTCCAAATGATTTGCTTGAGAACTGATTTAAGTGGTTGAAAAAGCAACATGTGAGGTCAAAATTACATGAATGTGAAAACTAGTGATAGATCCAAACTATTTTGAGACCTACAGGAACAAGTTAGATGGATTTTATTATTAAACATTGTTCAATTTGTGGTGGTATGAAAGTTAGCTATCTCAGCTTGAAAAGACAAAATGACCACAGAGAATGAGGTTTAGATTAGGACTGGAACTTACTGTAAGTTAATGAATTGACTAATCTATTATACAAAAGCTTTTCAACTCATTTTCTGATCAATTCATTCTTGTTGGACTTTACATAGACTTGAACATGCTTTGGTCTTTATCGACTGAGCGCATTTTACAGACCAAGGTCACGCTTTACAATGTTCAGAGTCAGATATTGTTGCAATCACTCCACACTGGATCATGAGTAAACCAACTGAGGAGAAGAAGATGTTCACTTGAGCTTTAGTTTGCATATTCAGTGATCTTTCATGATCTAAACAACGAATGAAATCATCAAATTAACAACTATAGTCAAAGATAGTAGTTGAAATAAAGGAAAACAAATGTCCTCTTGTTCCCACTTAGCTCCCAGACTTTCCCACAGCGACCTGCTCAGTGCTGTAGCCGCTTACTGTTCCCGTTACATAAGACGGTACTTCTGATCCGTCATATCACCACTTCCTGTTCCTTCCTTTGTGAATCTCCAGGATTACAGAAGCGCACTGTACCGCGCCGCTGTACGTGCCAAGGTGCTGCGTACACCGCCGATAAACATCTCCTCGGCTACACTTCAATCCGCTCTCTGCTTGGCATTTTTCTTCCGTTCTCGCCGAGATAAAGAGAACACACACACACACACACACACACACACACACACACACACACACACACACACACACACACACACACACACACACACACACACACACACACACACACACACACACACACACACACACACACACACACCCACACACACACACACACACACACACACACACACACACACACACACACACACACACTTTTGCCTGCGCTTTTTCAATTACCGGGGAGAAAAACTCAGGGGAGCGCGGGCCGAGTGTTTGCGCGCGCAGTTTCTATTTCATCAGTCAATAACACATCTTTGGGGCAAAAAGCTGACACTAATTTAAAAATCTATGAAGAGCGGGCCCGCCTCGCGTTCGTAGGCAAGGGAGAGGGGGAGGAACCGCCGAAGCTCTCCGCGGCGGATCAATCACCGTCTGGCAACGCGCTTTACTCGGCTGTCGGCTGATACGAGTGAGTGAGGGGAGAGGAGTTGGAATCAGAGAGTATTGACAAAGTGCGGAACTATATATGACAATGGAGGAGGGAAGTTTGTTTGGTAAACGTTTGCTGGTTTGAAGTAGAGAGAGTGGAAAGGTGACTTGGAATTTACTTATGTGTAAGGTCGTGATGGGAAAACGCTAAGAAAATGAACGTGGTCTTGAGAAAAGAGGAGTGGGCAAAACTTTAGCAAGACACAACCGTAATGCTTCTGCCTGATATTTAGAGTGGGTCATTCTTGTATAAACTGCATTTGAAAGCGATCATACACCAAAATTTCACTACACTGCCAAGAACAAAGAATAACACAAAATCAGAACGGTTTGGATGTCGTTTGGATGCTGATTTTTTATTTTAATTTTAATTTCTAACCTTTATTTAAAGTAGTACTAGAATTTAATATGCTGCTATCCAGAATATATAACTAAAATATGTGTTTATAATATTTCGGGTGTTCATTTTGACATGTTCAGATGAATTATGTTAAAAAAACGGCTTTGAAGTGGCACCTTTTCACTTCCGCATAGAATCGCTAGGGGGCGCCAAAATGGCGGCGATGACGTAGGAGAAGGACCTCTCACAGCAGCAGCAGCAGTCTGGGCTGAATCTGTAGGAGGTTTCACTGTCATCTGAACAAGGTATAAACATGTTTTCATCCGTTTTGTACATTGGGCGGCACGGTGGCTGAGTGGATACAGTAGCACTCTTGCCTCTCAGCAAGAAGGTCCTGGGTTCGAATCCCGGTCGGACCAGGGCCTTTCTGAGTGGAGTTTGCATGTTCTCCCCGTGTCTGCGTAGGTTTCCTCCGGGTACTCCGGTTTCCCCTACCACTAAAAATATGTCCAATAGTTCTGGCATGCGCCTCCTGTACCGGCGACCCCGCTCCCATCTCTGTGTGGAGTGAGAGACAAATGCCCATAATTAACAATTGTAAACTGCTTTGAGACTCTGATCTGCAGTGAAAAGGCGGTATATAAATAAAGATTACTTACTTACTTACATAATAGTGTGCAACTCTTTTAACCTTTTAGCCTTATTTGTGAGATTCAAGCTAATTAGTGTTGGCCAAGTTAGCTAACTCTACTTGATATCATAAAACATGCTAACAAGGCTAATATTAGTTTTTACATTATGCCAGTCTCACTTTGCCTTAGATTTATTTACCACAATGTACATTGTAATATCCATAAATGCTAATCAAAATAACTTGAATTAAATAAATATTTTGCTTTTATGAACAAAAAGCTGCAGAAGTTGAAAACATAGACTACATGTGATGCAATCATTGATAAAAATGCTAATTAAACCGTTAATAGGTGTTAGCATTTATGGATATTACAATGTACATTGTGGTAAATAAATCTAAGGTAACCAAAGTGAGACTGGCATAATGTAAAAACGAATATTAGCCTTGTTAGCATGTTTTATGATATCAAGTAGAGTTAGCTAACTTGCCCAACACTAATTAGCTTGAATCTCACAAATAAGGCTAAAAGGTTAAAAGAGTTGCACACTATTATGTACAAAACTGATGAAAATATGTTTATACCTTGTTCAGATGACAGTGAAACCTCCTACAGTTTCCAGCCCAGACTGCTGTCTGCTGCTGTGAGAGGTCATTCTCCTACGTCATCGCCGCCATTTTGCGCCCCCTAGCGTTTCTATGCGGAAGTGAAAAAGTGCAACTTCAAAGCCGTTTTTTTAACATAATTCATCTGAACATGTCAAAATGAACACCCGAAATATTATAAACACATATTGTAGTTATATATTCTGGATAGCAGCATATTAAATTCTAGTACTACTTTAAACCAGGAAAGTACCATTGAGATTAACAACTCTTTTTCAAGGCAGTCCTGGAGACGAGGCAGCAAAATGTATACACACAATTACATAAATGATTGAAACCTTATGAAGAAGAGAAATTTGAAAAGCAATTCATTAAAAGCCCTTGTTTCCGTGTATTTAATTAATAAACATATTTCCCGCCAGAAACTAGTATTTTAACAGCAATACTCTGTTGGGAAAGTAGTGGTCGTCTCTGCTTCCCTTTTGTGTATTAAAACTAAAAGATTATGGCAATACCAGATGAGTGAGTTAGATGGTTTGAGAAATGCTGTTCCACTTTTTTGCAATTGCACAGACATAATCAAAGAAGGCTGATGACATTATTGACCGATTCATCAACTAAACCCAACCCAAATGTTACAGTAGCCAAGCGTGCGGCAGATGGCTCCTTCCTGCTCCTCTGGCTGTGTTCTATGGATGGGTCTTTTCATTAGCCACTTGTTGAGCAGATCGATGCCGACTCCAGGTGAGCCCACCACAGTCATTATGTGAGAAGGAGAGATGCTGGAGCTGAGGCTGGGTCAACAATAAGTGAACAGTCGAGCCCTGGAAAGACACACCACTGCTGCTACAGGACATCTCTGACAATAAAGTGTTTTTTGGGGTAAAAATCTACCCATGTGGCTTCTTAGTTCACCTTGCTGCTTGCTAACACATGAGTACTTTAACCGGTGATATAATGGTATGATCTTCATGTTAGTTTTGCCTGAATCTGATACTGTGTCATCTGTTTTAAAGTAAATGAGTTCACTTGAAACAATTGTCAGTTGTCTAAGTCAAGTGGAGAGACTCGGTAAAGGTAGCTCACGGCACTTTATCACGCTGAGCTCACGCGAGTTAGAGATTTTATTTTAGAATAGAGTTATTGTTCATTTATCTTGTGCTGTGTGCTCCTCATTACTACTGTTCTGTAACCTGTAACACTTAAATGTACTCACTGTGGGACGAATAAAGGATCTCTCAATCTTAAAATGATAGTCTGTAACTCTAAATGAATTGCAAATTTTAGGAAATGTGTTAAATTGACCTCCTGGCCTTAAATGTTGATATAAAATAAGTCATTTTATTAATTCTAATATTACGGGCAAGTCCCGCCTTCCCTGCTCTTAGCTATGGTCGGCACTAGATCATATACGGAATCGGGACAGAACCGGAAGTAACAATCATTTTTTCAAATTAGTTTTTGACTAAAAAGTCCGTAAGTGGTGACTGGTTAAGTTTTAGGCGTCTGAGTAAGATGGTTAAGGTTAGGGTTAAGGCTGGGTTGGGGTTATTTTATGGGAATGTCTGGTTAGGTTTAGGCATGAATAGGTAGCTTGTTATATTTACTTCCGCTTCCGTCCCGATTCCGTATATGATCTAGTGCTGACCTCTTAGCTATAGTTGAGAATCCACGGTGCCGTCGAGGTTAACCAATCGAGTCATGCCAAGGGCTGTCAATCATCGGCGCTGATGCTCGCAGCTGCTCATGCTCGCAGCTGCTCATGCTCGCAGCTGCTCATGCTCAGTTGTTTGTTTTCGCAGAGCCTCCGAATCAAGCCTTTATTAGGCTCTGGAACTATATGAAAACTGAACAAAGAATTCTGAACATCCGCGCTGAGGTACTTATGTATATTCTGAACCTATATCCATAATCAGATCCTCTGCAGATGTGTCCTATAATGTGCAATTCATGATAATAGCACTTCCTGGTTTGCCGCGATCGCTTTTTTGTGTGCATAAAAACATATTTTTTTTCATTAAAACGTTCACAAATAATTCTGAAAACCTCCGTGCATGTGTATTTATAATGTATATGTATAATATGTTCTCTGATTAACATTTCAAAGTGTTACGGAAACGTAGGTGTAGACCAATCAGAAAGGAAGGGGGAGGAGCTTGCGTCGTTTTTTTCAAATCAAGTACCTCTCCAGACAATCTCCAGACAATCACTTTAATCTTTATAGTGTTGTCTAAGTCTTACATGGAAAAAGTCTCAAATCAACTTTTGACAGCCCAAAATCACAACCACCGTCATCTTGAAGGTCATAAGAAATAGCAGATTGCCAATTGCAGATGAGAAAATCAACCAATCAAAACAGTCATTGGCCAAAAGACTGCACAGGAATTAAGCAAGAGGATAAACTGTACATTTATAATCAGATTAAGATGATTTAAAATGAGGAGAATAAGTGTAACCGGTGCATCGATTCGGACTGGTTGAAATTATACAAAATTGTGTCTGAAAAGTACCAGATTTTTACACTTCTGCTGTGTTTAAAGAGACATTTTATATATATATTATAAAACACATGGTACAGTCTGAGAGGGACCAGAGCACCAGCATCTCCTCTAATATTCTCACTACTTTTTGGAGGAAAATCATGTGGAAAAACCCGTCTGTCGCTTTTAACCAGCACCTTTCGTCTCCAGACAGTTTGAGTCATAGCTCCCATTTTCTCTGTCATTGTCGATCAGCTCTAAATCTGACTGGAGTTTAGAATTTCGGATCAAATACAGAGCCTGTAAAAGGTAAAACTCAATAATATAACAGTGTAGTTCTTTTTCACTTACCCAATACACATATACCTGAACTAAAAACTAAAAAAAAATACATTTGAATTGCAAACAAAGCCAGTGATCCTTCAAACCAAATCCTCTTAAAGATGAACCAGTGAAAAACCAACAAATGGCCTCTATGATGTTTTGGTCTCCACCCTTGTCATGGTAAACCTCAGATGCCCTCCCTTCATCTCTCTATCTTGGCCCAGTACAGCGCACATCAAAGCCTCTGTCTTTCTCATGTACCAAATCCTTCTTTGTTTGTCCACCTCCTCGTGCTAGTATCCTGGTTTCACATTTCCGCCACGTCCGC
Source organism: Knipowitschia caucasica (assembly GCA_964034765.1). Classification (NCBI taxonomy): domain Eukaryota; kingdom Metazoa; phylum Chordata; class Actinopteri; order Gobiiformes; family Gobiidae; genus Knipowitschia; species Knipowitschia caucasica. The sequence continues at coordinate 3,391,076 of OZ035833.1, forward strand.
CCGCACCCGTGTCAAAGGCCGAGTCACCTTTGCATTCCGTGACCTTTTCTCCCCCCAATGTCCGCTGGATCCGCTGACTTACCCGGCTAATATAGCTCGCATTCATGGCAGAGAAACTGATACGTTCATTTCAGAGGGTGGGCAGGGACCTATGCAACTCTATGGGAAAAAACATGATACCAAAACAACAACAAAGCAGAATAGGAAAGGGGTAGACAGGGGTAACTATATTATGTTAGGTCTAGGACTAGGACCGACGTGATACAAGTCATTACACAATAATTCAACTATATGTAATTAGCATAGCCCTAAATCACAACAATAATTATATCTTGGGGGACTTCACAAATGTGTTGATTTGCCGACGCAGATCAGAGAACTAAACAAATCAGGAAGTGCAATGATAAAAGACACATGCCATTTGGTCATAAAGGGCGGATGGCCGATGTCCATAAATGGTAACACATATTAGACATTGGCATGACTTACAAATAATATAAAAAGAGAGAGTCCAAGGAAAATAGTATAAGTTAAGGACTCTTTTAAATGTAAGGTAGCTCCCACAGTTTAGTATGTGCTCTGGTAAAGTACTTTGTAATATTCTGACATGATCATACTCAAATATATATATATATATGTTTAGTCCTGTATGTATAATAGACGTTACCCACAGGACTAAATCTGGTTTGTTATTTTCATATAATTTGGAAGCAGGACCGCCGGATTTGATTGTTCGGCCGGCCTGATTTGCAAACTGAAAAGGACTGCTCTGAACCATAAGCACAATACAATGCTACGTGAACCTATCGACTGTTGAGGAATTGGGAAGGGACTGTGCGAGCGAACGAGAATGGCCCGCGGTGAACGGCGGCTGTCAATCAAAGCCACTTAAGTACCTGGAGGCCTGCAGGGATCCCAGACACAATCGGCGGGCGGATCAATAGGGCTCTTTCATTGATAAAACACAGGAGAGGCAGGCAAATGCAACCGTCTCTGCAGACAAACTCAAGAGTCCATTATTTGGCTTGAAGAAAAAGCAAGTGTGGCGGTGGATTTGGCAAAGGGCTTAATGGTCTTTTGATAGAGAGATGTTATTGAGAAGAGCACTTATGGGGAGGGGAGTTTAGGACTGTTTTGCCGTGTTGGTGTAAGGGAAACGGTAGGAAAATCTGATCAAGGTTAAGACTTTGAAGCCTTGAGGAGACATATTTAAATAAATTGCAGACACAGGGCGCATCTGTGATCCTCTTCGCATGTAAACAGAATATTTGTTTTCAAGCGTTGTCACCTCAGTCATACGTCTAAGCATTTCAAACATCAAGGTTATATTCTGTTGATAAAAGAACCACCGAAGCACGCTCGCTTGAGAAATGACCGTAAACTGAAAAAAAGATTAATTCAAAGAAAAACCACATGACGGCCCCGGTAGTGGTTCGTAGACTTGTTAAAAACCAAAGCATCCAGTTGCAGGACCTCGCCTCTGCTTCCAAATGAATAAAAACATTGAAACTGCCTTTATAACCTCCATTCCACAGCCCTGCAAACGATAACCACTTCACTGGCCTGCATTATTCCAACTTCACACCCTGTTTACCTCTTTGCCCTTACCCTGCTGATTAGCCTCCAGACTAAGTGCAGCTCTACAGTCGTATCTCCGGCCGCGAAAGCAAAGCGAGCCGGTGTTGTGGCGGTGTGTTGTCAGCCTCTGATAGATGAAGAAGTGTAGCGCGGCGGGCCAGATAAAGCGCTCAGGAAGCCTGCGCCGAAAAGTAGTTGACCCCGAGGTCCATTACAGTGTAAAATTGAGTCTGCTCTAAGTGACACCTGAAAGAGGAAGCCGCCGACTGGAGAGATGTGCTTTTTTCTTTTACTTGGGAGAGGAGATAATTTACCTTTTCTAAACAGACTCTATACCCAGGTTTATTTGTAAAGGAGAGGTTGGTAGGGTGTAGGGCAGGAGTGGCAGGCTGGCTGTTATTTAAGTGGGGATGGGTAATGGAGGGGAATTTGGGGTGACAGCCGAACCGAGAGAACTTGAGGTAAAGACGCACAGGTTATGGTGGGTGGATACTTCAAGAATACGAAAAGTTTAAGATAGTTTAAGAGATTGGGCTGTTTCACAAGCCTTAAACGTGGACAATGCATGTTTGATGGTGATCATTTTTATCTGCTTATTTGAGAAAATTGAACTTCCAAGTCAGAAATAAGTTGGTGTTGTCAACAATTTGCCCGGATTACACTAGTAGTTATATGGACATAGCTTTAAGCATAAAGACATTTTGACAGTAAATTTATATAACAATTACATTTATATTCCAGCATGTAATATTGTTTGGCTGGCTGAAAGTAATATTGCAAGCTAAAGTTATTACACACATTATTCTAGTATTCTAAACATTAATGGAACTGACCAATCACAGAAAAGATTCACGTAATGGTTGATGGACGATAGGGCGTCTTATTCTTGAGGTTGACATTATACAGTATCAACATTGTTTTTGTCGTATTCTACAAACAATTCATCACAGAGGAGTCCATTTCCAGGCATGAACTCTACATACTCTTCACACATTTCTGTCTGCAGCAGGTTGCCCTTGTGAGGCCTGCTCACGTCCTCAGTCTGGATACATCTCCTTATAGCTCTGTAAGAGTCACCTCTGAGTTGACTGCTCATTAGCCCCACGCGATCGTCACTACTCGGCGCCATCGCTCATTTAGCATGATGGGCAATTACCAGTCCTTACAAAGACCGTCAAATCTATCTTTCCATCTGCACACAAAGGCCTCGTCGCAGGTTAAACGCCCAACGATTAATATTTCAGTCTGGTCCAGGGTGTCGGCAGTGCTTTAAGTGCAGTAGTTTGGAGGTGAGGTCGGTAGAAGAATTGGGATTACAAGATTACTTGAACAAATGGTTTGGCTTTTAGGATTCTGCTCATGGAATTATGCTTGAAAGTCGATAAATGCTTGTAGACCACACATTTTAAGAGAGAGTCATAGTTTGTAATACTTGGAATGACCATGCACTTTTATGGCATCCTGTCAAATATGGGTGCTATTAATTGAATGGGACAGTGAATGTATAGTATATGAATGAACAGACATAGTATAAACATGAACGTAAACAGGCCAGATTTTAGGGTCAATTTCCACAGGGGTTATAGGGTCACAAGGGCTTATAAACAATACATTTTATCCATAGGTCACAGTCCAAAATCATCTTTCCAGTGCTCAAGTCACCAGAATGTTTCACTATGGAGACTTTCCTCTGGTGGGTGTTGTACTTTGGCCACTAAAATGTTTTATTATTCATATTTATTAATGAAACAATAGATTGACGTCTAGAGATAAAAACAAAAGAAAAAAGCCACTATATTGCATAAAAAGAGAGTCAAATACATGATGCATTATGCCCTAACGAAGACCGCTTTGGTCGAAATTCGTAGGCAGTCCATTTTTTTATAACTTTGACATTTTTTCACTTCAACAGACTCCTTTTTTTGACCTCTCAATCACCACACTACGATCGAGACAAAAACATCCTGTATCTACTCAGATTGCCCTGTCTTTGAAGAGCACCTATTTGTCAAGCCTTCTACCACTCGAACCCACTGCAGCACTCACCTTCCTTGCTTTGAACTAAATATTAAGCATTATATTATGAATGCATTCCCTCCAGAGCTTTTGTATCAGTGCTCTTTATGCTTTATAATATGTAAGTAGTATAAAGTAAACTGCATAACACCTTTCAACACATCCATCAAAAATAAAACCCACAAAATATTGCAGAAAAAAAGATTATACATACAAAACAATTCAAGCAAGTCAAATGTGTAAAATATTTCTTATTTGATCTCAACAAATAGATAAATCGTCCCTTTTCTCCGCTTCTCATTACTTCTCCCTCAAAAAAGTAGCCTGTGGACTGATCAGTAGAGGAACAGTGGGGAACCAGCTGAGGACCAGCCAAGGACCAGCTGAGGACCAGCCAAGGACCAGCCGAGGACCACTGCACTTAAACTTGACTGTTCTGCATTGCACCAGGCTGGGTCTGGCGCTCTGGACGTACGGCCATGGAGCTGCCATAGTTAATGAGGCGAGGAGCAGCGGGACCCGGCACGCGGTGTTCAATCACAGGCCATTACCACCGCCCCCGGCCCCTGCCTGTCGATACTCACCCATGCTAAGCCATAGTTTATCTATAGGCAGAGCAGAGGAGGGAGAGGTGGGTCGGTAGAGACCAGCAACGGTGATGGCGGCGTCTGGGGAGTGAATGGGTTTCCTTTAGTTTTGAATGACTCTCTGATTTACTGATACTTCAAGTCAATTCCGTTCAATTCAATTTATTCGTGTATAGCCCTAAATCACAACAGGGAAAACTGTTTAATTCACCAACAGAGATTAGAGAATGAAGCAGTTCAAACACAAGAAATGATTAAAAACACAGAGCCATTGGTCCATAAGGGGCAGATGACCAATGTCCATAATACTTAAATGTCCATTATACTTGAGGCTTTTGGTTGGTTATGATTAAAGGAGACATACTGAGCAAAATGTACTGAATACTTTGTCCTTGTTTTGCCTCACATTGTTGAGAGATTAATTCATTTGAGTTGTATTGCCTTCAAGTGAAGAGAGTTTCAAGTCGTTGCTTTTGTCCTATTATGTTTTTTTTACATATATGGTGCAGATATGATTTGGTAGCGTCTTAATACCAATCATAGTGTGGTCAGGATCTGCTGTTCTATTGAAACTGTATTGCCTCGTCATTTACCGCTGATGGACCTTTGTAAAAAATAATCTTAATTTCAGTGCATAAATTGATGGACACTCATAAATGTCATAAATGATAATCCACTGATGTTGAAGATTTTAACTGTTTTATAAGTAAGCAACCCCACCGACCAACAATATACTGTTCATTACCAAGACACCTAATACAATACATGTTTAAGATTATTGACAAAGTAAGTTGTTGAAATGTTGACTGCTCCTCGTGTTAAAAACCAAACAAATGCCTCTCGCTGTAATCTTCTAGAGTGAGACGGTTCGGATTAACCAGACGGCCCCATATGCCAGCGCCTCATTTCAACACTTTGATTTGGACTGTTTGCGATGCTCCGAGAAGGCACCAACTCCTCAGATAGCTATTCCTTATGATCAATCCGAGCGGGAGTTCTTCACCGCATGACAATGAGCTCCTGCTGTGGATATCGCAACTAAACCGTTATATTATGAAGTTGCGATATCAATTCTGACAGTATTTACTTCACTGGGTTTGCAGAAAAGGCATCATGTAAACAGACTGTGGTCTTTTTCTGGACATTTTCCATCACGTGACAGACATGACCAGCAAACTTTTATTCCCTGTTCTGTAGATCCATGATGTATGATAGAAAACCTGCAGCCACAGTGGCCCTTTCTGGACCGGTTTGGACACCCCTGCCGTAGGGCAATTGATCCTCTGCATTTGACCCATCCTGATGCCACTAGGGCGTCTATCAGGAGCAGTGGTCGCCGAATTCCAGCACCAGCCCATCTCCAAAGGTTGATGCTCGGTTTGGTCAGACCTACCGCAGATGGAGGATTTTACACAATGTGTATGTTTTTAGTGGTAGGGGACACCCAGAGGAAACCTCTGCAGGCACGGGGATAACGTGCAAACCCCAGATTTCATATGGTCAACCAGCCGACTTCAGCTCTGCCAATATCCTTTTAAACTTTGAACCTCTAGAATTCAGTTTCTCATGCAAAGATAAGCAGTCATCGTTCAGGAAACTTCAACTCCACCAGATTTAAGTCAATATTTTAAAGCCAAGCTACGTTTTTAGCATTGTGTTAGCATGTATGGCTTGAGATATTTGCTATAAAATCAAAAAGTACAGCCAGAAAGGGGTTAGACTAACAAAATAACAGAAAGTTCTCGATATTTGCTTGCTATGATCATACCGCAGACATCTCATACAGTCCCATCCCTCGCTGCCACCAAACACCACAGTCCTAACACCACATTACCTGCGCCGCCTGTAAACAAAAGAACACAAAAACGGGAGTGATTCTGAAGCGCTTGTGTGTGTGTTTGCGTTGCCTGCCGGTGATGGGGAATGACGATAACTCAAACGTCTCGGCCCGGCCCCCGTGGCTGCTGCGACACTGTATGATGGAGCGCTCGCAGCCAGATTAATGTGGCCAGATGCCGGGCGAGATGCCATATTAATTACCCAGAGATAATGTCGCCGCAACCATATGGCGAGCTCAACTGGCCATTTAGTTGACAGGGAGAGGTCTTTATAGCCGCGCGGATCCACCGTCGCTGGTAATGTATGTGGAAGTCGTTACAGGGATTATGATTATGGGGTGGGTGACTGGAAATACATAGGAATTCATACATTACATGTAAACATAAAAATAAGGACGGCGTTCACTAAAAGACACAAAGAAGGATTATGTAGAATAAATATTATGTAGTTAGTATTTTGAATTCATTTGAAGTTAAAATGCAACAAATCTTAGGTTGGAACCAAATATTGATGAAAAATTGATAATGCAAAACCAGGACTCCCTTGAAAAAGAGGTTCTTAAACTCAATGGGACTTTCCTGGCTAAATAAAGGTTCAAAACAAAATATGAAAATAGAATACTGTTAAATGTATAAAATCAAATTAGGGCCGGGACTTTAACGCGTTAATTAAGATTAATTAACGGCAGAAAAATTAGCGCATACTTTTTGCACCGCGGAACCTTCCTCACTGGATGAGTTTCAGACGGACCGTTTATACTGGTGCACCAACTCGAGCTCTGTGCATTGGCTCCGTGACTTTTTTTGTTCAAAAGTACATTACTACAAGCATAGACCGTGTTGTGTGGAGCTATGAACTCGTGTGAGGAGGAGGAGCAGCGACTTCTACGCGTGAAGGAGGGAGGAGGCGGAGGAGGAGGAGGAGGAGCAGTGACTTCTATGCGTGAAGGAGGGAGGAGGAGGAGGCGGAGGAGGAGGAGGAGGAGCAGCGACTTCTACGCGTGAAGGAGGGAGGAGGCGGAGGAGGCGGAGGAGGAGCAGTGACTTCTATGCGTGAAGGAGGGAGGAGGAGGAGGAGAAGGCGGAGGAGGAGGAGCAGTGACTTCTATGCGTGAAGGAGGGAGGAGGCGGAGGAGGAGGAGGAGGCGGAGGAGGAGCAGTGACTTCTATGCGTGAAGGAGGGAGGAGGCGGAGGAGGGGGAGGAGGAGGAGGAGGAGGAGCAGTGACTTCTATGCGTGAAGGAGGGAGGAGGAGGAGGCGGAGGAGGAGGAGGAGGAGCAGCGACTTCTACGCGTGAAGGAGGGAGGAGGAGGAGGCGGAGGAGGAGCAGTGACTTCTACGCGTGAAGGAGGGAGGAGGAGGAGGAGAAGGCGGAGGAGGAGGAGCAGTGACTTCTATGCGTGAAGGAGGGAGGAGGCGGAGGAGGAGGAGGAGGAGCCTTTATTCAATGGTAAACAAAAAAATCCATGAGAAAAAAAAAATTACTTCTCACTGTTCTCAGGTCAAATATTTATATGCGATTAATTCCGATTAATTAATTACAAAGCCTCTAATTATTTAGATTAATTTCTTTAATCGAGTCCCGGCCCTAATTCAAATACATCACGTTGACTGTACCTGCTTTTAAATTGTAATATTTGTAATCGTTGTAACTACTGGGATTGTTTTTAGTTCCATCCATGCCAATATCAGGAACTTCTGGCTCAAATACGTCCCCCTGCCCCTTCCGTCTAAATGTTCTCCTTTCAAACCTGTTCCACAAATGAACATCTGTAGACTATGCTGCTGCCTGTAAGAAAAAGCATTGGTTCAAAGTAAGTTTTGTTAATAAATCCTATTGGTTCATGTCTACGAGCCAAACACAAAGAACGCATCAAATTCTTTCAAGTGTGATTATTTGCAGAAATGTGACTGTAGCAGCTCTCGCCAAGTACTTTTGCACATCAGTGAGGAGAGAGCAGCACATCAAACTGACTTGCGGAGCATTCTGTGTCTAGCTGCTCTGCCTCTCTCATCTCGTTAGCACCGGGTCAGATGTTGGAGCGTCTGTTTGCTCAATAATAAATCCCACATTGAATTATACAATGCGTTGTTTCACTTCAAACCGAGCACTCCTTTTAATCATCCCGATGCAGACAGCGCACTCGAACCTATGACCTCTTGTTCTGAATACAACACATCATGAGTTATTGATTTTCCTACATTGACATTATTAGCTTTGACAACCGGTTTTCCCACATGGAGAGAATAGGAGAGCAATATACAGAATGGGTTGATATAAAGCAGTCTGCTGCATCTTTGATTGGAAGCGTGTTTTGCAATGTTAATGCAAGCCGCAAACAGATTTTTACGCGAGCCCGCAGCCGGTTTTTCCAATCTTCCAGATGTCTTTTGATTTTATAGATAACTTGTAGTGCCTAATTGTAGGAAAAATAAGAATGTCTATAATCATGACCATGGATGGACCTGTGTTTGTGTTTGAGTAAAGGCCTATTTGAGCAATATTGAGCAAAAACTTCATACACAAGCAACTATGACACAGGGCATACAAAAGGTCTTTACAGTACATTAAAAAGAGAAAAGATAAATCCCTCAGTTGTTAACCTAGACTAACACTCAGACTTGCACTGGTCGTTTGTTATGAAAAGGGTTTTGAAATTAAAGCTAGCATACCTAACTTGTTTTTCTCAAAGCCCTACTACTCCTACTCTCAAGCCCATTCATAAATCCACTCCAGAGAACCAGACATACGCTGGGGTATATACTGTAACACTCTGGATCTGACCTTCTATAAATCGTTGCCAAGTTTGGACAGAGTTCCCTCTCTCTCCCCCACCGTGCCCCCCACCCTGCTATGAATCTGCCGTATCTCATTCCCTGTCGCTAATTCCAATTTAATTGCCAGTAGCCCGGAGCCCCCTCAATAGGAGTAACAAATGGTTTGATTCTGTAGACTTCATCACAGCGCATTTTAAATGGGACACGGCGAAACCCGGCGCGAATGCCAATGAAGACTGGGGCGCGCCGGCTCTCCTCTGTTTACTAATTATCAGTTTTCTTACCGCGCGGCCACACTGCACAAGTTGTCTCGGCTAAATCCGATTTGTGGACAGAGAGCTTGGTGAGGTTGGAGGGATACATCGATTTGCCTCTTTGTAAATGCTCAGTGTTTGCCTTTCGCGCAAATAAATTTACGGTAAGGGGTCGCGCGCCCGTTTGTCAACTTGACGCTGATTCCCTGCCGCGTGTTTTTTATGACGCGTACGTACAGTCGGAGAAACAAAAGAGGCATCGGTGAATAAATTCCTTTGCGCTGGCTGTTTGGAGATTTATGTCCGCCGTGTGGAGAGGGGAGAAAGGTGCGCAGGGGTCGTTATTCAGCCGCTAATGGGTATTGTGGAGTGAGAGTGATATTCCGTCTCGTGTGCATAGGAAATATACGCGGCGCAAGAAGGGTGTCTGTATTTACAAGCTATCTCTGGTTGAAATATACCAGCCATGAATGCCCTTGTCTAGAGGTTACAGGATGAAATATTGTGCTGTAGATCATTGAATTTTCAGAACATTTTAAATGAACACTTCCAATGACTTTAGTATAAAAAACGCCATCAACCCCTCTAAAGTACGTCAGAGTCAACGTCCATACAAAGCACCAATATAGCAGCCAGAAGGTTTTTTTTATTTATGTAAACTATGTAAAATATCTGAATGATGGATAAAAACTCCTGTGGACTCAGCACCTGCAGGAGGATCAGTGAGGGGATGGTGCTCTGTGGACTCAAGGGTGCAGCTCAAACAAGGAAAAAGCTGTGAATTGGGTGTGATCCATTGTGATGTTATTATTGGTCAATTAGATCTAAGAGCATAAAGATTACTAATACACGTAAGAAACACAAACAATATTAAAGCAGGAATAATATTACATTCAAACTCTCTTCAAAATCAACATACAGGCAAAGCACTATTGTCCACAAAGATCGCAAGGGTAGACCCTAGACAGGGAAATCTAAAGCTTTAGATTATAAATGTAATAAACATGTGCGATGTTTGCATTTGGCGTTTAGTCTCTGAAGATCATCATCCAATTAGAAAGCAGTCTCTCATTTGATTTGACCAGTTTCAATAGTAAAATCCAGTGTGTTTGAACAATCCTCACTAAACTCCAGCACAAACATTAATCAACAGGCTCTGCTACTTCAACCTGAATGTGTCCTTTTATACGGGGTATAACGCTGCGTGCGACCCAGGGTTAGATGTAATTGTAGTGCTTAAAAAACAGTACAAGCGGCTGCTACAGATGGCTCTTTAGAATGAGCCGGCTATTTAAATATAATCATTTACCATCTGATATGCCACATCTATGAACATTGCGCCCCATAAGCTCGCATTATGGCACTCACATCCCATTCACTGTTGGGAATATTATACCATACATCAAGAGAAGCAACAAGTCTCATCCCGAGCCGTGGCAATATTTCTCCTCACCCGTAATGTAAGTCGGGACAGGGTGTAGTTAAAGTCGTTGGCCGTGGAGGCTTGAGCGAAACAAAGAGGAGCCATTTGCAGAGCCACAGCTGACTGGGCACAGCGCTGGTCCACTGGCAGAGGAGGTGGGGTGGGCTGGGAGGGTGGATGGATAGCAGGGAGAGAGGAGAGTAAGTAAATGAAGTGGAAATGAGAGGCTTGCATGTGCAGCTGGCCTCCCCAATGCAGAGCCAAAAAGCACACTATATAGTCCAGATACAGGCGACTGGCTGCTGTCTGGGAGCCACTGTGGTGCAGGGCCGGGGCTACAGCTGTGGGGGGTCTGGGGCAAAATGCATCTACAGTGTCTCACTTGTTAAAGCATAGAAATGGAGCTATAGCCAAAGTTCAGACTCTTCTCACCTGTTTAACTACAATCCCCTACACACCTGTGCCCCTGCATGAAAACAGTGCTTCTCATATCTTCAGCTTGTGCAGTCACCCTCCTCCTCCTCATCATCAGGAAAGAAACATTTTGTGTTCCCTGAAATGGTCATATTATGTTATTCAGGCCTTTGATGCCATTGTTGGGAAATAATCACTAGAAACTAAAACTTTTACTTAAATTAAGTTGACATTTCCCCAAAAGTATTGAATAGTAAAAGCAGAAATGTTGAAGAAAATGTCAACACAGTTTCTATAGAGAAAGTGTGATCCAGGAGTTGTGAAACATGATTATCAACTTGAACGCTACAATGTGATGGATAGTAATTGTTTAAGCACACAACGGTGTATAAACTATAAACTGTTATAATGCTTTGAATGCAAAAAGTCTGATACAGAGCCTGAAAAAATGGCTTGTTTCCTACATTTGAAAGATTCCTACTAAAACACTTGAGTCTCAATGCCATGCCTCCTCACTCACCGTTACAGCCTTTGCCTTTTCTCCAAACACCTCCGCGCAGCTGTATCTCGCTGTATCTCACACAAACAATGCATTTGCGATGACACATTTTCTGATTATTGTGACAAACGGAGATGAAGAATTTAAAGCGATTACCCCCCACAGTGTGAGTGTGTTTACCACTTGGCTAACAACAGCTCCCTCAAGGTGAACTGAGTAAGAGTCGCATTCAGACTCTGGTTCAAAGAAATGTGTCTACAGGTCTGTGCTAGAAGTGTGAGGAGGTGAGGAAAAGATGAGAAGGACTAGTACCGGAAACAAGGACATGTTTAATTGAGCGTTTTTAAATGCGACAACAGCGTTCTCTTCTCTGCTCGGGGAATGAGGAGGGTCTGATCAACTCCGTCTTTTTTTGGAGGGATATGGTCTCTGGGCCGGCCATAAGTGCCACCATGAACTTGTAAATTACTATTTCAAACAATTGCTAATAATACAAAAAAAACAAACAAACGTTGTCAAGTCAAACATAGTAGAACCAGAACACTCTTTTGTGTTTTTATAGTCCTCACAGAATAGAATAGAGTGAAACAGCAGACATAGCTGAATGCAATCATTGTTGGGTCCTTAATATTGTGATTTTTTTTTGCTCTAACACTTTGTTCATATTGCACTTTGAACAACACACATGACAAAAGTTTGAAGATTCTGCAAAAACTAGAGCATCAACAAACATCTTCATCGGTGTTATGGGTTCAATCGTGGTACTTGCATTTGTATTGTAAGTTCTGTACTTTCGACAGCGCCGCCCTCTTGAAGATGTACAGTTGGAGGCTGGGAGCGGGGACAGAGGCAGTGACAGTAAATCAGCCGGATCTGGGAGGATTTGGTGGATTTAAGGATTAAGATTCTAAAGTATCATAGTCTCCAGCTGGATTGGTTTGAGCGGATCTTGCAGCCACTGGGTTCACTTGGTCACCCGCATCATTCGTACCGGAGGTTTTATTTCAGCTTCTACATGTAGAGTACATGCAAAAGAATCCAGACTAAAAGTTTATTCTATGCATCCAATTTAAACTATACCATGTAGATTTATCTCTTGGGTATGCCTACTAATGTACATCGTGCATAGAGCAAGGTTCATGTTTGATATTAATAAGTAGTAGGTTTGTTTATTGTGTCATACAAATTATTTTTTTGACATAAAAAGGCATTCAAAAGGATACAAAAAGAATGTAGCTTATATCAGTAGTGTACATGCTTTACCATAGATTTACAAACGCAATTGTGACCGAAGGGATTAGGATGAAGCAGAATTTATTTTTGCCTAATCCAATTCTTAAGTAAAGTCTCCAAAGTATGGGGCAAAATCCTTTCAAAATAGAAGCCAAACTAAAGTCACAAAACATATTTGATCAAATGCTGTTGTTTTTGTCTTAAGAATTCACAAAGGCAGCTTATGACCTTCCAAAGTAGGCACAAAAAACGGTGCATGAGTTACTTTAAGAAATAAAATAAAAACTTAAATTAGGCAAAAGAAGCGGCCTGGACAGACTGCCTGTAGTTCATCTAAAGACGTTACTCTGCATTCAACGAGATTTATGGACATTTATCAACACTTATGGACATCGGTTTCTGCCCCTTTAGGACCAATGGCTCTATATGTTTTTATCATTGTATTGCTTGTGTTTGAACAGTTTGATTCTCTGATCTGTGTTGGCAAAATCAGAATCATTTTTATTGCCATGTAAGTAACAGGAAGTCACAAACTAGAGAACTGCTTTACCTCTCGGTGCAACAGTCAAAGAAAAGAGGTAAAGAAGTGAGTAGAGCACAGTCAAAAAAAGCAGAAAAAAATAAAATTATTAAAATCATGGTTTTGTAAAGTCCTCAGAGATAAAAACTGTTGTGATTTAGGGCTACGCAAGAAAAAATGGAATTGAATCGAGCTGAACTTAAATTAAACGTGTACAGTCTGAAAAATACAAGCACAATGCCTGTTTACCCGATACCAGGCCCCCTCCTCCTCCTCACGCTGCACTGGAATCCCAAAAACCTTCCCTCCCACTCCTTTTGACCACTCGTCTGTTGGCGCTGACCATCTGGACAGTGGCGTGGACAATGTTCCAAAGGCCGTACTCTTAAAGATTCGTCGCGCCTCTCCTTGTCCCTTTCGGCGGACAAAAGAAATGCATCGCAGCCTCCGCTACCGTCCCACTCACGGAAATCGGTGTCGTCCGGACCCCTCCATCTCGGGTCGGCAGAACCAATGCGCGACAATGCTTTCGCCGAGGCTTAATGTAACTACTGTAAGGGTCTTTGTCGGCCGAGAGCGTGGGCGGAAAAAGTCAGGAGCGCCTACAAGACCCCTTTGTCGGCGGTGGGGTTTGAAGAAGCGCAGGGCGGAGGTGAAGGCCGTAAGAATTGACAACGAGAAGAGAGGGAAGAAGAGAAGAATGGGATGACAAGACGGAATGAGATGCTGGAAAGTAAAGGGCAGACCATAAATGTGATTATTTTAAGAGTGAGAAACAACCAGGGCGGATCAGGGCGAATGTCAACGGCGTTTTGTGTATTATGAAGTGTATATCTGTGACCAACGGACACTGTAAAAAAGTGATAAAAGCAGGGTAATAATTGCTTGAATCCAGTGTTTTTTTTTTTTTTATCTTTGAAATAATATTTTTTTTCCCCTATGGTACCA